>OX637461.1:67920656-68439927 GCA_951799995.1 Trifolium subterraneum
GGATGTTGAGCTTATTATTAGATTGGTTAAGAGGTTTTTGAGTTTGGATCATGATGGATCTAAAAATGGTGCTGCTTTAGTTAAGGTTGCTAAGTTGGTTGATTGTTACCTTGCTGAGGCTGGTTTGGATGCTAATTTGAGTTTGTCTCAATTTGCTGCACTTGCTGGTGCTCTTCCTAGTCATGCAAGGGCTACTGATGATGGTTTGTATAGAGCCATTGACACTTATCTTAAGGTATGTTTTATTTCTTATTAGGAAATCTTTATATATACTCTTAAAATTATTTTTCAATGGCTACAAAAGAAAGAAGTGTCAAAAGGATGAGTCATTTGGATATCCTAGAAACTGTTTCTTGTATGGTCAGATGTTTTGTATTATAACTTCACCATATTGACTTTACAATATCTCAAGATATGAATTGTTTGATCCAACGGCGGATATTCACAACTGTGTGTAAATCTAGATAGGACCTGGATCACAAAGCTGGTTGTAAATTGTAATCAACATTTCTTCTACATTTGGCTTTTCTTTTGTCCACATATATGCTAATGCATTCAAAATGTGATGTATCTGTTTTTCTGAGTATTAGAAATGGTTTCCTTCTTATGTTCTGTTAAAAAGTTGTAACTTAAAAGCTTGTTTTGTATGTGCTTCAGAGTGGATCGAAAGCTCCCTAAGAGTATTAACGAGATTGTTTTTTTGTTCTACGTTTGAACAATCAAGATCATTTCTGCTTGTAATTTTAATGAAGGGAATGATGAATAAGGAAATTAATATAGCAGATGCCAAAATATTCAAATTTCTAGGAGAAAAGTAAGTGCTTACAGGAAATTCAAAGAAACAGAAACCTAATTATTGCAACAAGCTGTTATCAATTATTTGATAACTAAAAAATCTTATACACAAATGAAACAATAGAATCAAACCTATATTCTAGCTTATGAAGTTTGTATTCAATTGAGTTTTCTTCATCCAAGGCAACAATTGATTTGTTATGATCCTCTAGCTTCTCTTCTGCGTCATTATTATTCGCTGCAATGTTCAGCTCCTCTTCATTTTCAAAAGTGGAAGAATCATCTATTCTGAAACGCTTCCTTCCTTGCTCCCATTCAGGCCTAATTTGTTTCTTATGTCATCTTTTAGTTTGTACTTCTTATGAAAGTCTTTCTCAGCAGCATCGCAAATTGCTCTCTGCGCTTCAAGTCTAGCCATTAGTGCATTAGTTGCAGCTTGGTTCAACCTTACCTGTTCCTTATACATCACACTCCTGCACCAAAATAATATAATTGTCAGATCATTAAAAATGTATCTAAATTAAAATATTTTCAAAAACTTTGTTATAATGCAAAAAAATGCAAAGAAGAGTAATAATCATTTCAACTTTTGGTTAATGGTGCATAGTGTCTCTAATCATCTTCTCTAGCATGGTCCTGTAAGAAGATTGAGCTTCGGCCAACCGTCTGCATTTTTCTGCATTCCTCTTATGTTTTATGAGCGCCAGTTCGAAGTCCTGAATAACAACCTTTTCTTCTTCATTCTTGATTTTCATTTCACTCACTTCATTATCCAACTTGTCCATTTCAGCTTGCATTTTGGTAGCTTCTTCTCTTTGCTTTAGTCAATCTCTAGCCATGACAATTGCTTGGTAAGAATTTTTAACGAAATTTGGATCTTCATTTTCTTTCAGCACATTCCCTTTTGTTTTTCTTGAAGCCACTGAAAAAAACATTAACATTAACATCAATATCTAATTCTATATCTTCAAATAATCAAAATCAACATTGGTATGATTATGCCACTAACCTATTGCAGGAGACATAGGCCTTGTCTTCTGACTGTGATTAATTTGTCTTAAAGCTAATGCATCATAAGGATCTCTTCGTGATTCGACGATTGCAGCAGGAGCAAGTCCTACTTCTTCTTTCAATATAATGGAGTGTTGTGGAAATGAATGAGAATCCACTATTTGTGTATCATGAAATTCATGATTTTCTCCTTCAGAGAACAAAAATGAAAAGCCTCTATGCCTGTCATTTTCAAGCACAAATATAATCATCAAGATTCAAGATTATTGAAAAATTGAGAATGAGAAACAACAAGATTATTGCGAAAAACGTTACCTAAAGTCCGAGTTTCATGAAGCAAAAATGGACAAAAATTGATTGACAGATATGCCTAATTGGAAATCCTTAGATTGCTTAGAACAGTCAAGCCTCCTCCTACAATTATCATCCCAAAAGAGCAAAATCACAACATGGCCTAATTTGCATTCAGCTTAATTAAAATAAATTCAACCTTCTCCACTTAATGAAATGTTTTATAACCTTATAATTATAAACTTATAGATACATTCATGGAAGAGCTAAACAAGTTAGCCATTTGAACTAATTTTGAGAATTGTTGTTTATAAAACTCAATCATTGCAAGATTTTCATTGATACTTAAACTTCAAACCATCAATTTAGTTCCTAAACTATATCAATCACTCTTCAATTTAGTCCCTAAACTGTATAAATATAATAAGTAGTCCCAAAAGTATATAAAATTCGTCACGTCAATTTTATCCCTCTTATTAAGATTTTATGGACTAAATTGACGGATTTTCAAATTTTCAGAGACTAAATTGACGAATTTCATATAGTTTAGAGACTAAATTTGCTGGTTTATTCTTAATACTTTATCTTTCATAATTCTACACATTATAAATTCTTATTAAGATGATATGCACTAAATTGACGGATTTTCATATATTCTAAGACTAAATTGACGGATTTTCATATATTCTAAGACTAAATTGACGGATTTTCATATATTATGTGAGACTAAATTGACGAATTTCATATAGTTTAGAGACTAAATTTGTTGGTTTATTCTTAATACTTTTTCTTTCATGAATTCTACACATTATAAATTCTAAGATTAAAAAGAAAGTGAGAGAAAGAACTTAATTACTTGAACAAGGAAACCAATGATCAATATCCCAAGCAAGAGGAGACCCCGAATCGGCATGATAATACAACACATTACCATATCCATCTACTCGAATCACGGCAGGATCAAAACCAGCATTCCTAAGATTCAAACCAAAATTAACATTAATAAACACAAAACACAATACATAAAAATTAAAATTTTCAAAACTTGTTACTATAATTGCTAAATGAAGGTAAAGTAAGTAGCTACCCAAGATGGCTTAGTTGCCTCCACAAGATACTAACAAAGATTTTAGCTTTCGTCGTTGGTTTAGCTTTTGGATCAATAATTGGAAACATTTCATCCAAAAAACTTGCTCTTTCAACCTAATTGAAAACAAAAACATTAACAAATCCAACCCAGTTAAAGAAATCAATGACCCAGATAAGCTTTTACCTAAAAGATTCAATTTTTAATATGAAAACAAAGAAAGAATAAATGGGGTACCTCATCTTCAGGTAAAGCATAAGGAAGAAAAGTGAATGGAGGACCATAGCTATAAGGAGTGAAACCACGGTCATGACAGAGTTTTGCATATGCTTTTAGGTATCCAAGGTTGTCGTTGATGACAATTTCATCTGAAGTGAAACCATAATGTTCTTCGGCCATTGTTGTTGTTTGGAGTAAATGGGTGATGAAGGGGAGAGCGTGTGTTTTGTTGGGGGTCAAAATCCCACAATTGAAACATGGGTGGCCAAAATCACATAATTGTGAAACTTACGGTCAAAATCGCACAATTGAAATATGACAGGTCAAAATCGCACAATTGTGAAATTTAGGGGGTAAAACTGCATTTTAGACTTATTTATTAAAATAAGAATGCTTTTTTAATTTTGGCCATGAAACTTTTGTTAACTAAACGGGAAAAATTATACTCACATCCATCGAGGTTTGCTTAAATAACCCTGAGACCCCCTCTAATTTTAAAATTGACATTAACCTCTCCTATTTGTTTATGTGAGTGACACAAACCACCCCTTAGTGTTAACACAGTCAATCTCTATTAGATAACACTGGTAAACTTCTTTTACACAAGCAAAATTGACAAAAGTGAATGATTAAAAATATGGCGCGCGGGAAACTATTAGGTATAATTTTTTTTTTTTTATAAACAATGTTAGTTATAAATATTACAAAGTTATATTAATTTTCTCCTTTGCTTAGATTCGAACTCTGGACCTCTAACTCTTTAATCTCATTTAACTAGTTTAACCAGTTGAGCTACCCATCCCACTTTCACTTGTAGGTATAATATAAATGTACGTTTTTTTTTGCCAAAAAATCTTACACAAAACAATCCATATCTTTATATTTTTTTGATTCACATAATAATCTATGAAACTAATCCCCCAACAAATAATCTATCTTTTATTATTTCAATATTCTCATTCCTAATCTATAAAAAATCTATAAAAGAAGAAAGACAAGAAACAAATTTACTTAACTCTAAAAACAAAGGTTAAGGAATCCGTCTCCCTCCCTGGTTGTCTGTCTCTCACACTTTTGCACGATCGATCGAAACACCAAACAAAACAACGATCACTTAAGAACACACCACGGTTCAAGTAAGTTTATATCTTCTTCTTTTTAGATTCAATTCAAGCAATTCTAATTTTAATTCCCAATCTGTCGGTTTAATGGCTTTTGTTTGTTAATAGGATTATTTTGTGAGATGTGTTTGGTTTCAATTCTAGAGGAGCTCTAAATGATTGTAAACGTGTAAAATTGATTCTGTCATGTTTGGTTTCTTCACGATAATAGAATTGATTTTGCAAGTAGAATTTATGATGATAATTCTAGTTTCTCATTCTAGAATTGATTTTTACCCCAAATTTAGTGTCTAGCTCACTAATGCATCCGAAACTCTTAGTTGTCACTAAAATCGATTTTGTTTAAACTTTACAAACATCATGATTTATAAAATTCAAATTTTCACCAAAGCATCCAAAACTCCTAGAGACAGCGTCACTTTTCTTTTCACCAAAACTCGTTATTGTTCATAGCGTATCGACGATATTAATTGTGTTCATGTACTATTGTTTTCCTCTGATCCCTCCAAGTAATTTAATTTATGTAATATTTGTGTAATTTAATTTAATTTGTTTTTTATTCAACGACTTTGCATTACTTTGTTAGGTCACAAAAGGTATTGAAAATGAAACGACAAAAGAAAAGTGACGGGTCAGTAACAGTATTGAAAATGAAAAGTGACACAGATAGACTCGGTGCCTTACCCGACCACCTCCTTTTGCATATAATTCAATTTATGACCACAGAACAATCTGTCCAGACTTGTGTTTTGTCTAAAAGATGGAAAAACCTTTGGAAATGTCTCACTAATATCGAGTTGTATCACTTTGATCTATACAATGGTGTTATCTTCGATAAGTTTGTATCTCAGTTTCTATCTAGCCGTGACAACTCTATTCCCCTTCATAGCATATCATATGCGAATGGATGTATGAATTATCCATTTCCCTCTGAAATTAATCTTCCAGCAGACATCATGGAATATGCTGCGTCACATGACGTGCAAGAACTGGAAATCAATACTCAAATAGACCACATATGTAATTTTGAGTTGCCCCTTTCCATTTTTAATTGTGGTTCTTTGACATCTCTTACTCTTTGCCTGTGGGATGTATCTCCGTATACCATAATGTTTCCAAAATCTTTGAACTTGCCGGCATTGAAAACTTTAAGACTTTCGTGTTTCACTTTCTTTACTAGTGACAATGGCTATGCTGAGCCCTTTACAACATGTAAAATGTTGAGTAAGTTGGGCATTTTGAATTGTAGATTACAAGATGATGCCCAAGGCATTTGCATATCCAATTCTGAGCTTTCTAATTTGGCCATAGGTGCATTCTCTAGTCCATCCACGATTTGCAAAGTCATACTTTGTACTCCAAAACTGACTTCTCTCACTATCAAAGAGATTTATGTTACTTTCCCAGCCCCTTCTTCTACATGCAATTTAACTTTGTTGGAAGAACTAAAATTTGAATGTATGAATGGGTCTACTATGGGAGAAGATATCTTGATTGGTTGGTTGCATTTGATTGCTAAAGTCAAGATAATGACTCTCAGTTTCTCATTCCTTGAATTGTTGGTTGATGTAAGTTACTTTAGTATTTTTTTCTCCTCTTCATATTTTTTATGTATTTATTTGAATGTATACAATTCACTCTAATTTTATATGTATTATATATGCAGCTTCTTAAAAATAATGATTCACTGAGAACTCAACTTCCTAGTTTTGTTAAATTGAAGTCATTGAGAGTGGAATCTTACCCATGGATATATGAGGAGAGAGTAAGAGAAATGGTAACATATCTACTTCAAAATTCTCCACCACCTGCCACCTTTGTTATCGGTAAGGTTAAAGACCTAACTTCTGGCTGCTGTGTGTTTATTGGATATATAGTAAGATCAATAAGAAGATAGAAAGGAAAAGACCCTATATGTCCATCAAAGTCTTTGCATGCTTGTTCCATCAAAGTCTTATTTCCTCATTCCGGATGCAAGCTATTTTTTTCTTCAATCTTTTCATTCAAGGCAGTTTTGAATAAAAAATATTGTAACTCGCTGCTTAGAGTGCGAATTGAGTTCGCATCCTAGAAAGCGAGGGGGGTAGTATGATAATTTTAGGGGTGCCGGAGATTTTTGAGGGCGTGCGAAAAGTAAGTCTCATAAAATATTAAGTTTATTCTATTAGACCCGTTAGGTTTATAATCCACTAAATTTTATTATATCTTATCTTGTAACTCTTTTGAGATGTTATGTTATTCTAATGTTATGAAACTCTAGCCCTCCCTTTGTCTTCTTTATTTGTATTCCTTTGTTGTTAACAATGGGGGCCGAGTTACATTAATATTATATATGTGTTATGTATAGTTAATCAAAATTTGATAAATGCAAATATTAATAATAAAAATAATAAAAAGATAAATGCAAGAGGCAAAGTTGAGTGCTGAAGTCCTAAATATAAATTAGAAAAACTAGAATTGTTAGGAATTTTTTGATAGAATAAATATAGGATGATGGGAAAACGAAATTTATAAAATTGAAATGAGGAAGTGCATTCCACCAAGGCATAGAATAGACCAATAAATGTCTAGAACTTGTAGTTCAACTAACAAAATGTAGAAATTGTTAGGTCGAATATCGTGACCCGAAATTTCACCGTTGGGTGAATTTAATTTCATTAAATTAACACTTCATCTAAGATTGAAAAAAAAAAACCAATCAATTACTTTCTTTTTGTTGATAAATCAATTAATTTCTGAAACGGTGTTTTAGTATCAATAAAAAAAATTGGGCCCTATAATTATTATTATTGTTTTTTTTTACTAGAAATTAAAGGATATTCATTCATTTAAATTGATATAGTATCCTTGTTTTAGTATCAATACATTGGTGTGATTGATGTCCCGTGTGCTTAGCTCAGTTGGTAGAGACATTGCATTATATATATGTAGGCCTTGGCGGACCCAGGGGTAGCTGAGGAGGGTCATGGCCCACTCCCAAAAATGAGAAATTACTTTGATACCCCTGGGCGTTTTTATAAAATTATAAGTGTATATAATTGTTGCGGCAAGAAATTACTAATTACAATTGCAGCTGAGTGGCTGTTAGGATCCTCTCCATTTTCACTTCTTTCCATTTCTTCCATTACCAAAGTTTTTAAATATTTGGGAGTGTATAAAAGACATTTGGGTCCACTTAATGTCACACTTTTACATTTATATTTCCAAAACTATACACTAATGGAAGAAATGGAAATAATGAGAAATGGAGAGGATACCAACTCGTGTTTCATGCGGTTATCTCCATTGGTCAAGAGTTCAATTCCCTCTACTATTAATAATTTGCATTTTGTTCTTTTTCTTTTTTTAAAAAAAAAAATATATTACATATACACTTATAATTTTGTGCAAATTCAAGTTCATTTTTTTATATCAACAGAAGGATTCCCCTTACACATCATTCACACATGCTGAATAGGATTGACAGAATCATTTTCATTCACGGTAGGTCGTTAATGATAAATGGGATAATTGGAGTTAAAACTCTGCCCCTGCATACACTACACCGGTGGAAGTAGAAAATAATATTGGGTGGACAGCTAAAAAAATTATAATATATAAATTATATTTCATACAAAAGTACAAGTCAAAATAAATATAAATTTGATCATAAACAAAATTAAATTTCATACCCTAAATAATATTGTACGTATTCCAAATGAATTGAAAGTATCGATGATAATACTTGTACAAAGTTGATTGTAAAAAAAAATTATATATTTTATTACTTAAAAAAATTATATATTTTATTACTTAAAAAGTATCAAGGAAGCTGAATGCTTATAAAAAAAAACAAGGAAGCTGAACATCTTGCTATTGTTGTCCTTATTGTGTTGAAAATTTTGGGTTTAATTTCTAGAAATTTCTTCATAAAACTCCCAATTTTTTTTTCTCATCTTTAGATTTAATGGGTTTTCATCTTCTGATTTTCTAGATATTGTTTGAACAATTTTGAGAATAATTTTTTTTATTTGTTTTGAAATTTTTGCCTTGAATGATGAAATTATGAAGAAAATGAAGAACATAGGAAGGAATGGGAAAGAAGATTAAGAAAGAGAAATAAAAATTAGTTGGTGGAGGTGCACTTTCAGATCTAGTGAACATCCCAAATCTAATAGTTTCATTTCTTTTAATAAAAGATTAAATATATGGTTAGGATTAAAAAATATATTGAGATATGTGGTGGACCACCTACAATGATGTTCATGATTCATGAACTGCACTGAACTGAACTATTTATATAGTTCGGTGTAGTGACTGAAATTTTTTTTTATAAAAATCACTTTATTTCTAAAATTAGTTTCAGTTCAGTTTATAACTGGTGTATATTTTAAACCGGTTTTGTTTCAGATAACTGGTTTTAAACTGGTTTTTTATTAATTGGTTATTAAAATAGATTTATTTATTATTTTAGAAAACATAATTTTTTTAATTGATAATTAGTAAAAAATATATTTATACAAATTTAATTATTATTTTAATTGATTAATAATTAGTAAAAAATATAATTGATTATTAAAAAATATAGTCAATTAGTAAAAAATAAAATATATTTTTAATTGATTATATTTATTAATTGATTAATAATTAGTAAAAAATTTAACTTATTAATTGATTATTAAAAAAATTAGTTATTATTTTAAAAACATATGTTTTCTATTTTTTTATGGATTGACTAACTACTATGCCCAAAATCATTTTAGTGAGCCCACTATATTCTTTTTACACCTCCCTAATTTTTTTGCACATAATTTTTTTTTAATAATAGAATTTTAATAAATAAATAAAGAATAAACTATGTGGTGGCGGGTGGCCGGTCAACGCCGGACCACGGTGCCCGGAGTCAGAGGGCAGCAAGCCCAAATTTTCCGGCGACCCGGCGGCGGTATGGTGGTCGGCGCGGCGGAGCTCCGGCGCCGACAACTACCAACCACGACTATTATTAAATTAATATTATTAGTTTAAGTTATTATTATTAATTTTATATATATATATATATATATATATATATATATATATAATTTATTAAAAGTTGTTATGGTTGAGAGTTTAACCCATGACCTCTCCTTTAAAGTTAAATTATTTAGTGTCCGTTTCATCTACTTATTTTTTATTTCTCTACTTCTTTTCAATGGAACCCACACTCAAAGGAGGACCACAAGCTCAGGGATCGACGAAACATAAAATATCAACATTAAGAAATTTGTTGGAGTTAGTTGTGAAAGAAAGAGCTCGACATTCATTCATATGCATAGCTTAGTCTACTAAAATAAAAGGGTCAAATACAATTTTCGTAAAGTTCTTAAAATAAAAAGTGTCTTTTTTGTATGAAGAAAATACAATATATGTGAATTTAAAAAAAAAAAATTATGCTAATTTCTTTTTTAAGTTGTTATTATTTGTTGTTATTATCTTTTTTTTAAATTTGTTATTATTTGGATAATTATATTTTTAATTTAGATGACAGTGAATTTATGATAAGTTGTTATTATTAGTGATTTTTTTTTAAGGTTATTATTAGTATAATTATTTTTTAAATTTAGATGATAGTGAATGTATGATAAATTGGTTATGCAGGTCTATTAACAAGAATGGACTTTGCTAGAATGATGATGCCACTGGATATAAAAATTTCTCTGCAGAAGCTTGTGTAGGGGAAACAAATGGTAGAAAAATTGAAAAAAATTGGAAAGTAGAACAACAAAAGTTGGGGAAAAAACTTGTTAGATCAGAGAGTGCAAAGGTCTTAAGACAAATCCCACATCTCCATCATTGTTTCAAGGGATGAAATCATTCATCAAAATTATCAAGAAAGCAGTGAAACTATGAATGTTTGAGGCGGCTCTACGGAATTTCGTTGCCTTTTGATGTTTCTTGACCTTTTACAATTTGAGTGATGCTAGCTGAATAAGTCGGTGACAACTTATCATGATAAAAAAAAATAGTATGCAGAAAATATAGGTTTGATTCTATTATTTCATTTGTGTATAAGAATTTTTAGTTATCAAATAGGCAATAATAGCTTGTTGTTTTGGCTGCAATAATAATCAGGTTGGACACCACACTCTTACTCAAAACCTTAAGGCGTTAGGTTTATGGGTTCTCTCACTTATAAAGTGTTCAACCTCCACTCTTCTAAGCAATGTGGGACTTAACACTCACACTTGCCACGACAGTAAGAACTTACTTTTCTGCTAGAAATTTGAATATTTTGTCATCATTCCCTTCATCAAAATTACAAGCAGAAATGATCTTAACAGAAAATAAAACTCGTCAAGATATAATACTCTTAGGGTGCTTTCAATCCGCTCTGAAGTGCATACAAAACAAGCTTCTAATAAGTTACTAAACAACTTTTTAATAGAACATAAGAAGCAAACCATTTTAAAAGTGATTCACAATAATGTAATATTAACTACTAAATGTTGCATATAAAACTTCAATGTATGCCGAAATTGTATCCAAAACTTTGGCATCGCCACATCTTTATTGAATTTATTCTAAAGTAGGTCTCCATCCTACATTATTTTTCCAAAGTTTTAACTCCAATAAACAAACTTATATAACAACTCTTAATTTTTTATTTTGTTATTAACAGTGAAAGCTTCTCTTTCAGGATAGAGATTTCCTCCACTTTTGAGGAGTCCTACTTTTGGCCACAGTACTAGTTTTCATGTCCACGGGTGTTTGCCTTCCAAACCCAAATTCAGTTTCAGCATCTTCTTGTTCAACATTCTCCATCTCTCCACCATTGTTTTTATTAAAAGAAAGTTTCTTCCATTTGAAGAAACCTTTCTTCTTCTCAGCCATCTTTTCCATCTGTGCTTGCATGGCATTGCACTGGCTTTGCAGTCTATAAACATCTTCCTTCAGTTTCTTTATCTCCAGTTGCTGCACGTTCATTTCACGCTTTGAATGGCACCGTGCTGGTGTGTCGAGTGCACCACCATATCCACTTGGACTCCTCATACTACTGAAAGAAGCACTCCAATCAATGTGGCGGTTGAGTTTCGTTTGTTCGGAGAAGAGAACCTGTATAACAGCTCTCACCGGCAACCGTTCGTTTTGAGCTGCATGAAGTGAGGCTTCTGGTGTGAGTTTCCTGCTATCAATCAACCTACACAGGCCCTTCCTTTCTTGCTTCGACACGCTTGGATGTGCCTATAACAAAAATAAATAGGTTGACACGCTCATATTAGATGAGATTCAGCCTAAATAAATGGAATTGAATTCCATGTAGGTTGACATCAATAGTTATTCGATCAAGATTAGACGGCTCAATATTTTAGATTTTAGAAAAACAAATCTGCTTGTTTTCTGCACCGTCCAATCTTTGATCAAATGACCACCGATGTCCTAACTGCATGATTGCGTGACATTCTGACCGTATAGAATCCAAATAAAAATATTATGTAAATTACATGTGGGAAGACTAACAACTAAGATGGCCTACTGATAAATGATATGTTACTTGAATTTAGAAGGAAATTAATGTGCTTTTTGGCATGAAATAATAAATATACATATCTATAAGGAAGGAAATGCCAAGCTTTGACACCTATATTTGATAGAGTTTTCTAATACTCGGAAATCATTAATTATGTTCCATTTAAGAAAAACAGGCACATCACATTTTGCATGCATCAGTATATATGTGGACAAAAGAAAAGCCAAATGTAGAAGAAGTGTTGATTACAATTTACAACCAGCTTTGTGATCCAGGTCCTATCTAGATTTGGACTTTTGTGTTCACACAGTTGTGAATCTCGGCCATTGGATCAAACAATTCATATATTGAGATATTGTAAAGTCAAATTGGTGAAGTTAGAATACAAAACATCTGATCTTCATCAATTCCGACATAAGAGAATAGATATCTCTTAACTGTGTAACTTCTTGACTACAGGGAATCCAAATCCTACCGAGGCATATCTCGAAGAGCCTTATGCTAGTGACCATGCAAGCTTTTTTTATAGGATATCCTAATCAAGCAATTTAATATGAAACTAATTAAAAAGATGAAAAGGAAAACATGCCTTAAGATAAGTGTCAATGGCTCTATACAAACCATCATCAGTAGCCCTTGCATGACTAGGAAGAGCACCAGCAAGTGCAGCAAATTGAGACAAACTCAAATTAGCATCCAAACCAGCCTCAGCAAGGTAACAATCAACCAACTTAGCAACCTTAACTAAAGCAGCACCATTTTTAGATCCATCATGATCCAAACTCAAAAACCTCTTAACCAATCTAATAATAAGCTCAACATCCAAAAGGGTCCCACAAGTATGACTAAAAGAAGGTATCATGAGTTCCTTCAATGAAGCTTGATCTAACTGCCATGAAATTCGATTCTCAAGCTCGGTTCGATAAGTAGAATCGACAGAAACCATGTTAGCTGTTCTTAGAAGGCGAAGGAGGAAGTTGCATGGAATGGAATCTTTGTCTGGTGGAAGAACACTAACTAAGGTTTCAACAAAGAACCTCTTCTTCATCCATGATGTTGTTACACTTTCAGGTGAATTTGCACTAGCATTAGCATTTGCATTTGAAGTTTCTAGGTCAGGGAGCCATTTGGAAGCATAGTGAGTGATGACGGAACCGATTAAATCGGCACGAACACCTTTTTGTTTGATGTTTGAAAGTGTCTTAACAAAGCAATCCATGTCAAGGATGCATGCATCTTCAAACCAACAACAATATTCCAAAGATACTTGTTGGTTTGGACTTGTTTCAGGTTCTTTGTAACATTGTTTCTTCATTTCGGTGAGTATAGTACAGTGCAGGGTAAATTCTGTACTATACTATATAATATAATCTTGTTTATATAATATTTTCATATGAAAATGATGTGTTTGTTCTTTTTCATTTTAATATATTACATTTTTAACTACAGGCCAAAAAATAGTGTGAAAAATAAAATATAGACCTGCAGGATTGAATCTGGATTATGTGCAATCAAAATAACCACACATTCACATGATCTCAATCATATATGATTTTAATCAGATGACTCATATTAACTCTGCAAAATGGATTCAAAACACAAAAATGAAATATGGATTGTTTGATTCAGGATCAAACGGTTAAGATCTGCAACATGGTTGCGTGAATGCAAGAAATCTATTTCCTCAAGGAACATGTAATTCAGTCAAAAAAATAGGAAGTTGGGATTACCGGATCTAAAATCTCAGTCATTTGATCCTAATCCAGCAGGTCCGCTTTGTTAACAACATGACTGCACATATTCTTGGATCCTACTTAGTCTTTTAAGGAATGAATCTTATATAACATTGTTATAGGTATGAAGTACCCAATGTTATTTAACATGATTAATCTTTGCGAAAGAACCTATTGAACACACTAACTGAGCTCTATGCTTCCAACCAGATTTTTTTTCATACATGGAAGGATCGATTCCTAGACCACTTGCTTAGTGTAATCGAATCTCTTCCGGACCAATCACACATTTGTAACCGAAATAATTGCCTAGTGTAACCAAGTCTATCAATATTTAGAAATAATTGCTTTATATTATAAAGATATAAATTTTTTTCATTGTCTTTAGCCTTCTAGGTGAGAATTAAGGAAAAAGATGTCGACAAAGAAATAGGACCACACCTATGACTATGATACAGACCAAATTGTTGATATCCTTAGATATGCATCATTGAAAAAAGTAACAGATATTGTAACATCTTCAAACTTGAAAAGGACTCATTTGTTTTCTCTCTATATATTGATTATTACGTGAGGGATTTGTTATTGATATATTTGCAAGAGATGGATACCAATATATCAAGGAATCCAATATAGATGACAGAAAAGAATTGAAACTTGTTTGGTTTTTTTCTTAATAATGACATACCTATATGTATTGGTTTAATCGAATATATCTACATGTAAATGCCAAAGTTTGTGTAATTTATTGTTTTGCATCCCATAAGCTCGTGAACCCCACTATTTTCATTTGTTGCTTTCAAAGTAAAAATCTGTACAATTAACTATAAAGGGACCACTTCAATTTTATTTACTTTTATTGGATTCACTGTTAGCCAAAGTAGGAGTGTTATTTTTCCAAAGTTTAGTGGGAGTATTGCATGGAATATGTAGAGATCGGAATTTGAATTCTAATATATCGATTTATTTATCTTAAAAGCTAAAATTATAGCCACTACATTATTTAACAATGAAAAATGTGAATTTAACTTTAGGTGCATTCTCTTTCGTTGTATTAGCGAGACGATTTACAATTTTGAGTTTAACATGTAGCTACACATCATTATGAGGATCCTGAGGAATATTTATAGCTGAAATAGTGTAAACAATTTAATATAGCAGATTGTAGATTCTCGAACTCAAAACACAATTTTGAACCATTTGAGTTATAGAATCTAAACGAGCACAATTTTTTGACCTGAATAAATCGAAAACACTAAGAAATTGAATGAAAAATATTTTAGTGTAATATTACCTTTGCATTCGGTTGAAAATATTGTGTGAAGTCTTTTTATGATTTGACTGTGTTTTGAAAGCAACATTTCGTGTAAAATAGGTGGTTTTTGGAGGGTTTGTAGTGGAGGGAGGAAAGTTGATGAATGAGATTATTATTTGCATTTGAAATTGAAAATATGTATGTGTGTCGAGTTCTAGAACCTGAACTAAGAAATTTTGCAAAAACAAATACTAAATGCAAAGGAAACGAAGGAAAATGGGGGGAAGACGGATTTTTTTAAGCAAAGGGGGAAAACGGGTTTAAATGGTGTTTTCTTTCAATTTGAGTTCTAGAACTCCAAAGTTCGAAAACACACCAAGTGCGTATGAAGATTTACTCATGAACAAATCAGGAACACCTTTCTCCACCACAACCTTACTAAAAAAATCACATATTAATGGCATACTTTTTAATGATAAAAAACATGTATTTTAAATTTTATTCAAAGATACACATTTGGACCACAAAAGAACAATGTGTTTGAACATATAGGGTCTTTTCCTTTCTATCCTCTTATTGATCTTACTATATATCCAATAAACACACAGCTGCCAAAAGGTAGGTCTTTAACCTTACCGATAACAAAGGTGGCAGGTGGTGGAGAATTTTGAAGTAGATATGTTACCATTTCTCTTACTGTCTCATCACTTATCCATGGGTAAGATTCCACTTTCAATGACTTCAATTTAACAAAACTAGGAAGTTGAGTTCTCAGTGAACCATTATTTTTAAGAACCTACATATTATACATATAAAATTAGAGTGAATTGTATACATTCAAATAAATACATAAAAAATATGAAGATGAGACAAAAATACTAAAGTAACTTACATTAACCAACAATTCAAGGAATGAGAAACTGAGAGTCATTATCTTGACTTTAGCAATCAAATGCAACCAACCAATCAAGATATCTTCTCCCATAGTAGACCCATTCATACATTCAAATTTTAGTTCTTCCTACAAAGTTAAATTGCATGTAGAAGAAGGGGCTGGGAAAGTAACATAAATCTCTTTGATAGTGAGAGAAGTCAGTTTTGGAGTACGAAGTATGACTTTGTAAATCTTGGATGGAGGATAGAATGGACTTATGGCCAAATTAGAAAGCTCAGAATTGGATATGCAAATGCCTTGGGCATCATCTTGTAATCTACAATCCAAAATGCCCAACTTACTCAACATATTACACGTTGTAAAGGGCTCAGCATAGCCATTGTCACTAGTAAAGAAAGTGAAACACGAAAGTCTTAAAGTTTTCAATGCCGGCAAGTTCAAAGATTTTGGAAACATTATGGTATACAGAGATACATGCCACAGGCAAAGAGTAAGAGATGTCAAAGAACCACAATTAAAAATGGAAAGGGGTAACTCAAAATTACTTATGTGGTCTATTTGAGAATTGATTTCCAGTTCTTGCACGTCATGTGACGCAGTTATTCTATTATCTCTGCTGGAAGATTAATTTCAGAGGGAAATGGATAATTCATACATCCATTCGCATATGCTATGCTATGAAGAGGAGTAGAGTTGTCACGGCAAGATAGAAACTGAAATACAAAGTTATCGAATATAACACCATTGTATAGATCAAAGTGATACAATGTGATATTAGTGAGACATTTCCAAAGGTTTTTCCATCTTTTAGACAAAACACAAGTCTGGACAGATTGTTTTGGGGTCATAAATTGAATTATACGCAAAAGGAGATCGTCGGGTAAGGCACTGAGTCTGTCGGTGTCACTTTTCATGCTTGATGGCCACAAATAAGCAAAACACCCTACACTATAACAGCAGAAATGAACAACACATTACCACAGGAGATAGAATCTATTATTGACTTAGTTTAAATGAGAATGAGAATACAAACCTGGCTGCCGGAGAAAACTACCGTTGTGGTGGTGTGGTGGTGACAGATTGTAACCAAGATGAGAATGAAAGAAAGAAATTAGAAAAGACTATAAAAAAACTGATTGAGTGAATTGATTCTATAAAATTGATTCCGACTAAAATTAGTTGAAGTGAAGTGATTTATGTTTGGCTGCATTCCTATAAAAGTGAGCTAAACGCTAAATTTGAGCCTAAAAATCAATTCCAGAATCAGAAACTACAATTTTTAACTTCAAATAGAATCAATTCTAGAGGCAAAATTAATTGAAGAACTTAATTATGTCAAACTCAATTATATGAAACTCAATTCACGCCACCGCCGAACCAAACACATGTCAGTAAAAACAAAATACAGGGAAAGCCATTAAAATTAGAATTGATTAAATTGAATCTAAAAAGATAGAAACTCACTTGATTGAACCGTGGTGTGTTCAGTGATCGTTGTTTGGTGTTTCGATTGATCATGCAAAAGTGTGAGTGACAGCGAGGGAGGAGGGAATTAATTTTAGGGTTAGATATCAAGGATAACTTATAAGGATCTATCTTACTCAATGGTTAGTCAACGATTAGTGTATGCTGACATATCCCTCAACTAATTTAAACAAATGTGATTTATTAGTGAAACAGAATTCTCGGTGTAAAATAGTTTTACACCGATATCCAATTAGAAACCACCATTCATTCGTGTATAAGTAGTTTCAAAATAATCATACATAAGTGGGGTGATGTGGCAAATTGAGAGGTTTTCATTGGACGTCTGTGTAAAATTGTTTTACAGTGACCGTGCATATCCATTAAATTCTTTATTATATACTCCCTCCGGTCACTATTATAAGCAAAAAAATCACTTTTAAGTTCATTGAAAAAGTAATGTATGTGGTTTATATTATTGACTAGATACATTACTTTTTCAATGAACTTAAAAAGTAGTTTTTTGCTTATAATAGTGACCGGAGGAAATACGTAATTTCTACCTTCTCCATTTTTATGCGTAGAATTGAGTTGATGTTGCCCCCAAGCTTAGCTAAATTATAACGCAATATAGAAGTGAGAATGAATGGTAAGCACTAAATTAAGAGATGTCGATGGATATCCATGGGGGCGGATAATATGATATTTGTGTTCGCTCCGTTGGATAAACATGATATCCATATCCGTGCGGGTATCCGTCAAGCGGGTAATTCATGAATTTTGAAGTATCCGTGGATATTCACAGATATCCATGAATAATAATTTTTTTTAAAAAAATAGTGATTCTTGCAAAAAAAAAAAAAAAATTAATTACTTAAAATTTGTTTATCTTCTTTCTAAAGAAACAAGAGATTATTAATAACATTCATACATTTCACTTTCAATTTAAGAACAAAATTCAACACATTTATTTTTCTTCTTTTCACCAAAATATAATAATATCCATACATTTCTCTTTAGAAAAAACTTCATACATTTCATTTCTAATCAAAACAAAGTTGGTCACAAAATTCTAAAGAATTAAAAAGGCTCTTATATATTTAATAACTAAGAATAGTTATATAATTTTCTTATTTATTAACGGGTACGGATATTCATTAAAATATCCCCTCTGTGTCCGTGACGGATTTTATCTGTGGATATCCGCGGGTATGAATATTTTTGTCATCCCTAGCGCTAATCCTATAATAAAAACACAGATTGTAAGCGACAAACCTGTCAAGAGGGTTTCTGGAATCCACCAGATTTTCGGAATCTACCAAAAAAATTAATTTGGAATCCACCAAATTGATAAAAATTCTGTATTTTTATTGAATCAAAGGTTTCCTCAAGGCTACGATAATTTAGCTTAAATGATAAGGAAAAATAAAAATAACAAATCTCCCTAAAAATAGTAAAAGAAAATAATAAATCTAGCTAAATAAAAATAACAAATCTAACTAAAAATAGTAAAATCAAATCTACCTACACTATAATAAAATACTAAGATATCCTCCTACATCAAATTGGTAGCAACATAACGTTATAAACGAAGGAGCTGGGGTTCGAACTCAGGTTATCCGCCTTTAAAGTTGAATTTATAGTCACTGGACTAAAAAAAAATTTGAGCTGGTGTTGTTTTATTTTGGTGTTGATGCCTCTAATTCATAAATTCTTAAGAAAAATTAATGTTAACGTATAATCTGTGTAAAATTGGTGGGTTATATGTTAATACATGTCGTAGAATTGATTAATATGTGATTTGGGTGTTTTGGGATTGAGAATCAGAGTTTTTGGGCACTCCAATGGCAGAACCAAGTTATGTTGATCCTATTATGGGTAACATGTATCGGTTCAAGACCATCCTTGAACAGATTCATGCTTCTTTTTGGGTTTCTTGTATCGGTTCAAGACCTTTTTGAATCGGTTCATGATCTCAGGTTTTTGTATCTGTTTATGGGCCTTCTTGAATCGGTTCATGTTGTTTTCCAGGCTGCTTGAATCGGTTCATCCCTGTTATGTATGGTTCAACCCGAGTCTTATGACACCAAAGTTGTTGTTTTGACTCTATTTTTGTGATGTATTCCTTTTATGATGTTGTTTTGCTTAGGGGTGAAGTGTAGGGTGGTTTAGTTACCTTAACCATGATATTAGACTTTTACGTCAACTTATATGATGTTATTTCGTTCTTATGCCGTTAATGTTGTTGTGTTAAAATCACATGGTGTGCTGATGCTATGTGCTGTTGCTGATGTTACTATTATGCCATTGTTGCACTGTTTCGTGGGTTGTTGTTGTATGCCGATACTTATGTCATTGTTTATAGCATTGTCGAATTGCTGTTGTTTAATTAATGACAAGCCGTTGTTATGTCATTACTATGTCGTTGTTAGATGTCATTATAGTGTCGTAATTGTTATGTCTCGCATTCATGCATTCATAGATTCATGCGTCAGTTCAGTGACGTTGATTATACCGTTGAAAATTCTGTCACTAAGGAATGTTGAGTAAAATAACTCTAACTTTCAATCCTTGATACTACATGCATTTAGATGTGAACAAAATGAAGGAAAACATGGGGAAGACGGATTTAAATGGTGTTTTCTTCTAGTTCGAGTTCTAAAACTCAAAATAACACTAAGCCTGTTTCATGAACAATTCCGGAACACCTTTCTCCACCACAACCTTACTAAAAATATCACATATTATTCTGATAGCATACTTTTAAATGATAAAAAATATATATTTTTAAATTGTCATTCAAAGATACACATTTGGACCCCAAAAGAACAATGTGTGTATTTTTGGGGGTATATATGCAAAGTAAATTGGAATGGAGAAAATTCCTCCCAATGAATAAACAATGGAATGCTACATTTTGGACCACAAAAGGAAACAAAAACAATGAAATGCTACCATCAATTTAACAATATCATACACATTCTTTCATAAATTGATTATTGATTATAATAGGACTTGAAAAAAGTGAAAAGCAAACTTATTCTAGAGCCAGATAATTACCTACAACAAATAGTTTAACTTTAAGCTAACACTTTTTTCATGACTAGTGCTTATTCTTTCTATCTAGCAATCCTATTTATAGAATTGCAAACTAAAATTAATCATCGTATGAAGCAGAAAATTCAGATGGACTAATTGAAAAGTCACCTGCTTCTGAATTTAAAGGTGCAACATAACCATTTCCTTCCTCATTCTCAGCCGCCACTAGTGGTATCTTATTAGCACCTGCTCTTTCCATCTCTTTCTCGAGTTCTTCTTCGCGACGCAGTGCGGTAAACTGAGTGTCAAGCGACTTGGCTGCTGCTAACCATGCAAGAACAATTACTAGTAGCACACCTCCTAAGTATGGAGTTGAATTAGCTAGTGAACCAAAAGTTAGGATCATGAACTGCTGAATTAGAGCACCACCAGATTTTCCTAATGGATTGCATACAACATCAATGGCTGCCTTCCCCTTGACCTGAAGCAAGAAATTTAAGACATGTTTATTGTAACGGTGGTTAAACAGCTTAATTAAACGTTTATAGCATAAGTTATTTTGGAGAGCTTATAGAAATAAGCGGAAAACAGTTTATGGACTTGTCATAACTCCTAAGTTGTTTTTGTAAGCTCTCCAAAACAGTCTTACAAGTGCTTACGGAAAAAGTGCAGAAGATGCAACAAATGATTTGAATGGATTATATTAATATGAGAACAGGAGGAGTAAATCTCAACTATCAGAACATAAAGCCGTACAATGATATTAAGATGTGACCTATACATAACTTTTAATCTTTATTCATATATAATGATAAAAATTCATTGGAAGTTTCATGTAATCGATATGATAAAGTTGGAGAGAAGAGTTCAAACCTTGGTATCCTCGTCCAAGGGTATGTAAGCCATTTCTTTGCATGGATCAAATAAGCTGTACTTAGCACTTTTGCTGAATATGTTTTGCAAGGCACCGACATATACAGCAGCTAGCAGTGGAGTCAATCCAAGCTTTCCAATAACGGGTGCGAGTGGATCTCCGAATAATATGAGAGAAAAGAAACCAACTCCAGTCAAAAGGAGGACGGAAGGTGTGATCTTCGCAGCAACTCCCCATCCATATTTGTCGAATATAAATTGGCTTACGAGCATCATCGTGAAGGTAGCGATTCCTGTTGCAGTTGAGAAGTCTCCCATAAAGGACGAGTACTCATTCGGACTAGGAAACTGAGCTTTGAGCTTAGATTTCCATGTAACTTCAACAAGATTAATGCTTATTCCATATGCAACCACTAAAGTGGCAAGATCCCTTATATATCTTGAAGACATTAAGAACTTCAAGCTCTCCATTGTTCCCATTTTCGGCTTCTCCTGAAATAATGCATAAACGATGTAAAATGTCAGTCATTTCAATTTTCAAAAATTATTAAAATGTATATAGTTTTTCAGAATTTCCAATCTGCATAACATAAAACAACTATATGCACAATAGTGTATCTATCTATCTACCAAAATGCTACCTTTTTCTTCTTGCTACGAGCGGGGAGAGGAGCATAATTGTTCACCCACCAATACAGAAAACAGATAACAAGTCCCATACCAACAACAATGCTCATCATTGCTTTTAGAGAGATGGCCCAACCATCAACTCCAGGACCTAAAGTTTTCCTCAGATTAGAAAAGTATTTCACAGTCCTTCCGGAGAATATTAGGGCTACATTGGCCCCAAGTCCAAACAGTGGATAGAATCGCTTTGCTTCATCAACGGTAGTTATCTGCAGGGGAAAGAAAACATTAGTATTTCCTCCTTCACAGATAATAACAATTTCATAATGAGCTAGTTCAGACAGACGCCTCAACAAAGTACTCGCAGAAAACAAAATATTAAAAGAACACTGCAACAAGTATGGTGTGCTCTCTTGTTAGATCCTTGATAAACAACTTCAAACTTCAAAAAAGTTTTCATAAGTGAACAACAATAAGCTTATTTTAATCGAGAAGTTCACATAAATATCATATTCTTCTTTCTAATAGTTTGCATATTAAAATTATTCAACATTGGAATCACTAATAAACAAAAAGAGATAGAAGAAAATTAATACAATTTAATAGGCAATGATGATAATCCTAACTACATGTTTCGATTAGCGATGGATATGATATGACAGAATCATAGTGTATCACCTTAATTTTGTCAAACTCACTTTTAATCCAAACATACAATAACATAACATGTTTAGGATACTAGAATAAAAAATGATCATATGACATACTACAACAAAACATAACAAATCCGAAAACAAACTAATAACAAAGTATCAAAGCTAAAACAATGAAATTACCTGATTGGCAAGTCCCCAAAACAGGACAGAAACAACCACACTCCCCCACAATTCAGCCATAACATAAAACAAACAAAAACTCCAAATTCTCATAATTGCAAGAGGCCCAAGAAATCGCGGTCCAAGGATATTAAGAAGATTATCAGCAAATGCTTGAGGATGAATATAGTTGCTAAGAGGATACAAAACAAACCCAAAAGCTCCAAAGAAAGCAATAAAAGGAACAATAACAGAATAAAAAAGTGCTTGTTTTGACAAAGCATTAGACAATTTAGTATACAACAACATAAAACCAATAGCCATAGGAAGATTCACCCAAGTTTTCAAAAAAGGTATAATCTCAGCACTACTTCCTCTAGCAGTCACAACAAGAACATCTTTTGTGTCTCTTAGAATAGTGTAATTGAACAAGATACAAAAAAACATCATTCCAAGAGGTATAATTTTCTTGAGTGTTGTAACTTCAACACCCAAAAATTTTTCTTTCTCAGTTTCTGATTCCTCAAAAACTGCTTCCCCATCACCACCACCACCATTAACAGCAGCTGATTCAGCTTTACATATGAACAAATTTTTGTCTTTTTTATCAAAGATTGAAGCTTTTAAGGCTAAACTATTGAGTTTATGCAACCCATTTGGATTTAGAGAAAACCCACCAAGGATTTTTGGGTTTGGTGAGAAAAATCTATGCTTTAAGCCATTTGATGGGTTTAAGAACTTGTTTTTGGGATTTTGGGGAAGAGAAAGAAACCCTTTTGAATGAAGAACAGCCTCCATGTTTCTCTGAAGAGTTCAAGAAAACATGAGCAATGAGAGATAGAAAAGATGGGTGGAGATTGAAGATTGGAGAAGATGGGTTATATATTCTGAAAAGGAAGAAAAGTGGAAAATACAAATATCTTTGCTTTTATATGTTTGAGAATCTGCCAAAAAAGGGGTTAAGGAAAACAACAAAAAATAAATTTTAAATTAAAATTTTTATGTGAATTTTTCTGAGGATGAAAGATTAAATCTTAAAGAAGAAAATTTGTGAATGAGATTAATTCTGCTGCAACAAATGGAAAGTGGAATGAATTGAAATGGACTGATTATAAAAGTGTAGGGCAAAGGGAATATTAAACCACATTTTAAGTTGTAAAATTATAAGTGTGTATAATTTTGCCCGTTAAAGACTTTCAATTTATGAAATATTAAAATATTTTGTCCATTGTTTAACAATTTAAGTAAGTCATTTTATTTGACATTTACAATTATTTTTTTGTATTATATGAAGTGATAATCTACTGAAATTAAACTCACAACTAATTGTGAGATCCCGGACTCGAACCCGAGTCACGACGTCCGATCTAACAATATCGACATTTTTTCCAATTGAACTAGAATTTATGGGGCTGACATTTACAATTTTAACATCCAAAATAGTGATTCTATATGGAAAAAGGAAAATGCTTAATTCTTAAAATATCCTCACTTGCCAATGATGACCAATTAATCCTCACATGTGTTTGACATGTGTAAAAACATTTATGCAGAGTTGGGACTTGAGAAAAATGAAGAATTTGGATTTAATGCCGTGGGAACATGCCCTTGTTCACTTCAGCTGCTACAAAAATTAAGACTTTCAAGATTCATTGATTCTTCTTATTTTCTTTGTATCTATGTTGGTCTAGAACACAATATCAACCTTGGGAAGTTTGAGGGTGGTTGATCTCTAGTGATGGTTGTGAGCTTTTGAAAGAGGTACATGTAAACGAGTATGAAGATGATAAAGACGTGCTTTTTATATCGGAAGTGAGAGGTTGTCTCATAAGTCTTGTGTTTTTGGGCCATATATCAATAAGCTAAGGTCACAAATTCTTTTGGTTATCCTTATGCAGCATAACTCAATCTTATATATAAATCAAAATACTTGTTATCAAAAAAGTCCTTGATCGTCAAGCCTAAAGAGTGAATGTGCTTTAAATGAATGAACAGTCAAATAGTTTTGTATCAAACACAGCTCCCGAATATTGAGTCCAAAAGACACTTCTAAGTGATAGAGTGGTAAAAAAGTTTGGTATGGAAAATAGTCTACAAACCCATTAATCACTATGTTAATTTATGTATTCAACTTTTACATTTCAACTATGTTGGTCGTGAATTTTAGCCAATTATTTCAGATGTTAATGTGAGTGTAAAAGTTATAAAACTAACACAATTTGAGGATTGAATTGCAATTTTGATTATTTGTATCGTACACAACACAAAGTATGAAACCATTTGTTAATTTGTGGCTAAGAACAGGAAGAAAAAAAACAAAAAAAGAGATATAGTTTTGCAAGCATGTACTAGATTCTTTCAGATTTGTTCACCTACTGTTCCCTTTGAACATGAAATTTTGTGTTACTTTTCTTTGGAACGTGAAGGAATGGAGCACAAAGCCGTGCTTACTTCAAACTACTATAACTTATATATTTTTATTGCTTTTCTTCTTTCCTTTCTAGTAACCACAAACTAAAATAAAAATCAATATTTGCAACTAACTTGGAAGATAATATTTCTATTGTTTACTAACATTTGTTTTAAGAGCATATTTTAATACATTAGTTTATGAACATTTCGTTGTCACGACTTAGTGATTTGACCATGAGAATATTTTAAATGGAACTCTAAATTCAAATTTGGGTCTATTTTCCCTCCCTCGTGTGTATCTCAATTTGTTTATGTGTTAGCCTGTTGGCTAATAACAAAATAAATATATAAATAAATAAAAAAGACACATGGTTAAAAGAAATGGTATTTTTTTTTTATATCTAAAATAAACGGTATTTTTATATCGGAAAACATTATTTTCAAGAATTAATAATTTAATTATTAATTTGTATTTTATAATTAAGAAATCAGCGTGTTAATACTTTTGGGCACTAGTCATTTCATATTATTATTATTTTTATTTACAATGTTGGCAATGAGGATTCAACCTAGGACATCATGCATACTACTCAAATCTCTCACTATATTATTAATTTTTCAATCCATGATACTGTTAACTACTTTGTCATTAATTTAGGAGTGATTCACAAAAAAAATTTGATCATAACAAGTTGATTCCTTCTTCTCGCGCCCCTAAGTTTCACATGTGCCCCGGCCTTCCAATTTTACCCTCTCGCAACGTAGGATGCGAGTGTGCAAATAATAGAAACTGAGGAAAAAACAGTTCACATCCTAGAATACGAACTGTTTTTCGCAGATTTTGCGCCCCCTAAATTCGTTACTTTAAGCAGCGATGGGGTGTTTTTGAAATTTCTGGAGGCGGATGAGGTTTTTTCAGGGGGCGCGAAAAGAAAAAGTCTAACAAGTTTGCGACCCAGTTAACTATTCCAGTTTCAAAGTGGGCTTTAAATAATCCAAACCCCGCAAATATAAGCCCAATAAAAGGGGCATTGGCCCAGTCAATAATTTATTGGCAACAGTGAGGATTCTACAAGGGTAATTGGCCTAATACAATTCCACTAAGAACCTCCTTTGACACAAAAAGGATTCTACATATATTGACTTATATTACGTTCAATTTAAAAGTTTATCTTTTACAATGTTTAAATGAAATGAAAAGCTTACATGAAATGAAAAGCAAAGAAGTGATGTTACTCATAACGCTTGAGTGAAGTTATTCGATTTTCCTTCGGTTTAATCGAAGATTTCAAGTTCAAATTCAGCTATTAGGATAAGCAGCATTAAAACTATTAAGAGTTATACTGCATATATTGTAATCTTATCTGATTCGAGATATTAATCACTACAGTTACATGATAAGAATACCTGATAAGTGTAGACGTTTTTAATTCTTGTGAATTTTACAAAAATCTTCGTAGGTTTAAATAAGCCAATAGACCCTAAGTCACCTCAATAGTTTAAAGAATTTGAATGGAAATTATGGAAGTGGATATATATTAACTATTACACCAAAATATTGTATTATAACTTGAAGAATAGTGGTGTCAAAAAGAAGTAGAAGAATAGTAAGTGGCCAACATTTTAAACCAGAAAAAGTAAATTAATATTAAAAAAAAATCATACAACAAAGTATAATAGTAGTATATATTAAAGTACTAGTATGTTATGTTAGGTGTATTTTGGTGATTAAATTTTAAACATGTACTTTAGGTTATATTATTGGCCATACCATAGTGGCTTTAGATAATGTTGAAAAAAGAAAAGGGAGATTCCTAAGTTGCCACTATTATACTAGGACAGAAAAGAAAGGAGAAAAGTGATTCTTGAGTTTTTCCAACAGAAAACTTTGTATGATTATTGTAGATACTGGTATCATGATTGATCAGAAACAGCAGAAGCATGGTTGGATTGAGTAAAAGGTGCCTCAAATATCAACCAATATTATCTTTTTGACCTGTGAGGCTGTGCCCATTCCAATTTTCTTATAATCTTTTTGTCTCACACGGTGTCAATGTGGGTGAGAGGGAAAAGGTCCACTTCTTCTTTTTATTTATGGAAGACTATTGTACTATAAAAAAAAGTCACAATCAAATGACACTAAGGCGTCAAACTCAACTTTGCCATCGGTTCATAAAATCTAATTCAAATAGATAATAGTACTAATATTGTTATTCCGAACATGCCAATTTTAATTAAAATTTCGGAACTTTATAATTATGTAAATCTCTCTGGTGGCAATTATATCGGCAAAAAAAGACTCAATTTAATTATTACAATTTTCTTACAATTCAATTTATTTATCATCAAAAAATTATATCTAAATTAATCTTTTTAGATATTTATACATGAACAATTTTGTTGTTCATAACTCTGTTTCACTTTTTTTTTGTCAAGTAGCCTAGCAGCTTGAAATTCCATCCTTAAAGTGGATAAATGGGATGACCCGAATTCGAATCTCGCCCCCTGCATATAAAGTGCGGTGTCCAACCAATTGAGCCAAGCTCATGGGACTAACTCTGCTTCACCTTAATTGTTCTTTTAACAAGTAACAAGTAAAGTTATGTTTTGGTCCGAGTGAAAATAGCATGTCTCTTCTGCATGTCCATTGAGTTTTGAAAAATCGAAACATCTCCAAAATAGATAGAGATGTTGGAATTTCTCAAACAAACCGCACTTCTTCATATACGTCAATTTATAGAGGAACTAATTTGTTCCCTATATTAAAGTGTAATATACTCCCTCCGGTCTTATATATAAGCAACAAATTTTTTTTTGCAAAGTCTTATATATAAGCAAAAGTTACTACAATAATTATATTTATTTTGAATATTCCAATTTTACCCTTAGTTTTACTTTTCCATACTACTACAAGCCTACATCCTTGGAAACCGTGGAAGAAGAATGCCAAAGGATAAAATAGTAAAAGACATGTTTTTTTTATACTTTATCCATTTTTCTTAAAGGGTGTGCATTTTTTTTTGTTTCTAATATTCAAAACTAGAGGGTGTACCTAATTTGACTATTATTTTTGTGAGTGATAAAATTGGACAATGGCAAAATTGTGAAAGACACTAAATAAGATCCTTTTTTTTCTATGGAGACTAAATAAGATCCTTAGTGTTTTTTCTTTTTTATGGCAAAATAATATCTTAATATTTATCGTTGGATCATGAAGGGGTTTCATTGAGTTAGATCATCACATGAATTAAGAACAAGTATATAAGTGAATCAAAATATCTTCACATCAAATATTAAGACATTTATTGTTGGATGATGAAGGGGTTTCATTGAGGAAGATATTGACTATAAAATAGAAGGAAAAAGAGAATCACCATAGTTACGTTTATTTGGGCAACCAAATCTTTAAACCAATTTCTACCACTTTATCCATTTCCATATATGAACCTAAAAATCAATAGTATTATGGCAAAAGTAAAAGAATGGGTTAATTGCCCCGTAGCCAGACAAGGTTGTACAGGGTGCCTTGGAACTTGCTATGTTGCCTATGTGCACTGTAATGTACTAGTACCATACAAATAATGCAAAATGGGGTCCAAATCCAACTCATCTACTACTAATAACAATTAATTAGTATACTACTAAAAATATTAATTAACAAGTGTTTTTAAGGTTAAGAAATTAAATAGGTTAAAAGAATTTTGAAATTTATCTTATCTACTTTTTAAAAATATTAAAATATTATTTTCAATGCATTTTTAAACTAATTTGACAAAGATATTAGTTAACATGATCCTAATTGTATGCGGAAAAAAAAACTAAAACCAATTAACAATGGACCGATTTGAATTAATAATTTATATGAATTTATCTAGTTGTATAAATTTTATGAGTATATTTGGGAGACATTGCTAAGACAGCTTATCACATTTTCTATAGGTTTTTTTAAATAATTATTTTCATAAATTCTCTAAGATAGTTTATAATAATAGTTTGTAGCATGCATATACAAATTTTTGTTATAAGAAAAAATAAAATTATTTTATTGTTTACTATGAAATAGTTTATATAAACTTATACATAAATGTTTATTATAATAAGTTGTAAATAAGTTGTTTTAACTTTTATCCAAAAACAGGACAATGTACCCATAAGAGTCTTATTTTATATCCTTTAAAAAAAAAAAGTCTTTGATAAAAAAAAAGAAGTCTTGTTGTCTATTGTGTTTAGACTCTGGATGATTTCATAAGAGTTTTTATGAGGAAAAACAATTTTGACTAAACCTTTGAGCACAGCTTAACGTAAGCACGTGTCAAATTCAAATTCAAATTTGAAAATCATTTGTGACCGTTTCTGGGCTCAAGAAGATCGTACTGTTTGTAATTTAATTTGGTTGCATCACGAAAATAGTTTTTTTTTTCTTTTTACGATCATTAAATAAAATCTATTATTTATATGTTTACAAGTTTTTCTTTCATGGTCTTTTTCTTATGTGGCAATCTCCCCTTATTCTATGTAAGAGGTGTCACTCTTATAGTTGTACATTTCCTATGTGGCAAATGCTTAAGAGTTCTTTTTTATTTCTTATGAATTTCCACAAAACAAATTTGGATATCACATTATTTCCCATTTATCACATTACCAATTTCGGATATCATTAACTCTTTCAATCTTTTTATTTAATCTTCAATAAAAATTTTACCAAATAAATACAATTTTTACAATAAAATATATTTTTAAAGTTTGATCAATGTAAAAATATTATTTTTACCAAGTAAAATAAATTCACACAGTCTTTTTTTACAATAGCAAATTCAACTAATTTAATTAATCAACATAAATTGAAAATATGACCGGCAATGTGCAAATTCATACACGTTTTTTTATGAATATTCTTTCCATTTGCTTGAATCTTCATAGTTGACAAAAAAGAAAGAATATGGTAATGTATCTTTGACCCAAAAAAAAAATGCTAATGTCATTTAAAATTGTTAATCAAAGATCGTATCTCTCATTTATATATAGAGAGAGAGAAAAACGTTATTAATATGTACCAATAAAAAAAATGTTATTACAAAAAAGAAAATTTCCTTTTTAATCTCTTTCTCATTGATATCCTTTTTAATATCCTAATTTGTATTCATATTCTTACGAATTTTTTAGGGTTAGCCGCCAACTTTTCGATAAAAAGTATTATGGTTTATTTTTCTATATATACTTGTCGTTGGAACCATTAGCTCCAAAATTTTATTATTTTTTCTATGAAATGGTTTAAATCTCAGCTCTTGCTATTGCTCTAATTCTTAACTTTTCTTTTCCTTTTTAATTCGTTTATTTTGTTGTACTTATTCTTTGCTAATATAAATTTTGTTTTTGTATATTTTCTTTCATTTTCTATTATTTCGTTGTTTTTTTACGCATTCTATTATTTTCCCTTTTCAATAATTCTATAGCCAATGCCCAATTCCAATATATTTATCATGTATTCATCAAGAATATATATATATATGTGTGTGTGTGTGTGTGTGTCATTGTTTTTAAGTTTTTACTTTACATGCTCTACTATACAATACAATTTATTTCTTCCTTTTTCTTGCTTTTTTTGTTCGTTTTTTCTTACCATATCATTGTCTTTTTATATTTTTTTGTGATGTGTTTCTTAATTTTGTTTTGACTTATTTTTCATGTCCAGTTTGTAGGGTGCATGTTGTTAACAATTACGTCAAGTATGGTTTTCAAGAGCAAAAGGAGCCGATTGTATAATTAGTTTTTTTAATTTAATATAAATAATCAAGTGTTATTCTTATTTTTTGTTGGTGTTTATCAATGATAATTATTTTTATAATATCAATGATAATGTTTACTTATTAAAAATATAATTGTTGTTCATATTTTCATACAGCATATGTGAATATAATTAATTTTTTTTACTAAATAATAAATTTATCATTTTATTCTTCTTTTAAATGATCAATAAAATGTCATTCACAAAAAAAAAAATATCAAGAGACAAGGTAAAGAATCAAGAGACATGAAGAAATGTATCATATTGTCATATATCTGCCGAATCGAGATAAAAAATGGAGAGACTTTCATATGAGAGGATTAGTCTTTTATGCTTATTATGTATCTATATTTCAATTGTATTTGATAATTCATGTATCATCTTCTCCTTTCAATATTGATGATACTATATACGTGTAAACTAATTACAATAGAAAAGGTATTGTCTACCAAGAAGAAAAAAAATTATACTTTATGCTCTATTAATTTTCAATAGAGACCGTACAATAAATTAAAACAAAATTATATTAAAAATAGTTCCAAAAATCTCTTCTTTTTTTTTTTTTATTTGGTTCAAAGTTTCAAAACCATGGATTCAGAATTTATTATTAATATTTTGCATAAAAAGTCAAACTCAAGGTCAGAAAAAAAAAAGTAATAAAAAATTGAACGCCTTTTTTTTTTGTATATTTGTTTTTCTCAAAATAAGTTAGTAAAAATATAACTGGAATAAAGAAAATATTTATATTTTTTTATTTGATCTTTTAAAAGATTGAAAATATATATCGTTTGAAAATCTTAATTAATTGTCATTATTACTTTCCTTACCTTAGATAGAAAAAATAAAACAATCTTAATTAACCGTCACACAAAAAATTTATTTTTAAATTACATTCTCACTCAAATTCTAAATGAAGATACCAAATTATTAATTTTTAAATTATATGAATGTTTTATTTTCTGAGAGCGGAAAAAGAAAATACCAATATTATTGGGAACGGGGAGTGATAGATTACAAAATTGGATCCTCTCCTACTATTATTGTTCAGCCCTCTCTCCTTTGGTAATTCAATCCACAAATAAAAAAGGAATATAACTAAAGAGAGAAAAAAATATAAATAAATGGCCTAGATTAGAGCATAATACAGAGTTTAAGAGGACGAGTTAAAGAGGATCCAGATCCGGAGATCATTCTGAAAGTGTATGTAATATGAAAATGAATGCCTATATTTTTTATAATTTTTATGAGGACATATATTTCTACGGGGACCTATATTTCTACCATATACTAATACATTGACCTTTTTTTTTTAAATTTGTACGAAACCTATATTTATACTAATGTACGGGGTTTACTTTTTGTAATTTCTACAGAGTTATATTTCTACGGATGTTTTAATACGGTGTTTATTAATACGGTGTAATATTTCTACGGATGTTTCTAGGGATGAACATTTTAATACACGGGGATGAACATTTTATGAGTAAATAAATTAATGTTTAATACTCCTTCCGTACTAAAATATAAGCAAAAGTTGATCAATAACAATGAATGTATTTGGTCTAAATCTTTAACCAAATACATCAAATTTCTTTGATTCATTTTTACTTATATTTTGGACGGGAGGAGTAGAAATAATACATGGAGATGAATATTTAACACAATTTTATTAATATATGAGGATAAATATTTAAGATAAAAAAACTAATACGAACTATTTATATTATTTACCCATGTAAAAAAAACTACAAATGTATATTTTTACATATACTAATCTAATTTTGTACAATAGAATAAATAACTTTTAAAAATTGATATTTTCATTGAATATTAACCCGTGCATTGCACGGGTCAGTTATACTAGTACATACTAATAAGCTAGCTAATGCCAATATTAGATGACTTTCAAGTTTCAACCCATCTAAGCACACTCTTGATTAATTAACTGCATTTAATTTATTGTTCTTTTTGGTGATATTGATATAGCAATGCCAGGATATTAAAATCAAATTAACAAATAATGTATTTTTTCTGTTTAATTAATTAGTCATTTTTATTATAGTCATCTAATATTGGTATTTTTTAAATTATCTTAGAATTAAAGTTTGAGTCTACCATACAAAATCAATTTTTAAGGTGACGGTTGTCTCTACTTATAAATTCATATTCAAATTATCTCACATTCAATATGAGATTTCTTAACAAACCATTAACTAATATCAGTGAAGTTATCCTGCCCACTAATTTTTGTATGGTTTGCAGCACATATTTGATTGTCAATGTGGGTATCAAATGAGGTTGTTGAATAAGAGTTTTTGCGAAATCTCATAAAATCTCATGAATATTAGTAGAGGCGCACATGTCCTATTAGCGCAAAACGACTTCAAACAATTGCGAGATTGTAACTAGTGTGATTAGCAAACTTCTAAAATACATAAATGTCTCGAGTTTATATATAACTTAATTACACCAATTCATTGCGAGTTAAGTCTTATAATACTTCATCTGGTCACTATATATATATTACTTCATTGTGAGTTAAGTTTATATATAAACAAATTTTACTTTTTTGGTTGGAAAAGTGTATTTGGTTCATAATCTGGACTATATACATCACTTTTATAATGTATAAAAAAAGTCAAAATTACTTATAATAATAACCGGATAAATTAAATTTTAGACCTAACTAAAATAGCTCGGCTATAAAGGGCGCATTACATCATGATGTTTTTCCTACTATATTATGGTCATTTCTTTGGGTTTTCTGTTTTCATGTTGCTAATTAAAAAATCATACAAATATTGTTTTTCTTTTTCCGAAAATAACAGTAATAGGTATTTTTTGTGTAAAAAAAAGTAATAGCTAGTATTTTCTAAATAATACCATATATAATTCATAATTCTCCCATTAAAATTTAAAATGATTTAAAATAAGCAAGCAACGAATATAACAAAACGGTGTATAAAGTAAAATATAAATACCTGTCAAAAAAAAAAAAATAGTACTAAATAATAAACAGCAAAAGTTGCCAGGTTTGAAACAGGCTGTTAATCTATTTTATTGTAAAACGTCGAATAAAATCGTGCTTATATTAACTAATCATGATTTTCCCCTGGCCAACAATGCAAGCAATCATTGTAAACGTTTGTTTGTTGTTGTTTTACATAATGTTAAAGAATAGTCAACATAAATTATAAATAAAACCTGAATACTAAATTATACAAAAATAAATAAAATAAATACTGATCTAACCTGTTGTTGATCAGAAGAGGTAAATGGCTAGAGAATCGTCGTCTAATAACGTTAAGTAGCAATTGTCCATCGAAAGAGAGTTGTACATGCAGACACTCCGATGTCTAAGTCAGTTCAGAGAGCAGACATGTCGGGCACGTTGCCCTTTGTTGGACCTGCTTCAAATCCGAGCAGGAGTGAATTTGAGTTAGTTCTTGGCCCAATCCAGAACAAATACTTACTTTTATAATAAAAAAAATGGATTTTTTTTTGACGAAACAAAATAGATATTATAACATAGGGTAAATATGACTAATTCATGCTTTAAAAAACTAAATGGTATTTTGTAATTTTTTTTTCACCATCAGTTCCGGTCCATTAGACCGCCTAATCTGATTCGAATATCAGTTCCGACATAAAATGATTTCAGCCGCCTCCTCTGAACCTCAGTTACAAGGAATTGAATCGTAATTTCCCCTACTAAATTTAGCGACAATTATCACTAGACCAACTAACAATTAATATATTGTAATTTTTTCCGGTGCACAATCCTCGATTTTTTTCTTCAAACAGTCAAGTTCTAGACGTGTTTATTTAATGGTAAAACTTTGAACTTAGAGCCTAAATTTTTTTTTTTCCTAAACTTAATTAGAACATAGTGATGATTATTAGTATAAAATGACCATTAATATACATCACTTTATTTAATGGAGTAATTTTTTTTTCCTTCACCTATTTTCTAAAATGAATGAATGTATATACTTTTTTCTGTTTCCTTTTCGATACTAGAATCTCCTTTTCTGCTGTATTTCAATTTCTTTTTGTAGTAAGGACATGTTTTTAGCTCAAGGGAGGATGTATTTAAGAAAATAGAAATAGTCTTCTAAAAGAAAATTAAAACAGAAAAGAACATTCTATTATCAATAAAGGAATAGTATAGACATAAATATAACTATAAGGTTATGCTAAATAGTGCTTCGGAATACTTACTAAACATACTACAAAATAAAATCAAAGATAAAATTAATACTAAAAATATGTTTAATTAGTGTTTGGGAAGCTGTTTATTATTTTGAGATTCTTCATTTTTATTTTTAACAACTTTCGATTCATTTGTACAGATAGATATACTTTATCAATTTAAATCAAAGAATATAGTTATTTTTAGCAAAAAAAAAGAAAATACATCCAAAACAAACTAAAATATGTTTACAAGATTAATAACTACTTAAAATAGTTGAATAATAATTTAAAAGAGTATATAATAAAAAAATGAAAGAGTATATGAAAACAAAAAGAGTAGTAGTAGTAGAAGAAGAAAGAAACAGCAAGAAAAAGAAAAGAGGTTAGAGAAAGCGAAAGGAAACAAAAACAAAACAAAGAGCATTTCAAAACTTCAAAAACTCTTCACAAAATTTTTCACAGAGAGAGAGGCTTTTCATTCTTCAATCCTCTCTCTCTCTCTGAAACCCTACCTTCGTTCACGTACTCCATCATTCCATTTTCCGGCAACCAATCCCAAACTTCTACCACCGCCGCCGGTAACAAACAGCTTATGAATCGCCGCCGTAGAACACTCTGTTCTATCAATTTATCTAAGCCAGGGTTAGGGTTTCAGTTCCATAACAGATTCAGAGATCTCTCTATCTATCTCTTAACTCTCAACTAATTAACCGATTTAATTTATTTATTATTAATTTTTTTGAATTAATTTAAGCATCGTATAACTGCCGCCGAATCTGGAAACCGTTACCGGAATACCGGCTACCGGTAATCGGATCCATATTTGTGATGGCGAGAGGAGGACATTGCTTCGAGAAGCTTCGGAGGTGTATTCGGACGGTTTTTTTCGTAGCGGCATTGGTTGCGTCGCTTTTAGTGACGTCGTTGCCGGTTGTTGTGGCGTTTATTGATGTGATTGTGCCTTGTGTTTTGATTTCGAGGTTCACTTGCGTCAGTTGTTACGGTTTCAAAGAGCATTTGAGTCGTTACTCTTTTAAGAATTCGTTGACGGATATTCCTCTTGTTTCAATTATAAGATCCTTCATCATCATCTGTATGATCCGATTTTCGCTTTTTCCTTCACTTTTTTTCTTCGTTTAACTTGCATTGTGATATACTGTATGATGTTATGTGATGATTATTGTGAATTTATGATTCTTCGGTTTTTGAAGGAATTGTCTGTTTTGGTTTGAATTTTACTTTATCAGTTAGAACAAGTAATTCATGCATTGCCTAACTCGTTCATCGAGTTATTTGTTTGTTCGTTTATTTTGTTACTTTGCCATGTGTTTCAACGAAGATAAAGAGCATGTTATGATTCATCTACTGTGTACATAAAATTATAAAGTTGAATTTCATTAGGAATTAAAGGGATGTTTAACTATCACTTTTTTTTTTGTGTGTGTGAGTGTGTGTGTTTTCTTGGAAATAAAATGTAATTAGAATATTCTATTATAGAAATATTATATTTAAAGTTTAATATGAAGCATTAGAACTATTTGGGTAAATTTTCTTGTTTTTATTATTACGGAATGAGCTCTACTTTTCTCAATTTGTATTTAGTATATGAAATATTTACAAGGATTAGTGCATGAATAGTCTATGTTTTTTATTATTAATTAGTGTAGTTTTCATGTATAAGAGTGGTTATATATCGTACTGAGATTGTCTTTCTAAATGAATGCAGGTGTTTATTCAATTTGTGACGGTCCTGCTCTCTCACATGGTCCTTACCTTGGAACAGTGGCTCTGTGTTCCTTTGTTTCAATTGCTGTCCTTTCGGTCAAAGCTTGTGTTTTCACTGTTAATTCTCAGATTGAAGGGGAAGCTTCAGTTTCCCTTGCGAGGAAGATACTTCATTTGAAAAAGTCGTGGGGAATGCCTGTCTTATTTCTCTCATCAGTTGTGTTTGCCCTCGGCCATATCGTGGTTGCTTATAGAACCAGCTGCAGAGCAAGGAGAAAGCTCCTGTTTCATCGAGTTGACCCTGAAGCGGTATGTTTTGGATTGGTTTTCTAGTCTCATAACAACATCTTAGTGTAGTGCTCAGCATGCTTGTTTCTTTTTCTTTTACTTCGTTGGACGTAAGTGGTTGTAGTTTTATTCTCCATGTTGAATGAAATTTCAATCTATTGTATTTACTTTGATAACATGCATACAATAATGATTTATTTATTCCTGACTAATTAAGCAGGTCCTTTCATGCAAAAGTGTTTTCTCGAGCTATCAGAAAGCCCCACGCTCCCCTGTTCCTTCTGGGGGGCGAACCCCAAAAAGTGACACTGAAATGAAGCGGAGACCCTTTGGAGCAGCTCGTGATGAAGAAGTGCCAGTTAGATTACTTGCAGACTCTGACAGCTTATTCATCACCTGCCAAGGTCTTACTCTCCATTACAAACTAAGCCTGCCTGGGTCACGTCCTTCACTTAGCTTGTCCTCATCATCCTTCGCTGAATCTAGTTCTGTTTGCTACACTTCATCAATGTCTGGGGGACTATCAAAATTTAATAGACAACTGCCATATGTGTCTTCGAAAATCCAGCGACAACTCTACAGGACATATAGCAATCAATTCCATGACTCCTCTCCTTTATATGCTCCTCTTTTAGATGGTCCAGTAACGTCTCCCTTTCCTTCCGAAGATATCCCTGTTTTTCATCTAGATGAAATTTGTGAAGATGATGAAACAGTTAAATCGAATATCCTGTCTTTGGATCAAAAAGTAGAGGGCACTGGCCAAGTGGGCATTGTTTTAATACATGGGTTTGGTGGAGGAGTGTTTTCTTGGCGGCACGTAATGAATTCTCTCGCTCGGCAGAGTAACTGCACAGTTGCTGCATTTGATAGACCTGGTTGGGGATTGACTTCAAGGTTGCGACGGGAGGACTGGGAGAAAACAGAACTGCCTAATCCTTATAAACTTGAAAGTCAGGTGATTACTATATATCCTTAGTATGAATTATTTTTGGAAACATTTGTTGTTATATTATTCCCAGTCTCAGTTAAACTGGCAGTTAGCCATGTACCAGATTCCTTTTCTTCAAGTGGTCAGCCTAGAACTTTTAGTTTATCTCCAACCAACAGGCTGCCCAAAAATTCCACACTGACGAATATATATTTTTCAGGTTGACCTACTTTTGTCTTTCTGTTCGGAGATTGGATTTTCTTCAGTTGTGCTAATTGGTCATGATGATGGAGGGTTGCTTGCTTTGATGGCTGCACAAAGAGTTCAAAGGTCAATGAATTCTTTCAACGTGAGTATTTCCTGCTTTCTCATATTAAGTATTAAGTAGAAAATAACTTAATCAATTTGAGATAGCAAAGGTGCTTTAAGTTTCCATCCAGATAACAGCAGGGTTGAGAAATTACGCAACAACGCAATGTTTTTTCAGATTTCATGATTTAATTTTATCATAATATTACGTGTTATCACAGTTGCTTGATCAAATATACTCAATGTGAATAAAAGGCTATTGTAATATTGGGATTAGGACACATATTTATATATTGCATAACATGTTAATTGCTAACTTTCAACATAATAAATAATCATCAGTTATGACAACAAAAAACAATGCATAAATACATACTCAGGTCACATTTAGTTTCATTTAGTTATTAGTGTGTGTGTGTGTATGAATGTTTCATTTACACAGGTCACATTGCGCATTGGGTAAAGTTGTCTTATGCAAACTAGCAACTGTTAATGATTGAGGTTCTAAGTTTTGTGGTTAATGTGTTTCTGACATTTTATTTAAGTTCTTGGATCTTTTTTTGTTATTCAGGTAACAGTGAAAGGGGTTGTATTGGTAAATGTTAGCTTGTCTCGGGAAGTAGTTCCTTCCTTTGCCAGAATCCTGCTGCACACCTCACTTGGAAAGAAGCATTTGGTTCGGCCGTTACTAAGAACAGAAATCACTCAAGTGATCAATCGGCGTTCATGGTATGATGCTACCAAACTGACACAGGAAGTTTTGAGTCTCTATAAGGTATGCATCTACCTTAAGCTACATGATAATCTGAACTAGAACTGCTCTCTCTCTCTTTTTTGTATGATTCATATTGCGGAGATGATGAATTGCATGAAATGGAAAATTATCACTTAACCCATATAATGAACTCTCACAAACTTAAGTTGCTTTAGAATTGTTTAGATTTATACTTCATTTAGATAGTTTTGCATACTGACTGTTTTTTATTAGTTTGACATTTTCTGTGTTGTACGTTTTTCGGAGAGAAAATATAAATTGAGATATACTTTTTTTCTTATCCTGGTAAATCCAAGTAGAGTTTTCTCATCGATTGCAAGTTTAATCTGCTGCCTTTTATGTGATCTTTCTGTCTCTTGTTAGTTTCTTCTGGAACTCATGCTTTTGTTGAGCATCACTTGGGAGGAAGTTTTATTGACTTGTGTCACACATACTTTTCTTGTTTGTTTAGGCTCCACTATATGTAGAAGGATGGGATGAAGCAGTTCATGAAATTGGTAAATTGTCATCTGAAAACATCCTTTCCGCAAAAAATGCAGAATCATTGCTACAGGATGTAAAAGAGATTTCGTTGTTGGTTGTAGCCGGTGTTGAAGATTCACTAGTTTCTCTGAAGTCTAGTCAAGTGATGGCATCAAAATTTGTGAATTCTGTAAGTATCCATGTTCATTGTTCAAGTTTATTTTATCCATTCTCGACAATGTGGGAATGTGAAATTAGTGTGTGTTTGGTAGTCGTGGAAACCACAAGATAGAAAATAAAATACCCGTTGCAATCCCACTCCTTCATTTTTCTGTTACTTTTTTAATTTCCCAAGCATTTTTCTTAGTATATGGTTGCTTTTCTAATACTTATCAATTTAACACGCAGAGACTGGTTGCAATCTCAGGATGTGGCCATCTACCTCATGAAGAATGTCCAAAAGCATTGCTAGAAGCAATATTACCCTTCATCGGTAAACTATGTTCTGTATATAACTCGCAAAGTCAGTAGATTATCTCTTTCAAAGTTCATACATAGGTCAATCCATTGTAGGGCACTTTTCCTTTCTCCTTTCATTCTCTTTATTTTGTTCGCCTTTTCCGCCATATTACTAAAAGAGAAAGAGATCAAAGGCATAATCTCTTCTCTTGGGTATTTTTGATATGCCAGTTTTATTTTAACCTTTTTTCCCCCTTCTTTTTTAGATGTAATAGTTGAGTTGCTTATCTCTTCCCACTAAAAGAAAGTGGGAAGTAGATGTCATAATTTGTAAAGTTATCATGAGATTGGTAATGAATATAATTTAGTAAGGTTGATTCTTAATGCAACACTTGATTGAGATTTGGTAACTGTAAAATATACGGTAATGAATTCAAAACAATTTTTTGGAATGGTTGGGAGAATTGAAAATAATACTAGCGTGCAGTTTTTCACCTCAACATCGACAATATTCATGTTGTTTCTATATAAAAAATGGGTAATATGACTTTGTTTAATTTAATTATTATAAACTTAAGAGAAAAGCACCAGACAGACTTACGTCAGACATTAATTTTTGGAAGTTTTTTCACATGCATCAGTGCTGTTGAACGTTGACAAAAAAAAAAAAAATGAAAATGTGATTTCTCTATTTCAATATTATACGCCGGATTTATTGTATGTTTCCTATTATGCTAGATTTGCTAGAATCATAGTACTTTTGCTAAAGGCTTAATTGCAGTTTTGATACCCTGTTTTTAAAAAATTTGAATTTTGGTCCCGTTATTTTCAATTTAGCAATTTTGGTCCCTTATTTTCACAATTTTTGAATTTTGATCCCTTATTTTTACAATTTTTGAAATTAGATCCAACATACAAATTATTGATGATGTAGCAATTGTTAATATGATGTGTAGTACTGATGTTGTAGCCATATATCATTTTAAATAAATTAAATAAATTAATAATTGGTATTATTTATATATTTTTTTTTCTTCAAAAAATTTATATAATTTCTTATTAGTAATATATTGATTGATAACTTAAATTGGGTCCTCTATAAAAATAAAATAAAAACTTAAATTGGGTCCATCATTTCATTGTTCATCATCATCGTCTCGTGTTTTGTGGATCTGCAATGTTAGTGTTTGGAAAAATAGAGAGAGTAGCCTCCATGGTGCATGTCAGAGGAAAGAAGTAGATTCTTCTTAGCGATTAAATAAACCAGGTTAAATTAATTTAAAATGTTTAATTATAAACTGATTAAAATAATGACATATGATGTCCACATGCACAAATTTGGATTTAATTTCAAAAATTGTGAAAATAGGGGACCAAAATTGCTAAATTGAAAATAAGGAGACCAAAATCGAAAAATTTACAAAATAGGGGTTCCAAAACTACAATTAAAGCCTTTGCTAAATCATAGTTATTCGTCGTGATTCCTGTAATTCAATGCAATACCAAACATGCTTTTAAGGAAAATTAACTTCTTTTTATTTTTGGTCAAAGAGTAGGAGTAATCTTTATTGGGTCATGCTAAACGGGAGTTGAGATCCTCTCCATGTTCAATTATTTCCATTTCTTCCATTACTATATAGTTTTGAAAATATAAATGCAAAAGTGTCACATTAAATGAGGTGAAATTACTTTTATACACCCTAAAATATTTAAAAACTTTGGTAATGGAAGAAATGGAAATAATTGAAAATGGAGAGGATCTCAACTCGCTGAGGTGGATTTTGTTTTCCTATTGTTGTCTTGCTTTTGACAGTGGATTCCCTGGTTGTGTGAGGCTTCCGTGTTGGTTGTCTTGCTTTCTTTTTTGGCAACAATATGCCTATTTGTTTGTCGACATTCGGGTCAACCCTCTCATGGTTCGGTGGTCATGTGTTACAAGTTTTTGCTAGTGCATAGGTGCATTATTTTGCTGGTTTAGACAGCAGTATTTTGTTTCCTAATCTACTCAGAGTTATGTTCTGTCCATCTTAGACACATATTGTTTGGCTTCTTGTTATTTTAATATTATATTATATTCTTTTGATTATGAAATTTTAATCAAAATATTTGGGGATCAAATTATTTGAAAAGTTTCTTGGATTTTGTAAGATGTGTTGTGACAAGTGTAAAGTGGGTTAAATTTTATATTGTGAAGATTGAGTACTTTATAAGTGAGATGCTTAATGCCGCATTAGGGTTTTAGGTAAAGATTCCAAATCGCACAATTGAATGTGACACAACAAAGAGTTTGAGAAGGGTGAGACTTTTTAAGCTTAGGATATTTGAGAGTTTGAGTTTTGAAAAATAGAAAAAAATGAGGAAGAAGAACAGGTGAAATTCGGTAATTTAAGGGATTTTTTAGAACATACTTATAGCCCATCAACACATTTTGAATCAAATTCAAAGTCATACTAGGATTTTACTCTTCCAGCCCTACGTTTCTTTTATACCCCAAATCATGCAGAAAACTTTGGTTTCTATTTATCAAAGTGATCTGCGTGTTTTGGGATATAAAAGACACCTGACATTGTCCGAGTTAAATTTATAAAAAATTAGTATTTGTTATATTTAATATTTATTAATATATGGTAGCTTGGAGCACAAGTTGAGATGGACGACTACCCAGGACCTCTTATTTAAAGAAACTTCAAATAATGTTTTTAGTAATACATATAATATATACAAATATTGAATCAATATAATTTGTTTTTGTAATAAACATAAATTTATTTTAATAGTATTGCAAATAGTTAGAGGATATATATTTTGTTATTTTTGTAATAGCAATGTACTCTATAAGTTTGTACAATTGTCTTTTATTTTTAGGAATGTATACAAAAAAGACGGATGAAAGAAAAGAAAAGAGAAAAATACAAAAGAAAAAATATGAAAAGAAATAAGAGATTAAATAAATGGTTATGCATGTAATATTACATGAAAATTTAAGAACAATAAATTCTAATATATTTATAATGTTATGCATCTAATAATTGGTTCCGTGTGTTTTGGTGATTGATATGCATGACTCAAAGAGTCATATTTAATACATGAGAATGAAAAAATTATGTATAATTTATTGATATTAAAATTTTAATTTTTTAAATTAAACTTCCTAATTGGTTTGTGGTGTCAAGCATGCAATTGGGTGGTTTGTGGTGTCAAGCATGCAATTGGGTGTGTGATGTTTTAGTGATTGATATGTATGACTTAATGAGTCGTATTTAACACATGAAAATGAGGGTAAACAAATTGTGTATTATTTATCTAATATTCAAAAAAATAATTTCAATGTTTTTTATTAGAAAAAATAATTTAAATGTTATTATATACTATTTGCGTTTTCATCATTTCTATAATTAAAATTTGCAACATTTTTTGTAACAAATTTTTTTTTGCAACATTTAAATCCCTAAATATAAAGTAAAATTTTCAATTTTAGAATAAGTACAAAATTAAATTTTCAATCAAGAGTATTCAGGTTTGATCTCTAACCGGAGCAATACTGGACAGTTATATTTTTTGTTTGTCAATGTACATGATTTATTTTTTGGAATAAAGTACGAAAAGATAAAGATGTAACAAATAATTTAAGCAATTAAAAAAATTGGTTTTAAAAATAAGATATATCATGGAAATGTTACTACTAATAACAACTTTTAAAGAAGTAAGCTCTCTTATTTGCTGCCTAATGTCAAACTTGCCAAAGAACGCATATTGCTTTATTATATTATATGGTTATATATTATATGCTCTCTCTTATGACCTTTTTACAAATAATACAATTGATATTATTGAAACTCTAATATCTTTTTCCTTCCCATATTTTGTAATATTCATTGTTTTTCACAATATTGAAATCATTCATCGTTAACATTCGAAATCTTGCGTTTAGATAACACAACTTATCATAACAAGAAAAAAAAAAATACAGTGATATACTGCAATCATTCTCTTCATCATGTTCTTTGTAGTTGCTAGAGAGAAAATAAATTCATTGCCTTTCTTGCGAAAAATAATAGCTATATATACTTTTCAAAATAGCATGTTTTGTTAAAAACTAATGGTAGAGAAATCTAAAAAAAAAATGCAACCACATAAAAAATATACTAAACATTAGAATCAAACTCTTCATCATTTATTTACATGTGCTGTTGTTTGAAAGTATGTAAAGAGAGACGAGAGAAAAAAAATTGAATATGAAATGATTGGTTCATACATTGGAAAAGAAGCTATGACAAATACCATCATATATCTCTTGTATTTTTCAAGTACTACAACTTTCTTATATTTATTTGATTTGATACGTGATTATAGTGTATTAGAGAAAAAAATTGACAGCCTAAACAATTCAACATCCTATCAAACTCCACATAAGAAATGATGTTGAGAAAAATAAAAATAAAAAGTCTCACATTATAATAAGAGTTTAATTGCTTATTATCACATCGTTGTTTAATGAATATGAAAAAAATTAATTAAAAATACAATGCATGAGTTCCATTTTTGGAAAGAAAGATGACAAATATTTATATGAGTAGTAGAATTAATGCTTATAACTAAAAACAGAAATTTTTGTCCAAATTTCCAATGCACATAAAGCGTGTAATTTATATGAGTCAAAATTTCATTTCAATCAAATTTCAATTTCATTTCAAATCACTCACTCTCTCAAAAAATGCTAACACCATAACCATGATGCTCTTTGCTACAACACTGCATCTGCATTGCATGCTTCCACACTCAATTCCTTTCTCCGTACGTTCACCCTTTCCCTCTTCTTCATCCACACTTTTTTTTTAATTTTTTTTTAATAATTTTTTTATAATTTTTTTTTAGCTTCTTTGTTATCAAACTAGGTATATTTAAGGTAGATTTATGTTTAATGTGTAAGATTATGATTATTTAAGGTAAATTTGATGTATTTATGATTTTTTAATGTTTCAGGTTTTGTAATAAAAATGCCACCTTTACAACAACAACAACAACCTTGTTGTCAGGAACAAATTGTTGGAGATGAAAATTTTAAGTGGGGGAATAAAAGAGGAATTGGTGTTAAAAATAAAGATACACAGTTTTATGATTCTTTTGTTTTTCATGGTGTTGAGTATTTTTTATATGATTGTGTTTATTTTTACCACACTGATCATGTTGAAACTTCTATTGGTAAGCTTGTTAAGATGTATGAAACAACTACTGGAAAGATGGTTAAAGTTGTTTGGTTTTTTCGTCCTTCCGAAATTCGTAATTTCTTTGGAAGTTATAAGCCGGGATGGAATGAGTTGTTTTTAGCTTCTGGGAAGGATATAGGTGTTACCAATCGCAATTCAGTGGTAATTTTAATTTGTTCTCTGATTTCTTAGTAGCACTAACATTTCTGATTGAAGGTGTGTCTGGTGTTTGACACCGATACATGTTATTGTTACATTCGGTTATGTCGTTTTTTTAAATTATTACTGGTGTCGAGGTGTAATGTTGTGTCTGGTGTCTGTGTTGATGCTTTATAGTTTGGTTTATTGCATTAATTTTCATGATTCTGGAATTTTGTCAACATGTGATCATGTAGGGTAGTTGAAGATTGAGTATGTCTGAACTTTAGTTGAATGTGGGGTCTTAATGTTAGTGATGAAAATAGACTGAATGCATATAATGAGAGATTTATCTTTGAGTGCCATGTATACTAGTAGTATAAATTGGTTCTTATGCAACCGATTAGCACTAGCTGAAATTGTTATTCTGCATAATGGTTTGGTTAGTCGTAGTAACTTATAACTTAAAAAAGCTATTTTTATGACATGGTGAACTAAACATAAGTTCAATAATTTGTATTCCTGAGAGATGAAGTAAGGATTATGAGGATGCTGATAGAAAATATCTTGAGTCTTAGTAAATATAATGCTGGTTTTAAGAAAAAATTGAGAAGGGGATGAATGAAAGCAGGTGCATTTGCCAGCAGTCATAAGATAGTAAACTCCTTTTGAAGATGTGAAATGGTTTCAAAATTTGGTTTGTTTTATTTCACTTTTATAAATCATGTAATGTGTTAACTTAATGAAGATTTACATAAGTGCTTATTGGAATGTATTTACACGAGTTTGTCATTTCACACAAAGTTAGTTTGGTCGTACTATTTTATCCATTCAAAATTATTTTTACAGCAATCAATTATTGGAAAATGCAATGTTGTTTGCACTTCAGAGGATAAGAGAAATCCCAAACCATCTGAAACAGAGTTAAAGAGAGCTGATTTTGTTTTCAAATGTACTTTCAATGTTGATAGGCTTGCTATCGATGATAAATTTCCTGATAAAGTTGATGGAATTGAAGGTCAGTTATCCATGTCTTGTATTTCTTTACCTGCTATCTTCGTAGTATGTTGCTTCCATTAACTAGCATTCCTAATAACGTTAGCGTTGGTGTTCTGCAGTGGAGAAGTTCTTCAATAAGAAGGTGGATAAAAAGACTAGTAATAATCTGCATCTTGAGACAAATAACACGTCTAAATCGTTAAAGATAAAGATAAAGAAGAGAGCTTCTGAGAATGTTAAAGATAAAGATGAAGTTAGAGACGAGGTTAAGGCGGAGACTGCTCCTTCGAATGTCTTGCGCTGTAAAGTTAAAGATGAAGTGAGAATTTCTGAAAATTTCTCGCCAAAGATAAATTTGAGAACTTCTGAGAATTTTAAAGATGAGGTTAAGACTAAGACTGCTCCTTCTGATATCTTGCGCTATAAAGATGAAGTGGGAATTTCTGAGAATGTCTCGCCGAAAATAAATATGAGAACTTCTGAGAATTTTAAAGATGAGGTTAAGACCAAGACTGCTCCTTCTGATATCTTGCATTATAAAGTTATAGAAAAAGATGAAGTGAGAATGTCCGAGAATGTCTCGCCAAAGATAAGAACTTCTGAGAATTTTAAAGATGAAGCTAAATATGAGGTTAAGACCAAGACTGCTCCTTCTGATATATTGCATTGTAAAGTTAAAGATAACGCGAGAACTTGTGAAAATATCTCTCCAAAGAGATTATTAGATTCTCACTCATTTAAAAGGAGGAAGATCATAGAAGAGAACTCAATCGTTGGTCAAAATAACATCACCCAAAAGAAAGAGGATTTTGATGAGAAGGAAGAACTTAGACAGGATAAAAGTGTCAAACCAAACAGGAGAGTTATTGAGGTGACCGAAAGGCCAAATTCAGTAAGTCTCTAAAAATCATGACGGTAGTCATAGTTTTGATTGCTTTCCCTCTTCTTTCTGATAGAAATTTTACCGCTTTCTTGAAAAAATGATCCTAGCCTCCTAGTTGAAGTGAATGAATTGGATACACTATAGTTTATCCGCTTATTTTGGTGTATTTAGAAATTCAACACAGCAAATATTTTTTATTTATGAAAGTTTAATCATCATTATATTCTCATGATTTCTAAATGTCCTTTCTTCGCTGTATATGAATGATTTAACTTATGAACACGAGTTCTGAAGCAAGATAAAAAGATTAGGAATGTTGGTGGTGACAAAAATGACAATTGCAGTTATAACTTGTAAATGTGGTTTCATTTATGACTTCCAATCACTGATCCAATCCTTTGCTAACCCCCCATTTTCATTGTTGCAGGAAAAAAGAAAGTGGTTTAAGAATATGGTGAGTTTTTATGCTTTGATCAAGAGTTTGGGTTTATTTGCAAATAGTTTTTTTTTTTTTGTTATTTGGATAATAGAGAAAGTAGCTTGTTGCTGCACCTAAAATAATATGTATATTGTGTCTGTAAAGGAGGTTCTTTATTTGTTTTTCGTTTGGAATTTCCACACTTTGCAATTTTCTTGGTCTAGCATCTAAAGAAATGAACGATTTTTCCTAGCCTTTTAGTTTCATTCATTTTCTCATCATGTGTGTTGCTGATATCTTCTTTACATATAATTATCATCTTTATTAGAAGGTACTCAATTTCCAGCGTTGAGTGCAGTTGCAAAATGACTCTGTATGAGCTCTTACATAAATGATCTTAGGCATGACTATGGCATCAATTATCTACAATTTTTGATTTAGGTTTTTAACTGTTTTCTTGCATTGCAAGCATAGGAATATTTTTACTTTCTTTTATTGAATTATGGTTGAGATTATAAGGTTTTTGCTACTTAGAATAACTGGCATTTTAGCATTTATGAAAAATTGGTTTTCGACATGAAATGATTGGATCATTCTTTTATTTAGTTATTATTTTTTCAATAAAATGTTAATAAGATCCTTTTGAATTTAAGCAGCTACTCTACACCCTTGTGGTATTTGTAACAGAAATTCTGTAACAGTATTGATTGTAATTTTGCCGAGTTATACTATCTTCAGACTAATCCTGAATAAAGTCAATTGTATAGATTCCTATTCGTATCTGCGCATCCAACAATATTTTCTCAAAGTAGAATGTAGTGATTGTTATGCTTGTATTAATAATAATTTTGTTTGTAGCCTTGGAAAGAGAGACTACAGAAAGCTCAAGAGTCGGATACCCTGGTTTTATTGAGTAATCTGGATCCATCCTACACGTCTTATGAAGTTGAGGTATATAGGACCCAGTTTCTTCTCCTGTTTCGTTTACTGTCTACAAAACAAAGCTTGCTTATTACTATCTCCGTCCCTAAATATATGACCCCTTTAGAAAATTACGGATTTTAAGAAAGTTGATTGTGGTATTAAGTTTGTTTGTTTACAAGTGATATTGTTTTTTACAATTTTATCCTTTAAGAGAGAGAATGGGTTAATGTTTTCTTTAGAGTATGCAAAATGTTGCGTGGGATTGTGTTATGTGTGGATTCATAATTGTGTAATTGAAACTTAAATGGATATGATGGACCCATCTGTTGAGAGATGAATTACTCTTTCCTAGTAAGAAGTTTGGGTTCAGATTTTACTATAATGTTGTCTCTGTGTCTAATTGTCTGTTTTCTTATTTGCTTTTTCTTCACTTCTTGTTTAGGATCTTGTTTGGCACACACTTAAAGAGAAAGTTGAGGCAAGGATGATAGAATCGAGCCCAACTTCCAATACATACTATGGTACTTACAAGTTTACTTTTATTAACAGCAAACAATTTCATGTTTCATTTTTATTGTTGGTCTTTCACTGACACTTATGATTGAAGGTGTGTATGGTGTCCGACATGTGCCAGTGTCGGACACGACACCGACACATGTGATTACATTGAATTATGTCATTTTCTCAAATTTTATCGGTGTCAATGTGTTAGTGTCTGCGTAATTTCTAGTGTCTGTGCTTCATAGGTTATGATAAAGAACATCAAATCCACTTCTATATGATAAAAAAAAATTGATCATCAATTGATAATTTTGTTTTATCATCCACCAACAGGTAGAGCGTTGATTATTTTCAGAACAAAAGATGCAGCTGAAAATGCAATATCTGAGTTGAACAGAAGATGCCTTATTCTTGAAGGCGGGAGGTATTTCATTTATTGCTTTGTTTTTCTCTTCTGCTTTTTATGTTTAGTGTTCATTGCTTTGTTATTCTGTTCTACTCCATAACTTGAATAGCATCTAACACACCCCGCTGCACTGTGTCCAAATTGGCTGCGGTGTATAGTTAAGCAACCATGAAAGGTGCAGCATATGCTTACAGTTTGTATTGTACTCAAAAGTTTTGTTCAATTTATTGATAGTAGAGACTAAATGTTAGAATAGAACATCCAACTCTAAAGAAATTAGATAAATAAACGCACAAGAACACAAAGATTGGTTAGAGAGTTTGGTCAATTGTACTCGTCAGAAAGATTCAAACCAATGTTAAGCCGTCATCCTAGTGTCCTAATCATTGTTTCCAGGTCAGAGAACTTAAAGATAAGTTGGTAGATTTAATGCAAACCACATAAGATGTTCTAATTCAGATTTGAAATCATTATGGAATAATGGTTACATAACTTGGTTAATAAAATAAAAACAGAAACAAATATTTTGCACCAAATGTGGAACCTTGCAACATTCTATAGTTGATGATAGGGTAAGTGTATTGAATAATGCAAACCATATGCATTCTTTCTTTAGCATGTAGTCATCAGTCATGCACCATCTGCTATTACAGTCAGAATGGAAAGAAATGAAACAGCTGCAAAATTTGAACTTTGCGATGTAGTCATCTAAATTTTTTGATGCAATTTGAACTTTTCGATGCATTGTTTTTTGTATATAATGTTAGTAAGTTTCCTGCAGGGTTGTCATTGCCAGGAAGGGAACCGTAACAGATCCGGCCAAGCAAAATACACTCACTGGTCATCTTTCCATTAATAGAGCTGCGCGTCACAAGCAAAGCCGAGAGATGGTAGTCTAACTCAACTTGCTGATCGATTAATTTTACCACATACTGGAAAATATGATTTACAGTGTGTTCCTTGCTTTTATAGAGAGATGCTGTATCAACATCACATTGTTCGCAGCCCAATACAATTGAATACGCGATGGCTATGGAATGGACAAAGCATTATTATAAGTCTGAAGCATGTTGGGAAGCCTTACGTGAGGTGGAGCCTATTTCTTTGCCAATGAATCTTCCTCAATCTTGTTGATCAAACTTCTTTTTGATTAGTCTAGATGGTTTAATTTAATATGTTTTCTTTACAGAAACAAATGAAGGAGATAGATGATGTGAAGAGTAAACTTAGATCAGACAATATTTTTTGAAGCCTCGTAGTTAAATCATTCTTGATGAAAGAAATATCAATTGACAATAGAACTTTATCCAAATTCAATCTAACAGAATAGTGAGTCTTTTGGCTGAGAAAATGTTGTAGTTGTAGTTGTCTTTTGATGGCAATTTATGATATTGTCCTTCTCTAACAATGTTGTGTCCTTACTTGGGGAAATAAAAACTGAGAAAAAGGAATGTAAAAAAGGAATTTATGGGTGGAACAATTTCTTGGTCAGACTTTACTTATCTCGTGGCCAAACTCTGTACTATTAGGAGCCCCTTCCTCTCGCAACTAGAGGGTTAAAAACAACAAAATAAATATAAAAAATCATCTTTTAAATTCATTAAATAACATATGCATTTGGTCTATAATATAATATAATATAGACTAAATATATTGATTATCAATAATTTCTTTACCCAAAAAAAAAACCAATAATTTGAAATCCTCACATGACATGAATAGTAGTTGGGTTTCTTACGCTAAATTCTAATTAAGGTACATTTCCAAATAATGATGTCGCAATGAAGGTGACCAAAGCCAAATGTTAGGTTAGTTCATAATATACTCCTAATTGTCATTACGAATATATTTTCATTTTCATACTATAATTTGACAATGATTATGTTAACAGGCAGCTATTAGTTAAAGCAATAAAATAAGAAAAATGCTAACGAAAATGCTAATTAGTGTTCTAGGTGCACCGGTTAAGGATACTTAAATTATTTTGTTTACAATGGAATAGAGGATCGAACCAAATAATTCATCCATACTATCCAAATTTCTCATCACTATACTATAGACTTTAGGATATTATAATTTTTAATGATGATTTTATTTCAATACAATAGTTTCTCATTTTAAAAAAATATAACAAGTAAGAAATTTGTTTTGGTCAACATTCTATTATAATATAATTCCAAAAAAATCTAAACTATAGTAACTAACTAATTAAGAAATACCAAAAATAGGAAAAATTTGATAAAAACCAAAACATCTATTAATATTTTGAAAACCAATTTTTATTTTTGTTCTAAAAATCCTAACGAGAAAACTCACACACTCTAACGGTTTTGTAACCAAAAAACACTCTAACGGTTAACAAGTTAGGAATTGCATATTCGAACTCATACTCTACACATCAGTTGTTTTGATAAATAAAAAATTATAGTTTCGAACTCGCGCTTCTATATATCAAATACTCTACGGTCTTTTTTACCATCTGAGTTGTACATAGGAGACTATTTTAAAATCATTTAATAAAAATGCATATTCTATGATTGGGTTGTCACCAACTAATCACTAAAAAACAGTTGTTGATACCATTACCAAAACATATGCCATGCCATATTGATGAAGAAGTGTGACAAAATTTCTTACTTTAATATCATGGAAAAAAAAAATGACATTAACATCCTTCCCCCTATTGCTTTCAATTCTCCTATTTTGTTAATTAATTTAATGTGATTTATATCCAAATGTAGCAAAACTCATATATAATGTAAAAAATAGTACTCTTAATATTTCTCTTTGCAGTTTACACATAAAAATCAAAGGACCACTTCAATTGGGTCATAGAAAAACGTGGACTTAGGCCATTGTAGTTGTTACACTTCAATTCAATTACCTAATATACATTCTTTGGTAACGCCCTAAACTATATCTCTCCTATTTTATGGTTTGTTTTTTCATTGAATTGAATTTCATTACATGATGTTACATTGTTAATTAGTGTAAAAAGATTATTGATTATGTAGTATTTTGTGTTTCTTGTTTGATTTTTTTGTTTGAAGTTGTGAAACTATATAGTACACTACAACTTTTGATAATGAAGAGCGTAAAAGTACCTTTCAATGGTATTGTAACCGATTTTAGGGGAAGAGCAGTGCACTATAAAGATGATTGGATTTCTGGTCTCACTTCAGGAATAGGGTAAGTTATTTATATATTATCATTAATTCATGTATGTAAGTAACGAATGTATGTATGTATGCATTTTTTATTTTCATCAAAAAGAAATTCATGTATGTATATATGTATGATTATGGTTCTAAACTGCGGTTGAAGTTATGATGAGAAACTTCACATTTGCAATGTCATAAAATGTAGTTGATGTGGCCGCAAATGTTTTTTTTGTTTTGTTTTCACCACTGGTATACGGCCTATTGGACCGCCTAATCTGGTTTGAGGGTCGGTTCTGACATCAAGTGGTTCTAGTCCCTTTTGATCACAGTTGTGGGAGATCGAACTGTGGTCGTCCCTATCAAGTACAACGCCAATCACTACTTGACGATATGGCCGCAATTTTTATTGCAGAGACATTTAAAACCTTTATGTTGCCGCCATAACTGCAGTTGCAGACCGTAATTTAGAACTATGTGTTTGATCAGTTTTGTAGACTGTAATAATGTAATGTAATGACAGGATATTGGCACCAACTACCTATATTTTCTTTGCTTCTGCTTTACCTGTTATTGCTTTCGGCGCGCAACTCAGTAGGGACACAGGTTGGTTGGTTCATCATCTTTTTCTTCATTCTTTTTGATTATTTTTTTTTGGCAATAGGATTGAGAATTTTGTTGTTTATATGTAGATGGAAGCTTGAGCACTGTAGAAACATTGGCTTCTACTGCCATTTGTGGAATCATACACTCCATTTTTGGTGGACAACCTCTGCTAGTACTTGGAGTGGCAGAACCTACTATCCTTATGTACACCTATTTGTACAATTATGCCAAAAATAAGGAAGGATTAGGGAAAGAACTCTTCTTGGCCTGGGTAGGATGGTAAGAATAACATCTCGTCGTGTTTGGATAAACTGCTTAATTATGCGCTTATAGCATTAGTGTTTGTCATATAAGTGTTTATGTAAAAGTTATTTTTGTAACAAAAGATAAAATAAAGTCAAACTATTTTCACATAATTAGCTATGCGTTATTTTCACATGTTACTAGTTGTTTCTGTAAGCTCTCCTAAGTGCTTATGCTAGTAGATAAGGTCAAATAAGTCAATCCAAATAGGCCCGAAGTTTATGTTGTGATCATTGTCTAATGGATGTTTTAACATTTCAGGGTTTGTGTATGGACTGCTCTATTGCTATTTCTTTTAGCAATACTCAATGCTGCCGTTATCATAAATAGATTTACACGGATTGCTGGTGAACTTTTTGGCATGTTGATCACAGTCTTATTCATTCAAGAGGCAATCAAGGTTAGTTTGCGGTATCAACTATAAAATGAAAACATGAATTTGGCATAACACATGGGAAAAGAACATTGATACAAGTTTTGTTTGTGTGTTTGTTGGTTTAGGGAATGGTAACTGAGTTTCAAATTCCTAAAGAGAGTGATCCAACATTGGATAAGTTCCAATTTCATTGGCTCTATGCAAATGGATTGCTTGGTATTTTATTCACCTTTGGCCTTCTTTATACTTCTCTAAAAAGCAGAAGAGCAAGATCATGGTTATATGGAACAGGTTTATGAAGTGAATTCTGAGTAAAAATAATTTGAACCATCATTAACATTGTTGGAGTTGAGAATCTGACATTGTTTGTTTATTATGCAGAATGGTTAAGAAGTTTTATAGCAGATTATGGAGTACCATTCATGGTAGTTGTGTGGACAATTTTATCATTCACGGTAGTAACAAGTAAAGTTCCTTCGGGAGTTCCTAGAAGACTCATTGCACCTTTGGCTTGGGAATCTACATCATTACATCATTGGACAGTAATCAAAGTAAAACCATCTTGCACGATGCATTGCAGTCACACACAATTTCTTGATTCGGCAGTTTTGGAAGTTACTGACATAAATTTTAATGCAGGATATGGGGAAGGTTTCTCCAACACACATTTTTGAGGCTTTTATTCCTGCCATAATGATAGCAGGACTTTACTTCTTTGACCATAGTGTTGCATCCCAATTGGCACAACAAAAGGAATTCAATCTCAAGAAACCTTCTGCATATCACTATGACATATTGTTGCTAGGATTCATGGTATGTATATATACATCTCTCTTGTATTGAGTTATTTATTTGTCACTTGCATTACCACCGGGGTCTAGCGCAGGTTGTTGGTGCGCTGGTTTTGTGAGTGTTGTTATAAAAACGGAGGGACCAGACTTTGATAACGATTCTTATGACGCAAGGACCAAATTTTTGGGTTTTGAAATGGGGGGACCAAAACCATAATGAGACAAAATAGGGGGGCTATTTAAGCCTTTATATATATCTCTTGTATAGAGTTGTTTAATTGTCACATTAATGATTCCATCAGAACTTATGTTTTGCTTTGAATCAAAATTTCAGACTTTGCTTTGTGGACTAATTGGCCTCCCTCCTTCAAATGGCGTTTTGCCTCAATCCCCTATGCACACCAAGAGTCTAGCTGTTCTCAAGAAACAGGTGAGGAAGTAAATGAGAATTGGTATTTGTAGAGTAAGTATCAAGAATGAATTTGATGTTAACTGTGATGGTTTTTTTTATCTTTTAATGCAGTTGATCCGACGAAAGATGGTTAAAAGTGCAAAGGAAAGCATAAGACTGAAAGCTAGCAATTCTGAAATATATGGAAAGATGCAAGAAGTGTTTATAGAAATGGATAATAATCCTAATGTAAGCCCAGGCCTTTTGCCAATAAAGCTAGTTTTTTGTTATTAGTTGATATAATATTTTGGTCTCAATCCCATCCTATAAATTTTCTGGCTCCGAACTTGCTGACACGGACACCAGACACGATAAGGATAATAACTAAGTTACTAATTGTTCATGAACATGGTTGTCTGCAGAATCATTCAGTGGTAAAAGAACTAGAGGATTTGAAAGATATTGTCCTAAATGGTGAAGATAAAGGAGACAACAATACGAACACATTTGATCCTGAGAAACATATTGATACATATTTGCCTGTAAGAGTAAAGGAGCAAAGAGTGAGCAACCTTTTACAATCACTCTTTGTAGGAGGAGCAGTGTTTGCTATGCCTGCCATAAAAATGATACCAACTTCAGTCTTGTGGGGATACTTTGCTTACATGGCTATTGATAGTCTTCCAGGAAATCAATTCTGGGAAAGGATATTGCTTCTCTTCGTAAGACCTAGTAGGTGGTACAAGTAAGTGAAAGTTACTTTGATTTCACTATTTTAACATAATCATGAAACTTCTATTGTCACCACAGACATGAACATCAGACACGATATTGACACGTCGACACACGAGAAAATACAATAACTAAATGTAATCACACGTGTCTGTGTTGGACACGGAACACTAACATGTGTCATACACCGGACACGTCTTCAATTTGAAGTGTCGGTTGTCATTGAATTCTGTTTCTAAAGTAAATGTTTGTGTTTCTTGGCAGGTTATTGGAAGGTGATCATGCTTCCTTTGTTGAGTCAGTACCCTTCAGATACATAGTCTTGTTTACACTCTTCCAATGTGTGTATTTCTTGATTTGTTTTGGAGTGACATGGATTCCCATTGCTGGCATGTTGTTCCCTTTGCCTTTCTTTTTGTTGATCACATTAAGACAACATATACTTCCCAAGATATTCAATCCAAACCATCTTAGGGAACTAGATGCAGCTGAATATGAAGAAATACCAGGTGCTCCAAGACTTAGTTTCAATCTATCCTTCCAGGTATGCTAAGCTTAACTTTATCATGTTTTTTCGGATTTGGTTTGCATGCGGACAATTTCACGCATACATGTAGCCAACACATCAGTGTCCGTTGAATCAAAATTAGATAGTCCAAAAAGTTCGACATTTTAGTTGTTAAAAATTTTCAAAATCAAAATTTGCTTGCTTTAAGCACTGTCTCGATTCAACGGCCACCAATGTGCCAACTACAAATACACGTGGATTTCTGACCGCAAGTAATCTAGGATATCAAAGAGGTTTTTTACTTTGTAATAGGAGGTTGAATCACCAGAAAGTGTATCAAAGGAAATAGGTAATGCTGAAATGTTAGATGAGTTAACCACTAATAGAGGAGAGTTGAAGGTTAGAACTATTAGCTCTACGGAGGAAAGAAATTATCAGGTAAACATAATTTAACTGTTATTTTATTTGGATGAATTTGAGTTTAATATTTTTGTTCTTTCTCTAAAAAAGAGTATATTTCAATTTTTCTTTTAATGTTGAGTATTTGCAGGTTTATCCTGATGAAATTGATTCACACTCGGAAAGAGATACTCTGCAGTGACTCGAATGTCTAAAGATGTGACCGGTCTCCTCTTAAAGAAGCAAAAAAATATATCCATTTATAGATGAAGATCAAGTTTTGCAATATAAATTTTCTAGATGTTGTAATCAAGTGATTTAGCATGTGGTGTTGATGGAATTTGTAAGTAACATTAGAAACTAAATAGAGAAAAGTTAGTATTCTAGTTAGCCTTAAAAATTTTGTGGGTTGGCTTAACAAAATTTTGCTTTTAATAATTTTCACCCAACTAGTCATAGGCTTGATATGAAATGATTTTTTATGGATTGGGCCAACCATTAGACAAAAAAAGTTTAAATATTTAGATATTTATGTTTTTAATTATTATTATTTTTTTCTGGAAAAATGTTTAAGGGGAGTAATTATTTTGTATAAACAACTATAAAGTAATTATTTTATATTAATTCGGTGTTGTGAGTTTGTTTGCAGATTCATCTTTTTAAATTTTTAACAAATTTAAATATGTAATGATTTCGATTGATGTACTTTACAAATTTGAATTAATAAAACAACTATAAATTTTATCTTTTTTTAAAAATAAATTGGGGAAGATAAATTATTAATAATGGTAGTACTAATTCTTATTTGAGTTTATAGATTATGCGCCGTCGGTGTAAATTAAATTTATATTGACATCCAATAAGAATCATCTATTCTTTCATGTCATATTAAAAAAGTGGTTTACGATTTGGCGTTTGAAGATTAGGGTTTAAGATTTAGGGTTTGAAGGTTTAAAATTGGGTGTTTAGGGTTTAAAAGTTAGGGTTTGACATTTATAGTTTGCGGTTTACAATTTGGGGTTTGAAGATTAGGGTTTAACATTTGACTTTTCAAGATTACGGTTTAAGATTTTGTGTTTGGTGTTTAGGGTTTATAAGTTAGGGTTTGTTATTTATAGTTTGCGGTTTACGATTTGGGGTTTGAAAATTAGGGTTTATCATTTGGCGTTTTAAGATTAGGGTTTGAAGGTTTGGTGTTTAGGGTTTAAAAGTTAGGGTTTGACATTTATAGATTTGGAGATTGAAGATTACGATTTGGCGTTTGGAGTTAATATTGTACACAAACCTTTAACTCCAAACCCCAAATTCAATTCCACAAATTCCAAATCCTAAATTTCAAACTCCAAATTCAATTCCACAAATTTCAAACCCCATATTCACAACCCGAAAAAATGCAACCTTAAACTCAAAACCCCAAATTAGGGTTTGACATGTATAGATTTGAGGTTTGACATTTGGAGTTTATATTGTACACAAACGCTTAAATCCAAACCCCATATTCAATCCCACAAATTCCAATCTCTAAATTTCAAGCTCAAAATCCACAACTACAAAAAATGCAACCTTAAACTCGAAACCTCAACTCAATCCCAAAACTCCAAACCTTAAATTTTAAACCCCTTTATTTATGACTCAAGAAATTGTATCTTTTGTCTCTCTCATTCTCCTTTCGTCTCTCTCTCTCTCTCTCTCTTTCTGCCCCTCTCTCCCTCCCCCCCCTCTCTCTCCTCTAAAAAATAATTTAGAAATAAGTTAGTTAATCCAAGTTTTATTTACAAGGGTAGAAATATAAAAAAGTTTGATTCATCAACTATACTCTTATTATTTATCATGTCATGTCACTTTCTTAATTAGAGAATATTATATTCTTCCGATAGAAAAGCTTCAAGGTGCAACGAGTGCTTACAAATGTATTAACATATTGGTCGGCAATGAGGTCGTAACACTGACAACGAAAACTAAACACACGTCTTTACATAATTTGAGCTAACTCTTCACCAATTGGACTAATATTTTGTTGTTACCATGTTATCAGTATGAAATGTCCACCAATATTTGACGATGACTAATTTTTATCGGAGAAGTTGGAAAAATCGAACAAGAAGAATTATTCCCTTCTAACCAAAACTTTTTTGCAAATAAAAGTAAAAAATTAAACTTCACTCAAATTTTGAATCAATTCACTCAATTCGACCAACTTATTTTGGCACTTAATTATTTCAAGGCCCCGGATGTTCTAAACTAAATAAAATCACATGCCACCATGTTAATTGTTGCCTAATTTTGTCATATTATTTGTACATAAAAGCAATTATTCTCAAAACCTGCCACTTAGTCAGCTTGATTTTCTTGATACCCAATTTTCTCATTCTATTAAACTTAATTATTATTGCCGACCACAAAACAAAGAAACTAAAAATAAATAAAAAAAACAATGATATAAAGAGAACACCAACCATATGTAGGCTTGTAGAAGGGACATATTGAAATTAAAATAACTTTGAGTCACATGGGTTGCCTAAGATAAGATATATATCATGGATCTTCTTTTTCATTTCCTAGTTCCATGATTTTTCCTTCACAAGATTGATGCATGATTCTTAAGCCCCCACGAGGGTATCCATTATTTTATTTTTTTTATTAACCTTCTAATTCTCAGGAAAGAAGATCGGATAATTCAGAATTTATCCGCATGATAAGTAAAGTTTGACCATAAATTATTTTCATTAGAAATCGAACTCAAATTCTTCCGAACAATTCGTCCAAAAAAAATTCATAACTACTTAAGTCCAATATCTTGATTCGAGGATATGCATTTTTTTTTTGACTAAAAATAAAGGGTATTCATTCATTCAAATTGATAGAGTACATCGATGTAATAGAAATTCAAATTCGGTAAAAACAAAAATGATGAATCTGCAAACAAACTCACAGCATCCATGTTAATAGCATAAAACGGCAAATTACATAAGACTACAAATATGACTATATTGAAGTGTGTGGAATGTCCATGACTCCAGATCTATAGCGTTGATGACACAAAAGTCGACATCGGATGGATTTGCACTTGATCAGATCTAATCCTTCAACCTGAAACAAATGAACACTGCACAAAGACGGGACAACAAAATACACCGCACAGAGGCGGGACAACAAATAACACAAAACCAAAACAATATGTGAAAAATCACACTTATTTAACAACGAGAAAGAAAAAATAATTTGGAGGGGTGATTTTAGGTCAAGATTTGACCTGAAATCACCCCTCTTTGATAAACTAAGAAGAAGAAAAAAAAATGTGACGGCTATGGTTAAAACTTAGCAGAGGAGAGAAAAAAAAAAGGATATGCATTATTAAACCATGTAGATTTGGTATACAACATTTACCAATTTTAATTAATTGAGGGGCAAATTGGTCTTTATGATCCAGAGATCTTGGACCCCCCAATCCACCTTCATAGAAGATCCATGAGAACATGATCAAATTTTAAAGCCATGTGTGTTTGGATCATGGTACAACCAATCTAACTAAAATATGTTCATATATCTGTCATTAATTTTTTATTTTTATTTTATTTTATTGAAGATGTTGATTATTCATGATACAAACTCATTGGGAAATCACTGAAACAGAGTTTAAAGTGACAAAAAAATATGTTGGCCCATCATGGCCATGTATAAAGTTAGCTGATGATGAAGACAAAAATAGACAGTTTCCCATGAATTTTTTGTGTAAGAATTTATTTCATATGTTAAGAGCCCGTTTGTAAAAAAAAATTGATAAAACATTTCCTTTAAAAAAAACCACTTTTTGAAATTTTAATATACTTTTACAAATTTTTAAAATGAATAAAATTGAAAGAAATATTTTTTTTAAAAATTGCTTCAAATATAAAACTGTTTTGAGTAGTTTCTCCAAAAGTCTATTTTTGGTGAGTGTTTATTTTTTAAAAAATAATTTTTATTATAGTAAACAAACAAAATTTAATATACACTCTCATTTGGCTCTTGTGTGTGGGTGAATTGGACCAACGGAATCAACGACTATTTAGAAATTCAGAATTGTCCTCCACTCAGTTGCTGAACAAAGTTAAACTTTATTTGTATTGGTGGTTATTAGAAATAATATAAAACCATTGATGTAGCCTTTCCTAACAGCTTAAGCTTTTGAAATAATCGGTTATTTGACATGGTATCAGAGCCTCTATGACTAAGTGGTCTAGAGTTCGATCCCCGCTCCCCTCACTTTCTAATTAAAAGTGGAATTTAAGCATATGGTAGGTGGGCCAATGCATTATCCACGCTTCAAGCCCATGTGTGCTCTTGCGTGAGGGGGCGTGTTAGAAATAATATAAAATCATTGATGTAGCCTTTCCTAACAGCTTAAACTTTTGGGATAATCGGTTATTTGACAGTGGTTGAAGACAACAAATTCCAATTTAGTCTCAAATTTTCATAGTCGGTGGTTGAGCCATTTTACTTGTTTGAGCATTATGTAACTTTATTTCTCATGATTTTTTTTACTCTTCCTGTATATGTAAACTCTTACGGTCTTTTTTGGCACACATTATGTTGAAGGGACTTTTGATTGATATTATATATCTCATTTTGGCTTTTTTTCAAAAAAGAATACCAAATTTAAATTTAATTTATACACAGTTTTGCTAAATACTCTGAGTAGTCTTGTACCAATAGATAAGTCTAAGTAAATGGTTCACAAGGCCATATACATATTCATTCATATATACATTTGAAAGAAATAAAAAAATGATTGTCACCGACAATGTATATGTTGTGGACTCAGAAGAAAGCATGTGGGATTTAATGGCTTTGTCTTAACCTCCCCCATAAAATCATTGCCTCAAATGTTAAGCAAACTCTACTATTTTTTTTATAAACATTGTAAATGCAAAATCTAAAAACCACGTCTTACGAATTAACACGTGTCAATATATTTATAGTGAATTTTTCGATACACATTTTATTTATATATGGCTGAGGTCGATAATTCTGATTAGTTCATATATAATGTTTATTAGTTTTTTTACCTATCAAAATTCTTCATTTTAACAATTTGCCGATACATATCAAATAAAATATGTATGGAAGTGTTTAATACTGTATTTGTTTTACTCGAGAAAATTCTTTGCTTTGCAATATGGAAACTCTCATCGTTGGCTCATATTACTAAAACTAATAATACCTGCATAATTTTTTAAATATTTTATTGTAAAAAACATATCACCAGGGGGAGGCATTACTTGTTTTTTCAACTTTAGGATTTAATCAAATATTTTGGTCACAAAAAAAAAAAAAAAGAAGATTGGATGCAATTTGTTGTTTTTACACATGATACTAAGTTCTGAATTCACAGACTAACAAGATTGAGTTTTGAAGTCTCAATAGGCCAATAGGCCAATAGGCCAACAATTAATGAACTGATTTGGAGGAAAGGCATTCATTGTTGGTAGGCAAGGAAATATTTAATGAACTTTGCCAGGCAAATTACTTTCATTTTTACATAATTCAATAATAATAACTTGTCTCAATGGAGTTGAATAGAAGCATTTGATAATATGAAAATATTTAACTGACAATCAATAAAAATCAAAATGAAGTGGGTTAACAGTTAATCGTAGCATCGCATACAAATATATTTATATGATTTGTTTTGATTGGTTATTGTATAAATCTCATATTATTAAGAGATAGTGTAGGCTCATTTTAAGATTTTTTTTTTTACTAACATGTGTTCTTAGAGCAAATATAAATTTTCTCCTAACAAAATAAACCTACAATAAAATCTTTAAAAAATTAAATGCACATATTTAAGAAGAATATTTATAAAATGAGTCATAGGATAAATTTTCCTAAAAAAAATAAACCTTCAATACTTTACAATTACTTTTTAATTTATATTTTTCATCAAAAGTTGCCATGATGATAAATTTTACTACTACTTAAAATATAAACTCTTTTTTTTTGAACAAGTTAAATGTAAACATACTATAAACTTTTGTAACAAATATTACTTCTATGATGCTCAACTGAAATAGGTAGTTTAAATGAGGCATGTTGTTTTATTAATTCAATTGTAAAAAAGTAAATTTGTGCATAATACAAACACCATGTCATACTTGTACAATTTGAATTACCCAAAACATACAAGCAAACTATATATATATATATATATATATCGGGGTTGCTAATTTACAACCAATTAAAAACATGTTGGTGTAAATTAACAATGCGCATCTTTTCTAATAGGACAAAAAAATCCTTGATATTTACTTATTTAACACTAGAAATTTGGGGTTAGTTAGGTAAATTTTATTAAATGAAGTGCACTCATTTGCTAATTTATACCAACACAATTATAAATATATATATACAATCATAATAAACACAAGACAACCTAGGAAATAAAAAAAAGACAACTTGAGAAAATATATACAATAAAATTTGACGATTAATATTTTTAATTGTATAATAGTATAAATTATAAAATTTTGATATTTTGAAAACTATTCATCGACACGAATCCAACAACATCTTATATCTAATATTTATTTTGGACAAAAATACCCTCTCTTTATTATTTTAAATAGTTTAAGATGTTGGACAGTCAAGTAATTTTTTTTGGTAATCTAGGTTGTTTATTTAGGTTGTATATTTATAATTGTTTGGGTGTAAATTAGCAAATGGGTGTACAACATTTAATTAAAGTTCCAAACTAACCCCAAATTTCTTAATGTTAAATAAGTAAATATCAAGGAGCTTTTTGTCCAAAATAAAAAAGGTGCGCATTGCTAATTTACACCAACATGTTTTTAGTTGGTTGTAAATTAGCAACCTCATATATATATATATATATATATATATATATATATATATATATTGTTCTAAATTTAACTTGTAATGATAAAAATTATATATAGCCGCATGAAATTATAAAAAAGAACAAAATTTGGTGTCAATCTCGTTACTAATGAAAAAGATTTATCATAAAAAACAAATGAGTTAGTAATTTTTTAACACTGACAATTCTTGTAAGATTGTGATGCACTGCCAATACTAACATGTATTCAGGGAAATGTTATCTCTTTGCTGGAAAAATTTGGATAGGATAATTCAAATGGCATTATTGTTATTTTATTCATAATTCAATGGCATTTTCATATAATCATTCAAATATAAGCCACTGCTCTCTCCCTAGTATCTCTCAAATCCAACTCACACAAATCTCTCTCTCTCTCTCTCTCTAAATTCATCAACAAAAAATGGAGAAGTTTAAAGTGCTTCTAGTGCTATTCCTTTCAACATGCCATGCTGCTTTGTGTTATACAGATGGTAAGTTCTAATTAAATCCTCATACTATATGCAATATTATTACAATGTACTGTAATTAAGAGTGTTTAGAACTTTGAATTTTATTCACTTTTAATTAGTTCATGCAACTTTATATATTCTTAATGCATTAATGTTGGAATTTATTTTAGTAACCGACATATCAGCTACTTATATGTACTATGATGATTAGGATCTAACTATTCAATGCATGTGTTTGTTTTTATGATCATCTCTATTGTACAACATTAATGCCCCACCTTTCTTCATTGTTGGAGTACTTTAATTTTAGATCTCTCCTTCAACTTTAAAGTCTAGCTCAAAGTTAATCAAGAAATTGTTCCCGGTTCCAACCTTAGTTCAAACTCTGGCTTTGCATATAAAACGTACTCCTTCCGTCTCTAATTATATAAATGTAAATATTAATATATAAAATTTTGTTCAATTTATTTTGATGAGTATTTTTAAAATATTAAATTTTTATAATTTTTACTAATAAACAATTAAAGATATTAGTGATCAAAATTGTGCATTGACATACGTGTAATGGTCAAATACGGTCTAATAATTAGAGATGGATGGAGTAATATTTTTATCAATTGAATTATGATTATGATGAGTTATTCAACAAACTTTATTTAATTATGTTTGGTTTTACTTACCAAACATGGTTAGGTAGGGTAGATTTTGATTTGAGAATCGATCATAAGTTGAAACTAGAATTGAGAGCTTTTAACTCTAGAAATGATTTAGTCTCAACATTGTCTTTTAACTAACTTTCATATTAATGAATCTAAACATAAATAGCTTAATTTCCATTCAACATATTTTTCACCAAGCTTAATTTTACAATATCAATATCCATGCACCACAAGAGAATTAAACACAATTTGTAAAATAATTTATGTTGAACTAACTATTTGTTTGGTTGAGTGTCTGCACTTCCAAACTCACGTCTACTCTTATTTTTGTTGTGATTTTTGAGACGCTACAATACCAAATTTATGTGCTGTTGTAGTTTATAATTGTGATTTTGACAAATGTGACCCACGTTCAAACAAATACTAAACCTATTAATCTAAAAGTGAACTAAATTGAATACTTATTTGAGGCTAAAAATCTTCTTTTTTTTAGGTAAATTGAATTTTAGTTGAGAAATCTTAACATATCAAAATCAATACTATTATATTGAAATTATTTGTATCTCATGCATATATGTATAGTGGGATTGAATGTTAGTGTAAAACAATGTTAACCATAATGTAGGGTAATCATATTAGTCAAAAAAATTACATTGTTTACTAAGTAGGATTTTAAACTTTGCATGTGAATCCACAACTACTATAATATGAAATGGTGGTTGTTTTGCTCTGCTTTAGTCTGAATCTGCAACATACCTTTCGTCAGATCTTAAGTCACATGATTAGTACTAAGAATAATTATGAACATATTTGTATTATAATGTTATCAGATTAAACTAATGCACATGATTAACAAATTAATCCGTTTTTATGTTCTTTTACTTGATACAAAAGTAAAAGGACAATTTTAAAAAAAAAGTGATTCTAGAACAGTAACATTGTAAATATTTTCACATGGCTTACACAAGTTTTCATGTGCTCACAGCCTGCACTAAGTCACTCACTAACATGTTCCTTATCACATGGAACAAGACCAAAAAGTGGTCTTGAAAAAGAAATCACTCACTCTATCTCAATAATTGTCACTATGGATTAGTACTAGTAGTATTTTACATAGATCAAGACTTTATTCAATAAAAAATAGCAGATATGTGATAAATTAGTTGACATGAATGAATAGCTAATAGATTAAATTTGTAGTATTTGACAAAATAATAGTCGTGCTAACTGATAAATATGAAATTACATAAAAATATATTTTAAGTTTTTTCAATTACGGTAACAATTGTAAAACTAAGAGAGAAAAATGATAAGTTATAGATTCATATGCTATTTTAAGTAGCTTATAAAAAAGATGCTATAAACTAGTAAAAAACACTATAAGATAAGATATTAAAAAATATATTATAATTTCATGAGAAAAATAGTTATTAAACAAATTTATTTTGGTCATATGGGCTTACTTTTACAGAAGAGTTCGTTATCCATTTGGGTCTCACAAGGCTCGAGTGATTAGTATCTGTAGTTGCGCGCAGAAGATGTCTGCTTTACACACAAAAAATATATGACATACATTGAAGTAATACCTTTTATTTTCATAAAAAAAGTACTAACAAATCAACCAATGTGGTTGTAAATTTCAGGTTTATTGCCCAATGGTGACTTTGAAGTTGGACCAAAAGCAACACAATTAAAGGGAACAGTAGTAACAACTCATGATGGAATTCCAAATTGGACAATTTCAGGTTTTGTTGAATACATAAAATCAGGACAAAAACAAGGTGACATGCTTTTAGTTGTGCCAGAAGGTGCTTATGCTGTTAGGCTTGGTAATGAAGCATACATTAAGCAAAAAGTTAAGCTTAATAAAGGGTCATTTTATTCAATAACATTTAGTGCAGCTCGTACATGTGCACAAGAAGAGAAACTTAATGTATCAGTAGTGCCAACTTCTGAGAAAAAAGATTATGGTATTATTCCAATACAAACTATGTATGGTAGTAATGGTTGGGAATCATTTGCTTGTGGATTTAGAGCAGATTATCCAGAAGGTGAAATTGTGATTCATAATTCTGGTGTTGAAGAAGATCCAGCTTGTGGTCCACTTATTGATTCTGTTGCTTTGAAGGTTTTGAATCCACCTAGAAGAACAAGAGGTAATTTTTTTTTTCTCTACACAAAAATACATGTACATATATAGTTTAGATAAATTTTAGATGCTCAATCAATCATAATTAACTATACTTTAGATTAAGAGTTCAAGCTGATGTAGAAAGTATTCTTTTTTTTTCCTGTGAAGTAGTTTAGTGGCTAGAAAATCCACCTTAATAAATGGAGCGTCCCGGGTTTGAACCCGGACTCCTGCACATATAGTGCGATATCCCTACCAACTGAACTAAGCTCACGGAGATGATATACAAAATATTCTACATAGCTTAGTTATATACATATATCATAATATTATTTTTTAGAATATCTACATTAATATTTAGTGCATGTTTAAATTGACCGTGAATTGGACAAAATGATGATTAGAAATTGTAATTTTTAATAAAGTTTTGGTGCCATTGTAATTTTGTCAAATATTTTTTTTATAATAATTTTGTCAATTTCATTGCAATTATAAATATGCACTTAAATAACGGCTTAATGTAATACTACAAAGTAGATTAAACTATTTTATGTATCAAATTAATTCGGACCGTTCACCAGTTGTTAGTTCAGTGATAAGAGTTTGATCTTATAATCTCAAGAGACAGAGTTTAAATTTCATCAAGACAATCATAAAATGATCATCACCGTCACTTAATTTTTTTTCCTCATAAATAAAAAATTAATTAATTTGGGATTGAAGTTTAATTATTATTTTTGGTTGTTTGGTGCAGCAAATTTATTGAAAAATGGAAACTTTGAAGAAGGGCCATATGTGTTCCCAAATGCATCATGGGGGGTACTAATCCCACCCCACATAGAGGATGCTCATGGTCCATTACCAGGATGGATAGTTGAGTCACTCAAAGCAGTAAAATACATTGATTCAAAACATTTCACAGTACCTGAAGGAACAAGAGCAATAGAACTTGTAGCAGGAAAAGAAAGTGCATTAGCACAAGTAGTTTTCACTACAATTGGAAGAGTTTATGACCTCACTTTTGCTGTTGGTGATGCTAATAATGCATGTGAAGGTTCAATGACAGTAGAAGCATTTGCTGGTAGAGACACTGTTCAAGTTCCATATCAATCTAAGGGTAAAGGTGGTTTTGTTAGAGGGAAACTTCGTTTTAAGGCTGTTACAGCACGTACTAGGATTAGGTTCCTAAGTACTTTTTATACCATGAAGAATGATAACTCTGGTTCTCTTTGTGGTCCTGTTATTGATGATGTTAAATTGCTTAGTGTTCGCTATCCTAACAAGCGCACTTAGTTGGGGAGTGTCGAGAGTAACAACGAATTAGTGCTTCAGACCGATAAGAACAGGAGACACCTCATCTTCATCCGCCTAAAATTAAAATGCATACTCATCATCCATTTGGCTGAGTATTTTTATTATATTATAGAATTATTTCTTGTAATAATATAGCTAGGAGGATGTATTATTGAGTGATTTTATGGAGTCTTATATATTCACATATCTAATCTACATCTACAATACAAATGAGAATGTTTCAATGTGTGCCAATATTCTAGCACTCTTTTACAATATGACTTTCAAATGTTATATTAATTAATTAATAACATTTCACTTGCTATTATTATTTCTTCTTTTTTAAATTTGCTTATTTCAACAAATTAAAATTTCAATTGTTTATACGATCTAACTCAATTGATAGTATCAAAATTGTTAGCTCGACATTTTCTATATGGTTATCTAATTCATAACATGTATTATCTTTTTGAAACTAAAAATTAAAACTTTTGATTCTATAATTAATTTTGTCAAAGAGCATTTTTTATCCCCTAAATTTCACAATTTGACGATTTTGACCTTCTAAGTTTAAAAATAACACGTTTAGACCTTTAACTTCATCTCCAATTATAAAAGAGAGCTCTCCTTAATTTTGACCCCCTAAATACTTAGGTAGACATGTCTTTTTAAGTATAATAATAGGCAAACAACCATTATTAATATAAATAAACATCAATAAATTTTTTTTAAAAAAATAATTCCAGCAGCAAGAAAGTAATTAATTTTTTAGACAAAAAAAAAAGGTTTTATTCATATCATAGAGAGAATCCACTTGGACTTGATTAACAATTACATTTGGGGTATCTTTAACCCACACCATATTGTTACATATAGAGAATTTTTTTTTGTCTTCTTACCTATTTTTTCGTGCGTCCTATAAATTTATCAAAATACTCATATCTGTTACTTAGATAGCAGATACATCCCGAAAAAACCTACCGAATTCTTTTTTTATAACGTCTACTACTTAAGTAGTAGAAAGATAAAAATGACAACGTTTAGAGCGCGCAAGAAATATATATAGGACAATAAAAGAAATAGTCTACAGATCATGTTGGGCCACTAAATGGGCTGCCTTATTACCATCCCTCTCAATATGAGAAAAACCCAGATTTCTAAAATAATCAACACCTTTCCTAATCTCTTCTATGACATTTCCAGCATAGTTGTGACTTGCGCCGCTTAACATTATTCTTCATGTCTCTAATAAGCTTAAGGCAATCGGACTCAATTAATGGTTACAAAATTTTAAACTTAGGGTCAAAATTGTTAGGCTTAATTGCAATTTTAGTCCTCCTATTTTAACAAATTTTAAATTTTGGTCCCCCTATTTTTAAATAAGTAATTTTGGTCCCCCTAATTAAAGAAATTATGGATTTTGGTCCCCCTATTCCTAAATAAGCAATTTTAGTCCATTTATTTTATAATTTTTTTAAATTAAGCTCCTATATTTTCTCTAAATGTGATTTTTCACATTTTAATATGATGTAGCATTCATCAATGTGAAAAATTAATCCACAACATATATTAATAATGTAATAAAATAAGTATTATTATTTTTATAAAAATTATTTTTTAAAATTTATAAATGCCACATCATATTAAAATTGTGCCCCATCACCTTAAGAGAAAAATGATGAATCTAATTTCAAAATTTGATAAAATAGGGGGACCCAAATTGCTTATTTTAAAATAGGAGGACCAAAATCCATAATTTCTTTAATTAGGGGGACCAAAATTGCTTATTCAAAAATAGGGGGACCAAAATCCAAAATTTGTTAAAATAGGGGGACTGAAATTGCAATTAAGCCAAATTGTTAGTTGTGAAACTCGAGAACCGGAAATCTAATTTAGCCAATTAATTTTTACACTCAATTTTTCATTATATTTCATCATGTATTGAAGCTATTTTATTGAATAAAATGAGTAAAATTTATTTTAAAAAAAACTCATTCTTTTATGGTGCCATTACTGTTTGGGCGTCTGATTAATCAATAATCATTTTGACTGTGTTTGTCACGTGCCAAGGAAGACATCACGTGGTAATTGATTTGGGCCTTGACCATAAGCGCTTTCATAGCTCCTCGCTAGCATCTTCAAATTAACATTCATTCTGAAACCACACTCTCTTTCTCTTCAATCGTTCCAACGCTTCCTATTTCCAATCAAACGACGCCGTAACCACCACCCTAGATCGAAAATACACCATCATGTGGCGGAGACTCTTCTCTTCTCCTCACCTCAAAACCCTAACTCACTCTCATTCAAATCCCCGATCCGCCGTCGCCGGACTCCGATCCCTCGACCTCACCCGTCACGTCGCCACACAATCAGGTATGTATCTACCCGTTCGTTTCTCCTTTTTCTCGATTTCATCGTTCATAATTTCGATTCATTTCGATTAATTCATATTTATTTTGTTGTAATTGCAGCTGGCTCAATCAAGAAGACAGTTGAGGATGTAGTTCCAATCGCTACCGGTCATGAACGGGAGGAGATTCAGGCCGAGCTTGAGGTATTCTCTCATTTGTTCTCGATTGTGATTTTTTTTTTTGTTTTAACTGGACGAAATATGAACTGCTTAATTGAATCGAATTGAATTTTGTAATGATGTACACTTTTGTTATGTGGATGTTTCGTTCCGGTTTCGGAGGTGCCGGAACTGATACCAGAGGTGTTGAAATGATTTTATTAGATTTGGATTTTTTTTTCCCGTTAGAATTGATTCTAACTTGAAGCTCTGATTTGTAGTTTTTGACTCGAAATGTGATTTTTATACTCAAATTTATGGTTCAACTCATTTTTACGGCCAAACATGTACACTTTACATTCAACTGGCTTTTAACTAAATCAATTTTACAATATTAATTCATTCAAAGTCAATTTGTCACCCTAGAACCAAACACACTATGAATCGAATTGAGTTCTTTTGATAATGTCTGCTTCCATTTTTACATTTTCCTTTGTGTTAAATCAGAACTGCACTGATTTTTCCGTTTTAAATTTGAACTATGTGAATTCTTTTTGCTGTATTATATAGGTTAATTTTGGAAATCGAAGGACATCTGTGATTTTTTTTATTTTTGTTTGTTTGTTTAGGGAAGAAATATTCTTGCAATAGACAATCCAGAAGGTCCTTTTGGCACAAAGGTCAGTGTTCTTGTTTCTTCATACAATTATATACATCCCAATGTTTAACTTGTTTTAAGTTGTGTTGTACTGTTGTGTGATTTGATGCTGCTTCCCTATGTGTGTGAATTAGATCTTTCTAGATTTGATTTTGATGTGGGTTTGTAGTGTAATGACTTATGTTTGGTGACCTTTATTTAAAAAGTGATTTTGACAAAACTAATGTTTGGAGTGTGTTGTTAAAAATTCCAGTGGATATTTACTTATACTCTAATTGCCTAAAGGGTATGAGTCCCTATTTCCTTCTTCATATTGTCCCTTTTTCTAAATTATTTATTTTCATTGTCACTGAGATGCACTGTAGCAAATGTCATGAAAGTTATTGTAGACATACTCCATTAAAAGATAGAATATGAACATTATTTAATCTTTCTGAAATTGGGTTCATGTATATTTTATTGTCTATACATGTCACATAATATGGTCACTAGTCTCCGAGTTATGCCCAAGTCTCCAAGGGATGGTATTATAACTGCAACGGATTAAATTGGAAGTTAGTTTAACATAAAAGGACTAAACATATTATAAACCTTAAAATTGTGATGCTTTAAAATATTCATAGTTTGAATGTAAGATTTTAAGAAAGATCAGCCAAAATCCATAAAATTAACATATGCACTGCATATCACGGTAATCAATTAATTGTTAATAAGTAATTTCAAATTGCAAAAAATTACAGAAGGCTAGAACGACTAAAGTGATTCTTAGGATTTGCCGATTTGGATCTAACTACTGTCAATCCACAATACCTATAGAATTCAATGCAGAAGAAGTAATTGCCAGTCCACCTAAATATGCCATTTAAAAAATGGTCTAGAATGATGATATTAGTAATTTGCTGGTCTATTTGACAAATTGTTATCTTCAATTACTTCACCGTACTTGGTTGTTAGAGGTGAAGACTGAAGAATAATCGCGAGGCTGAAAAATCAAGGGGTTTGGTAGCTTGTAGAGCTTTAAGTTAACACAATTACAGTTTTGATGTTTCTAAAGATTAAGAAAAAAATGTACTTGATGTTTTATGAAGGTTCTGAAGCATGCTTGATATATGTTTTGTGAATAATTGCTGTAGATTCACATCATCTAATATTTATAATGGTTTTGCAGTATGTTTGATATATGTCTGCTTTATTTAATCTGGTTTATAGGAATCACCTGCTGTTGTTAGTTCTTACTATGACAGAAGGATAGTTGGATGCCCGGGTGGTGAAGGCGGTAGGTGTTCCTTGTCTTTATGAATCTGTGTGCAAGCCTTTTCACAATCTGGTGATAAGTACTGGAAGAATTTGGTTTATGTTATTATAGGTGAATTTTTTTTTCTTCCTTTTTTCTGCAGAGGATGAGCATGATGTTGTCTGGTTTTGGCTGGAGAAAGGCAAACCCCATGAATGTCCAGTGTGTGCACAATATTTTGAGGTAAGCTGAGCATTAATTTAGAATTTTATTGTTACTTGTTACCATGATCAATTTAGAGTTAATGTCAAAATATGTTAGTATGTAGTTGATTGAAAATCATGTACTTGTTTGTTTGCACTTGCACATTATTGCCCTCAAATTTCACGGACATCACAGGTTGATGCTGCTCCTATAAAATCTGTGTTTTGACATGCTTTGATTCCCTTTCATAATCTGAATGTCTTGAATAGTTTGAAATATAATTATCAGACAATTTATTGTGTGGTTTTTGGTGTTATAGCGTGTCACCTTTTAATGCATATATGTTATTCTTATTCTTATTTTAGCAAGAATTGACATTCTATAACAATGACTGTGTAAATGAAACATCACTTATAAGAATTTTCCAAACTTTGTCTGACATTGATTAACAATTTTAGTCATTTGTCAGCCTCAGATTGAACTTCTAAAATATTCGCCAATTTAGAAAGGTGAATGTTTTGGCAGTAGGTGCCCTACATAAGCTCTGAATTCGAGTTTGAAATATTCTTCTTTTAGCCCAAGTTTGTGTAGAATTTAATTTGTTTGATTTAAAGAAACCAGTGTAGTGTATGTGCTTGCTTACATTGAAAAAGCATCCCTAAAATTCCTGAACAAGGTGACTTTTGCATATTCCTGCGTAGAATCGTGTTTACAGCTATTTCAAAAATGGACTTGAAAATTCCAGGAAAAAGGATATTTGGAACAAAATTCAATTGAATTATTTTCACAATTTCTGAATTCTAGTCGAATACAAATGAACATTTCAAATCGGAACTTTACTGCTTATTGGTACTAATTTTTTTTGGTTTTGCATTACAGCTTGAAGTGGTGGGACCTGGTGGTGATCCTTATGGACACCATTGATTGGATGCTGCGGTTTTTTTTGAGGAATAAATTTTCCAAAGAGATTGTTTTACACTCATGCCTTTCAAAATCAAATTGCCGTAACTTATTTGGTTTTGATTGGTCTAGACCTTGCGGTTTTACAACTTCAGAGAAAGTTTCTGTGATTATTTAGACACAGGATTGGTCATTTGATTGAGCTATAAATCCTGTTAGGTTGTCATTTTTGCTCTGCCTAATAATTGATAGCAACGCTATGATTCTTTAACAATGTTTTTTTCTTCTTCCGCAATTACGTATAAGTTTTAATGTTTATTCCAAGAGTGAAGTTTCATTTTAGTTCTAAGATGAAACAAAACAAAATTGTTAGTCCCTTGGCATATTTAAACACGGAACATGTCAGTCCTCCGTCAACCTTCACCCACCAACTGGTTATTTATTTGTGCTGACCTATATTGTCACTGTGACTGTGAGTTTATTTTCACCGTGGCATAATGTGTGTAAATGAACTAACAGCCATGTTAGCCTAGTAGCAATACACGACAACTCAAAATCATTTTTTTTTGTTTTTTTTTTTTGTGGGTGAGGTTGAAATAGGGGACTGTCATGTTCCTTGTTTAATCTCGAGTTTTTTTTAGGAATAATCTCTTAAGAGATTAAATGTTGAGTTTTTTACCTTAAGAATCAAATTGGGTCTTGAGTTTTTTTATCATGGATCCAAATGATCAGTCTTAATCATAAAATAATCTTTCGAAACTGGATGCAATGTTTAAGCAATGAAAATTGATGCAATTTTAGCATAGCAATCTTGTAGCAGTAAGTTTTTTCTCACATAATCTACCAAATAACATTACTAAGATTGCTACGTTTGGATTGAATTGATAAAGTTTCTATTCTGTTGAAATGGAAGAAAATGGATGGAAGAGTTTGAGGACAGGAAATGAAATATAGGAGAGATTTTCTTCTTTGTGAAAGTCTTTTTGAAAGAAATGAAAATACTAATGAATGTTTTTTAATAGAAAACTATAAAGAGAATAAATGGTTTTTTTTTTTCGTTCATTTTGTTACATGTAGTTATATTTATATAGAACGAAATTAATATAGGAAGTGTATTGTTAGGCCCAGTCTTTATAAAAAAGAAAAGAAACAAACAATTAAAATACAAGGATACTTTTTTTTTTATTTATTTTTATGTAATTTGTAATTTAAAATCAAAGATTATTTTTTTTTTGTATTTTTTTTAAGAGGCCACTTTTAAAATTTGCATGTGGCCTCTAAAATCTCGGGACCGGCCCTAGAGATAGACATTTTAAAACTATGTTGACACTCCATCTTTCATTTTCCTCTATCTATATCTCATTATTAATATGTATATAAATAAGCTAATTACAAGAAAGACTAGACCTTAACTCCAACTCCAACGGTACAGGATAAAACAAACAAGTAGTACTGAGGATGTCCAACCATATCACTTAAAAAAATCCGACGGTGGGAGGCAATGAACTCCACCACCTCAAATTTGCATAAGCATGTCCAAGAGTGACGACAATGTAAAATTATTTTACGCAATCATCTGATTAAGTCTTGACATGTAGACAATTAAAGCTATATTTTAGGAACAAACCTATAAAGGTGACATTATGAATTTATGATGTGATTTTATTAAATTTGAGTTCTATCCTATCAATTGTCTCTTTGGTTTTATAAACTCGTTTTGACATTAATACTGAGTGCAATTCATCGACCTAACATCCAAAGTTGGGATTGGCCTAAACCTTAAATTTGAATGTCGTGACTCCTCAACCACAAATGTTAATTCGGACTAGACGTGATGAGATGTGATGCAAAATTAGGTTCCCTTTCCAATTGAAGAAATTAACTAAAAGGAAATGAAGAATTAGATTCTTGGCCATGACATTTAAATAAAATGGAAAGATTATATTTTACTGGTTGGGAAAGAAAAGTAGAAAACTGGTGGGTGGGGACTCAACTAAACATGAACTTACACTAATATTCCATACCTAAATATAACTTAGATACAACATACAACACAATTTCCTTATTATTAATTTTATTTTCATTTTTATAGGAAAAAAAAACAATATTATTCGGCAAACCTAAAAAAACTAAATAGGGTTGGATCTATATAAGAAGTGGATCTGAACCGTATGTTGCAACTACTACACATAGGACCCGTTTGAGTTATCTTATTTTTGACCTTACGCAAACAACTTATGCAATATAAATTAGGTTTTATGTTGTTTTATAAGTTCACACTAATGAAAATTGTATTTTTATAAACTATTTTTTCATAAACTATCTTGACAAACTTATAATAATACATAAAAATTATATAAGTTGTTTACATAAGTTCAAAAATAAGCTAATCCAAACGGATCCATAGTAGATGATTGCAGTTGCACAATTGATCGAACGATTTTAATTTATTTAATTAATTTGATTAATTTTATATAGAATTTGGTCTTGGCCATTCATTTTTTATCAAATAGTCAGAAATATTTTTAATAGAGTGAACTTATAAAAAAAGTAAGAGGAGACAAAATAGTGAAATGGCAACTAAATATTCTTAGGATAGTATATGTTAATGTTAGTATGTAGCCGTGTATCCCAAATGCTTTTGTCCTTTTTATGAGCCCTTGAAATGGCAAACAAGCATACTAAAGTAATAAAATCTAATTTAAGAAATCAGAATCAGAACAGAATATATTCAAAGCCTCACTAACATAACATCTCTATCTTACCAATATAATTGAAAAGGAAATAATTGGCATTTTCTTTTCTAATTGGAATTATAATAAGGACAACAAATGTTCAAATAATAGATGGAGGAAATATTTCATTTAACATAATACAAAGCTTTACTAACCATTATTCCTCTTAGATAATTTTAAGTGATAGAAATAGAGATGAAATTTCTATATTTTTATTTAGTTTTATTGAGTGTGACTCATAGACATATAACAATAAGTAGAGATGTCGTTTGAGGAGTAATGTTGCAATATTGAGTATGATTCATAGACATAAATATAAGTTGTATATTGTAATTTCTTCAGACATTGAATTGAGTTGTTGTTTCAATAAGTTTTTTTTTCATTATTTAGGTTAGTTGTTAAGTCCCAACGTGGACAGTGGAAATCTACGTGGATAGAAACACGGGAAAAAAAACATTGAGACGAAAAATAGAGATGAAAATGGAGGACATTTTAAGTGACAAAAATAGAGAGCAAAAAAGTACATTTTACCCCGCTACGATGCTATCTAGGTAAATTGGTACACAACCTCAACGGGGACTACCTCTTGTGAAACTAGTGGATCGATATATACAACGAAAAAATATATAGTATAAGATAAATCATTAATGTTGAGATTTTAAAAGTTCAAAAATAGTATAAATCGCCTGAATCTAATCCATAATCTAATCGGGTCATCATATACTTGAGCTAAAAAATGTAATCATGACTAAATCTTGTTACTGGTAAATATTCACGTAAGATAATCCAAAGCATAACTTTCATAATTATGTGATGACCAAAACATGAAGTGCATTATGATCAAAGAGGCTTATCATTTGTATTTGACTTTTAATGATGAGCTCAAATATACTATTTTTCACTTTTTAAACAAGTTTTGTCTTGTAATTATATATTGGTCTACCCTAACATCATACTAAAATTTGAAATCTACATAGCAATCAAAACCTACACTTTTATAAAATAAAAAAAAATAGTAGGCCATGCAATTTAAAGCTCCATGTCCTTCTCAATAGTGTGTTATGAATAAAATTTCTAGATAGTTTTTTTATGAATAAAATTTTAGATGAGTTATGTCTTCATAGGCTCACAAGAGGTTATAAAAAGTTTTAAAATTCAAAAAGTGCCAAAAAGAAATATATCTACATATTATCCACCAAAGAAATTATTGATCATAGTAACGAAATTCAAACGCATGCTCTTGCGGGATATAAGTTATATCCTTACTGGCAGTATTCCCAGTGAGATAACTTATGTTCGTTTATTATGATGTGTCAACCCAGTGGTAAAAACTTGATTTTGCAACCTCAAGAGATAAATATATATAAAATCTCATATGAGACGGTTGTAAAATGACTAACAATTTTTTCTTTCCCAACTTTTGAAGCATTAACAATAAAAATTACAAAATAGAGGAAGGTCACAGATTGAAGTTTCAATAATATGAATAACATGATATATTATCTAACATGAATAATACATAATTTGAGTGAGTTTTAAAGTGGCCCCTTTTTCCTTTTCAAGTCTAGCATGTGTGCATTAGTGTACATTCATATACTGCTACAAGCATATATTTCTAACCACAAAAAAAAATTATATAAGCATATATTTCACTAGTTTGTGCAAGTAAATTAGCGGTCATAAAATTTTCAAATTATTGTGACCAAAATTAAGGAATATTTTGCTCAGTGTGTGTGCATGCCAGCTTATAAAATTATCAGATTATGAAGTTTACTATCTTTTTCAATTAGGTGCTCAAATATGTTCCTTTACTATAAAGTTTTGCCAATTTTAGGCGCCTAATAATCTTCAAGATTATACCCACCACACAATAATCTTAATATTATTCTATAAAAAAAAGTAATCTTAATTTTAAATTGGATTAAATATATTTTTAGTTCTGCAAAATAACATTATTTCAAGTTTAATCCATACTAAACTTTAATAGGAATTTTAATCCTCCACAATATTGCATATTATAATTATAGTCTCAATTTTAAAAGCTTTCTTACAAAAAAAAATGAATAGTTAATTAATTATTCCCTCAAATTTGTCCCTATAAAATGTATACAGAACTAAAAGTGAATAAATTATTTTGAGGGATTAAACTTAAAACTCATAATTTTACAAAGATTGACAACGTATTTAACCCTATTAAATTAATATCCAATAAGAACATAGTGATTTTTTTTCAATTGAAAAAATAAAATAAAATAAGAAAGTAGTGCCAGCAGCATATCTTGTCTGTTCATAAACAAACGCTCCTATTTGTACTATGCAATTTTTTTTTCTTTCTTTTTTCTGAATTTGGAGCTATTCTCTTTCTGAATTGAGTGTAGGGCTGCAAAGAAGTTGACAAAAGGAAAAAGTTTTGATCTTAAGTTCTCCTTAGATGAGGGAAAAATCCACTAATTTTTTGACTTCTGAGTGCATAATTAGATGCTCAACCAATTAAAATTTGACACGTTACCACTAATTTTAAGTTTAAGTCAACCAGTTTAATATTGATAATTTGATATGTTGCTTTTCTTGCACCAACACTGTCTTATATGCAATCAAACCAACCCTATAAATCTATAATAGTTTCTTCTTTTGTTGATGAACAAACCCTATGTATAATAGTTAACACCTTTCTATGCAATATATATTATCTCATGAGATATTCTTTGCTAAAAAAAATTATTATCAACTTGCTTAATTATTTTATATATTTTAATTTTGAGATTCAATGTGCTACTCTTTCTAAAAAATATCTCTTATCTTTTGAATTTGATAACTATAAAGATAATATAAAATAAAATATAAACATCTAATCATATACTAGTATATTTAGTCCATAAATAATTCGAATTCGTATATCACAACTTCTCAATTCTGTTCCATATTGGTACTACTTATAAATATCGATCACTATATTGAATAATATACTAATATACTTTGTAATTTTTTGATATAATGACAATACTTGTAATATTATATATCATTTAATATTATTGTAAAATACGATTCATGTTTAATAGATGTCCACACTATTAGTAAGTACTTATTAAACTTTTACTTTTTTAAGATTATATATAAATCGAATAATAGTAGTGGGTATTACGTGTGACTTTTATTACAAGGTAACATTTGACAATTGTCATAAAGTATACAATTTTAAAAAGATCATGTATTACTGTAAAAAAAATAAAAATAATGTATTGCTATATTTTTTAAAGAATTATTACTAAAATGGAATCAAGTGACCAATGGAAGTAGAAACCATTAGACTCTTATAATGTAACAAACTAATGTTTGAATTTTAAATGAGAGGAACTCATATTTTGTGTCGGACCTACCTCGAACAAGATCACCTCTTGTCAGTGGCGGAGCCAAGACCTTAGCCTAGGAGTTAAAACTTGAGTTCTTGGACTTTTTGAACTAGTGGTGCAAAAAAAAAGTGGGATTCAAAATGCAAAATATACAAAGATATATTTGGATTTTTTTAAGCTGAGATTTAAGTTGAACCCCTCGCCTCTGCGCGTTTCATGGAAAGAACCTATATGTAAAAACAAATAAAATATGGATTCAAGAGATTAAGCTCAAGTTAGTAATCAACATTTCAAAGCAAATTCTTATCTAAAATTTTCACTGGCCAGATTCTTTCTTTCTTTTTTGTCGAACTTTAAATTACGAGAGTGAATTTTCCCCGGGGTTGGAAAAAATAATTACTATAATTGACTCCTTTAAAATCTATGCAATCAAGAGTTTCAAAAGCAAAATATTTTGGGATGAATTACAAATGTTTAACTTGTTTTAAATACACAATTTTTAATGCATGGCAAATTAAAAAGAGAAAAAAAAAAATATAAATGTGTTAGCATTTAGTAACACTATCATTCATTCTGTCATGGGAGAAAAAGTCTTGGTGGGAATTATAGGCATTCACCTTTTTTCAAGTGGGGACTTGCCCATGTTACAGAGGATAATTCACCCAATAATAATTCTAACATAGGAAAAAATTCATTAAAAGTGGAAGGTTTGGTACATCAACAAAATGAAGTAGGAGTCACATATCATCGATAACACCGACACTTTAGATTCAAGATGTATTTGTCGTCTGATATGTATCTATGTCAAGCACTGACATAGTCTCAAGTCACTGACACATAGTTACATTCAATTACTTTGATTTTATAAATTTATTATTAGTGTCGTCACGCAGGTGCTAGTGTCGTGTCTGTGTCAGAACTTGACAACAGCAAAAGTTGATGAGTTTTTCTAAAGCTTGATTACATTCCAATGTCCATATACAATTTAAATTGTTCAAAGTTGTACAGATTCTCAATCAATGGAAGCATAGAAATTGAGAAAGAAAGTTGCAAAACTATATAAACAAGTTAGTGGATAAAAGATAGCATTTTAAGATTTCCATGTAAGAAATAAGCATGAAAGCTGAATTTTATAGGAGAGCAGACATAGTGGTGCACAATGAATTATGTACTCATTGACCTTATACAATACATTACATAGTGCCTCTCAGTGTACCTCAATTTTTATCTTGGTGACCTTGGTATATATGCCAGGTCCACTTTTTCACTTTGCAATAAATTACATATTTGATATTTTACTCTATACTGTGAGAATCAAAGCTGCAAATATCTCTGCACAACTTGGAGACATAAAAACATGAATGAAATATATATATATAATATAATTATAAACCAAAGAAAAGAAGTTGGAGAGTGGGATATATTCATGTTGGAGTCCACTAAAGCCCTATCCTAACTGACAAAATAAAAGATATGCAGAATTATATTAATAATTTCATTGTGATGATGATTTAATAAACTATAGGCCTGCATTTGTTATGTTTCATAAGATTCCTTTTTTGTTAAGATATCATGGCCTAAAATTTGAAAGAAAAGAAAAAATTCTGCTAAATACATGAATTTTTTTTTAAGGCTTTATTTTTCATCTAAATGTGTTACAAAGAAGATATGATATTATTACCATTATCATCATTACTATTATTTTGTCATTATGCTTAAGAGAAAGTCTAGCCTTTGGACTTATGTTGTTTCCTCACATGTATAAACAAACAAAACTTTTCTTCAAGTGGGGTTTGAGCTGCAAAGTTTAATGGCAACTAAGAAAGCATAATAGAGAGAACTTAGACTGAAAAGCTCACATACTTTTTCTTGTCAATTCCTAATAATTTGATAACCAGATTACTAAGGTTTTTTTTATACGAATCGAAGCGACAGAGGCTGAATTTCCTGACTAATGAGCTTCTTTTTATACGAATTGAATCGACAAGGGCTGAATCTCTAGGTTACTGAGCTTACTTATTACTATTCTTAAGTGCCTCTAAGTGTACAAAACCTGAAAAAAGTTTAATTTTGAGGTTAATGGGTATCCATCAATCATGCAGAAATTCATAAACAAATGATTGTGAAAAGATATTTTTCTTTTTTACAAACTAAGGTTATTCTTTTCATTCACATTTTCAGTAAATATTCTTCAGTGGTTGTTGTTGTGGTTTGCTTTATTTTATGGCCACTGTCCACAAACAAGCATAGATTCTCTCTTTCAGCTCTCTCTCCTAGCTGTGCAGCTTAAGAATGGATGATTGTGCTCTGTCTTCTCTGCTTTGATTCTCTCTTCTCATAAAGGTTTCTTGCTTTTGTCTTTGTCTTTACCTCTCTCTCCCCTTTTCATTGATACCATTCTAGGCTATTGCAGCTGCACTCTATAAACGGTGCACTCACTATATTTACATTACATGGCAATGCATATTCCCACGTTTTATTCCAACTCCACCATACCCTTTAGGGTATAAAAGGGTCATCACCATTCTACATTTTACTTCATTGCAGAAACTACTTCATAGTCATTACAATTCTAGTACTAAGGTGAAGGTGCTTTCATCAGTTCTTTCTTTCAACTTTCAAGCAGGAAAATGAGTCATACACATTCGCATACCGGTTCTGGTTTGTTCTTTTTCCTCCACTTTATATATTATCTTCTATATCTTCAAACTTAGTATGTTATTGAGTTATGGCTTTTTTTTCCTTGTTTATAATTGCAGGTAGTAGAACTAATCGGCGAGCTTTCGAGTTTGGAAAGACGCATGTAGTGAGGCCTAAAGGAAAACATCAAGCTACTATAGTTTGGCTACATGGACTTGGTGATAATGGTTTGAGGTATGGATGTTATCACTGTTATATGCCATGCAAATAGCATCATAACCATTAGTTATTCCTTCTCCTACTATAGTTTGTTCTGTATTGTACTTTTCCTTTGTGGTTCCTATCATTTCTTTTAGAACAGCACCCGGTTCAAAAGTAAAAAGATACAAAAAAAAATACAACAAACCTCTCTTTTCTTTTCTCTTGTACTCTACTCTTTACAATAGTTCTGTTTTTTTGTTTTTGTTTCTGTGTTTTGCTTCATTCTTTGGTTCAAGTACACAATCCGTATGTGAAAGTTATTGAAGTTCTTTCTAGTTAGATTCTACATGGAATATATTCTGCTGAAGAAAGTTGTGATTATAAATCTTGTAAGCTTGGTTAGGAAGAGTATATACTAAATTCTCTACCTATATAACTATTGACAGCAGAAGAATATATTACTATATGAATAGAAGCTGTCATGTTTTAGAAATATTCCTTATTGTGTTTAGTGTGGACACATAAAATACCGTTGAGTTTGAGCATTTCAATGTATGGTTAAGTACTTTTATGTTAGGAAATTTTATCTTGGAAATGAAAAACTTAATTGATGTCAGATTTACATGCTTATCTGATTTTGTGTTTTTGTTTCTCTGCAGTGCATCTCAGTTGCTGGAATCACTTCCACTTCCAAATGTGAGAATCTTTTATTTATATCTTCAATCAGTTTGATATTGTCTTAAATGCTTCTCTAGGCTAATATTATCACTCCATAACTATAATATTTTGATAACTCTTGAGTTCTATAATATGATTTTCTTATGATATGATACAGATAAAATGGATTTGCCCTACTGCTCCTACCCGTCCTGTAGCGGTACTTGGTGGTTTTCCTTGCACTGCATGTAATATAAAAAATCCTTTCTTCCTATTATTGTTAATTGAATTATAGTACCAAGTAAGTCTAATTAACTTTGTTACTGAATATTAATCTGCAGGGTTTGATGTGGGAGAACTTTCAGAAGATGGTCCAGATGATTGGGAGGGTTTAGATGCATCAGCATCACATATTGCTAACTTGTTGTCAACAGAGCCAGCTGATGGTTGGTACTTTCAATGCTTTATATTAACTTTTTACCTTAAAGTTGGTATCTTGAATTAATATAATTTGATTATTATGTGACAGTAAAAGTTGGTATTGGAGGGTTTAGCATGGGTGCAGCAATAGCATTATACTCTGCAACATGCTATGCCATGGGAAGGTATAGTAATGGCATTCCATACCCTGTCAGTTTAAGAGCAATTGTTGGACTCAGTGGTTGGCTTCCAGGATCAAGGTATCCTATATTATAACATTATTATCTGCTCTAAAATTTTGATAAGAACTTCAGTCATTTTAATGAAACATACAAGCCTTTTATGTCTTTGATATATATTGTGAAAACAGAATGTGTTATTTAAGTTTCGCTATAATCATTTGTCCACTGTGTTGGAACCTGCTACTTTGTAGGAGCTTAGGAAACAAGATAGAAGTATCACATGAGGCACGAAGGCGAGCTGCTTCGTTACCGATTTTACAGTGTCATGGAATCAGTACGTATCTATAAATCTTATATACTGATGTAACTACATCGTGCAGATTTCGGTCTCAACCGTCTAATCTCAAATTAACAGCCAAGATTGCTTAAAATTGATTTTGTTATTGTGTAATCTAAACTGTACTTCTTTTACCACTATAGAGGATCCGATTTTGTTCACAAATACACTACTATCTTTTACTGCATAAGATTCTAGCAAGCACCAAAGAATTTTCAGCACATATGGAATATGCACATAATGATTTCCTTTACTACTATCTTTTAGGTGATGATGTAGTACACTGCAAGTATGGAGAGAAATCTGCACAATCCTTAAGCTCAGCAGGATTTCGATATGTCGCATTCAAATCCTATGAAGGGTAAGATGAAATCAATCATCACACTAATGAAACATCTGAGTTACTATAACAGTTTGTCTGAGTTTGTTGGTTTTTTATGCATGCAGGCTTGGTCATTACACAGTTCCAAGAGAGATGGGTGAAGTTTCCACCTGGCTTAGTTCAAGGTTGGGACTTGAAGGATTTTCGGCGTAAATGACTAAACCATTGTTAGTATGAAAATCTGAATCAGAGCATGCTTGTAGAATAATAACAGGGAAGAGGAGATGCACATGTACAAGCAAAACAATCAACTAGCTAGATGGTGGAGTGGTTAATGGGGTATATATCAATAGGAGGATTCATTTTCTGGGTTTCTTTTTGTCATGTTGGTGAGCAATAAAGATATATGAATGTGTTTTTATTAAGTATTTATCTCTTTATTATTGTAGAACCTAGGTACTGAGTCAGTTGTACTATTGGAGAGATTTTTAGTTTATTATTATTATTATTATTATTATTGTAACAAGGCAGGGAGCTTGTAGTCCTTGTTTTTCAATTACAATAATCTTTTTTCTTTTTTTTGGGTGAACAATAAAACTCTTTATGTAGCTACTAGCTAAGATAATGTTTTTGTTTTTAAGAAGAAAAAAATGGGTGATTTATTAACCATAGCATACAAAGGAAGCTACCAACTATTCTAAACTGAAGGTGAGATTACAATGTAGGAAGCTATGGCCTTGAGACAGGAATATAAAAATGTCATTTGGCGAGGATCCTGCACGGTATACTTTCTGTAATATAATACCTAAGCTCTTGGCACATTATTCTAACTCAGGATGAATAAAAGTTAAGTTTAATTACTATATTGTGTACAACAAATAAACAATAAAGCAAGGTAACCGCGCACACAAAACTGTTATACCTTCACAATTTTTTATTCGTCAAATAACTTATAACTATCCATAAAATCTGATACAAAGACATCACATAATGTCATCTTTTCATCAAAAGAAACAAATTGCATCGAACAAGTCGGTCTAAACTACCTCTATCTTTTTAAATCCCATCGCCTTAGTTGTGCATTTACTGCTTGGGCACAATATCTTTAAGCTTTTCCTTCAACTCACCAGTCTACAAGGATGTGAAATATAGTTAAACAGGAGAACACAAAATATAGTAAAAATTGATTAACTCTTGCAATGGGAATTAACCTGGTGCATATTAAGAACAATATCTGATCCACCAATAAACTCTCCCTTAATGAAAACTTGTGGAAATGTTGGCCAGTGACTGCAGATAAAAAACATGGGAGAAACATCAGAAATGTATATTTGCCTCATCTGTCAACTATTTATTAAGCTGTTTAAATGGAAAAGTAATTATAATTGGCAAGGTCCTGCACTTCTAGTACTACCAATTTTTGAAAATCAATAATAAGACCACAGTCATTCCACTTTATATGCAAAGAAAAAAAGTTTCAAAATCATTTTACATAAGTTGCCAAACACATGCACATATATCAAAAACATACAAGGACACATTTTGGCTGACTAATTCCCAACAGATTTATCATGATCTTGGAGAACGGAAGGTTAAGTGAAGAAAGTGACAAATTAATAACCCACAAAACTTCACTAGGATATCTTTTTTTACATGAATAAATTCACTATATACCTTGAAATCAACTGTAACAAGTTCTCTGTCAAAAAAAGAAGAAACTGTAACAAGTTCACATACACACACAGGGAGAGAACAAATTTTTATCTTCAAACTGATAGTTATGATCTTCAGATTATTGACAGGGCACTCATCCATTAAATTCCATAGCCTATAAAGGGTGTCATAATTCTAACATGTGGAATTCTAAAATGGAAGATTTCAATGTTTAGACAGCACAACCATTACCTTCAAGTTTTAAGATTTATAATTCATAATCTGATTTTAACAAAAATATTTGGATTTAAACAATGCAATTGCAAAATAATATTTTTATATTTCATATCACATATCACTAATATCTAATTTTAGTTATTATTATTATTATTATTATTATTATTATTATTATTATTATTATTATTATTATTATTATTATCAGCAATAAGACTATTCACTATATTTATTTATGTCTTTTTAACTGAAAAAATTCATTAATTATTCTAAATGTTAATTTTTTAAAACTAGGCTACAATAAGAGCATTATACTGAAGAAGTTAGAGTAATATCACCCGCAAGAACAAACTTACCTGAAGGCTTTTACAGCATTTTTCAGTTCAGGATCCTCCAAAATGTTTCTAGCACTTAAAGGAACATCTGCAAAAAAAAAACAGTAAGTACAACGAATAAAATTCTCAATTTGTCATCCAGTATAGCTAAGTCATATTCAGTTATTCACAATAAATTTCTGTAGGCTGTAGGTAAACTAGTAGAACAAGAAGAAAAAAAATCAATTGGAAAAACTCATTTGAAACTTAAAGGCGTGCTATGTAATCTCACAAAGGTTGTAACTTATAATATAGGTCACTATAATTAAATCTCAGGCCAGCACCTATGGACTACTCCTTCTTGCTTTAACAGTATTGTCATTAAAAAATGTGTCCGTTTCCTTTTATGTTGGAGAAGATGAAATCAAATAGCAAGGATGAAAGTTTTGAAATGATTTCATTCAACATAATCAAACCAAAACATGAGATTACAGAAACAAAGTGTTCGATAAAAATTTAAGTTTAAGTTATGTAATAGTAACATTATATCCATTCTAATTTCAAAAAAAAAAAAAACATTATATCCATTCTGAGTCTAATATTCAAAATTATATATGCACACACAATTTTCAGAACACGGGGAAAAGTAACAATTCCACTATGAAAAGATAAGTTCAGAAGATATAATTTCTCGGGTAGCAAGGATGAAGAAGAAAAATATGATTTACTTACCATATTGTTTTAAGACTTTAACTGCAAGAGAACTAAATCCACACTGTGGAAAATCAGGTACACCTTTCATGTAAAGCATAACAGGATTATCCTTGACATCCTGTACATTATTATCAAGTAACAAATTACTTATGTCATCAAAACAATAAACGCTTCATAGATTTTTCATATAGAGATTCAATTGATATGAAACTCACCTGCTCAACAATATCTGACAAAGAAGTGGCAGAATTCTCAAGTTTATTAGCTGGCTTGAAGTCATCATGTGTGTCGGGATCATTAGACACCTTAGTTGAGTATCTCATTCCATAATAACAGGAACTGGTTAGCTGCAAACACGTTAAAAGAAAACCAATACCATTACAAAAAGAAATGCAATTCACAATTTAGAGACTGTTTTGATTGACTTATTTGATCTTTTCTACTACCATAAGCACTTGCGAGACTACTTGGAAGAACTGATGAAAACAGCTTATAACATGTTCATAAGTTGTTTTGAACTTATTTTAATAAGTTCTCTAAGATAGCTTATTAAAACGGCTTATGGCTTATACAAAAACAAATTTAGGTCACGTTTGGATTAGCTTATTTTTTAGCTTATGCAAATAAATTAGCTTTTATGTTAACTTATAAGTTCTCAAGTTTGGATTTGGCTTATTTTTTAGCTTATGATATAGCATATGCAAATAAATAAACTTTTATGTTAATTCATAAGTTTTCACTAACAAAAATTATATCTTTATAAGTTGTTTTCTCATAAACTACATTGAAAAGCTTATAATAATACATAAAAGCTTATTTATTTGCATAAGCTAAAAAATAAGTCAATTCAAACTGGTCCTTAAGCTATCTATTTTTATCTTTTGTTCTAAAAATAGCTTATACATAAGTGTTTATCATGATAAGCGCTTATGCAATAAGCTGCACATCCAAACAGGGCCTTAAAGAACAAATAAATTGATTCTATTCCTTTGAGTTATAACACTAAAATTCATAAAAAAAAACAATGCAAAACTCCAAAATCAATCTTAGTATAACATGAGAAAGGCAATTCACATTGTTTTTGTAGGGCATACTAATGAAGAAAAAAAAAATGCGCGATTTGATGATTTGAAAAATTTTTGCAGGGAAAAAAGAAGAAGATTAGGGTTTCATATTGGGGATAGAAAGAAAGCTTACACGTGAGGTGAGAGAGCGAGCTGCGATTCCTTTGAATAGAATGGTGGCCATGCCGGTTTTCTGTGAATTCGGCTTTCGAGTTGTGATGCGATGAATGAGTTCTCTAAACGCAGACAATTTTGATAATTACTTTATATTTTATTTTTTTGCTTATTTGTATTTAGTTATTTTTTATTTTTTATTTAAATTTGTATTTAATCATGTTTTATACCATTGACCACTTTTAATTAACAATATTTTATAATATGTCTCATAAATTTATAAAATAAAATTAGTCACATCAGTTTCTCTCAATTGGTTGAACATTGCATTATATACGCAGAGGATCGGAGTTCGAATGATGTCATACTATTTATTCACTTTATGAGTGAAATTTTAAATTAGTTCGTACATGTGAGAACGAATGAAACTCCTAATTAGCATTTCAAATTTTAAAATTGTTTTATGTTTTAACTTTGGTTTTCAGGGGAATGAACTTGATAACTTAGAGTTTGCTCGCGAGGTAAGCAAAGTATGACCAAATATTGTTCCACCATAAATCAAACTCGAGTTGACGAACAATTAGTTTAGCAAAATCATAGTATACATCATGATTTTGTTGAAATTGCAAACTTATGTTTAATCTTGATGTAAAATCTAATTTTCTCATGTCACAAGAAGACGCATTAAATGAGAGAAACTATAATCGTAAGCGTCTAATGTGCAATACAAGTGCGTCGAATCCCTTTTATCAAAATTATAGTGCCCGGCTCTAATTTCATCAATCTCATCCTCAATTCAAATATGCTCTTAGTCAATTGTTTATCATTATCAATAATATATTTGACCCTATGATTTTTGTAGTGATTTAATCAAATCTCCCTCAATATATTCTTCTTCATAACCACGAAGTTTCATATGGAATTTCCCATTAAAAAAAAGAAGAAAATTGATTTGAAAATTGTTAAGTGAATCGAACATCTATAGTTGCGACACAGTATTACCGAAATGCTTAATTTAAAGTTTTTTTTAATCATCACAAAAAATTCACACACATAATTGCAAAGTTCCAAATTCAAATCTAAAATAATGTGTCCTATTTAACAATATCGACATTTAACGGTTGAAATATGTCCCACGGACTAATGAAGGTAAGATTAAACCAACGATGAATTGATTCAAGTGGTAAGAGTTTTGATCCTCTTAAATATATGATAACAGTATTTGGCCCACAAATTTCTCGACAGAGAGATTAATTATCGCTAATGACGGTGGAAACAGATTAGTGTAAGGATTAATAATTAATTGGGTAGATAGAACAATAGTAAACACTACTAATTGGGTTGTTGGACTTGACAGTTGAGGAAGCGAGAGGGAAACAAAAACATCAAAAAGAACGAAAGAAATCGAATTGAATGAAATTATAAAAAGGGTTTTTTTAGGGTTTTTCAAATTTCAGAGCGAAAATGTCTCTAACAAGCGTGAAAATGTCTGAAGAAGTTTGGTTAACATGCGCAACTCATGCATTTTCCACCGAAACCGAAGAAATTATGGGTCTTCTTCTTGGCGATATACAGGTATAATAATAATAATAATCTCAATTTCTTGATTTCATTTTTTCCCCAATTTGTTTCTACAATGTTGAAATTCAATTCGTTAAATTTTGATTTAGCATTCGAAAAATGGGAGTGTGACTGCATTGATATGGGGTGCTTCTCCTCAAACAAGGTCTGATCGTAGAAAAGATCGTGTTGAAACTAATCCTGAACAGTTAGCTGCTGCTTCAGCCCTTGCTGATATATCCTTTTTCTTGTTAATTTGTGTTATTGCATATTAGATAGATCTAAAATTCATTTTTAATTCATTCTGTACTTAGGACCTGTTTGGATTAACAGCTTAATTTTCAGCTGATTAGCATAAGAGCTTATGTATAAGCTATTTATATAACAAAAGATGAAATGAAGTTTTTCTTCTTCTTCGTATAAGCTAGTTTTCATAAGCTATCTTGGAGACCCTATGAAAATAAGCTGAAAACAACTTATGAACATTTGAGCATGTCATATGTTGTTTTCATAAGTTCTCCTGAATGGTCTGTTAAGTGCTTTTGCCGGTATAGATAAACTCAAATAAGTCAATCCAAATAGGTCTGTAATGTTGTTCTTATCTAGTGTTTAATGCATTGGTTTAACTTGGCAACACTATTAACCTTTTGATTATTTGTTGTTATTGGTGATTTTTTTTTCCCTATTTTTTTGTATTTGTTTGTGATATAAAGATTGCAATAGTTGTTTTGTTTGTGTCTTTAACTACATAGCACAGAATGACTGTTTCAACAGGAAGAACAACAAGGGTGATTGGTTGGTACCATTCACATCCTCATATTACTGTTCTGCCTTCACATGTTGGTAAGTACTTTTGGGTGAACCACATGTTTCTGTTTTGATCTTATCTTTTGCTTATCATTGAATGTTTTATTGTTAAAGTTGTTCGTTCTTGGAGTGGGAATTGGGTTATACTGTGTTGGCATTTGTGAAATGGAAGATGTTATGTAGTATTTTTTTTTATCTCTTATAGAGGATATTGTTAGTATAGACTTGAGAAAGGCGAGGATTGATGATAGGAGTTAGATCAAAATATAGAAGAAAATAGTGTTTATTGATAGCAAACTTTATTACATTCAAAGTATTTGAGAGACCAGATTTCTCCCACTCTAAATTTGTATCGAAAACCAAAGCAAACCTGTCTAACCTTTCCTAACTTACTCAATGTTGTGAATCACGGACCACAGGGCTATAGAGCTGCAATAGCCACTATACACATTGAACTTACTAACAAAGATGACCTGTCATGTGTGGCTGATGCAAATGTTATTTTCCATAAGGGTCGCACCAGAAAAGCAGCAGCTGGTTATGGCACAGCCAGAAAGTGTTTAAAACACGCACAGAACAAATGTAACACTCAAGAAGGAAAAGAAAAAAATGCAGAGCAATCGGATTAATGACTACTGATACCATATAATAATAATAATTTTATGTAATTCTGTGTATCTATGCTTAGATCACACTTGTATTTATAATGGTGTTACAATAAATACATTGAAGGTATAATGAATAAACACTAATCCTAGGAAGTTGTAAACTCTAGGAATATTAACAATCAGTCCAGGAACTTGTACAGTCTAGGAATATCTATGGATTTACTTAATTCTAACATAAACTATATGAAGACTGCACATTTTCTGTTATAAGTGTTATTTCATTGAAACAAACGAAGTATTTATGTCTGACTGATAGTATGGTGCTTAATAGTGTTACATGTGACTACTTATTCATATGCACCTCAGATACCTCTTCACAAACCACAGAAGAATACTCTGGGTTCTACTGTAACTTCTCTGAATGGCTCAACTTGAGCACATGCCTCACACAGCTAATGCTATATCTGCTATTTATAGGAAAATGATAGTTGAGGTATAACTATCATTTTCCTATATCTGCTATTTATACCTCACTTTTGTATTTAAGGTAGGATATAACATTTACTGATGTTAGACATGGAAAATGTACGAGGTTTACATGGCATACTTTTGGAGTTCTGATCATATGTGAACAGTAAATTAATCAGAGGCCTCCATGAATTAGAGTTGAAAGGCTTTTTACCAGACTTCAAATTTAATTTTGCAAGTATCTTCTCGCTATTCATACGGATGCATGTCCTCTAAACTTCTAGTGGGACCTCCTCTAACTCAAGTTTTGGATCTGTCTGCATACATGTAACACTGTAGTAGCTTCTGACATTATGCTTGTTATACAGTTGGAGTAGGAAGAGTACATCAAAGATTTTTTCTTCTTTTTTTTTTTTTAAATTCAAAACAACAGTATAGAATTAACATCTTTACTACTTTGTAGATGTGCGGACTCAGGCAATGTATCAACTTCTTGATTCTGGGTTTATTGGGTTGATTTTTTCTTGTTACAACGAAGATGCCAACAAGGTTGGTCTTGAACACATGATCATTGTGAGATGTCTTGTATTCTATATTCTCATCAAGTTTAACAACAAATAGCTTTGAACTGTATTCAGGTAGGAAGAATTCAAGTAATTGCTTTCCAGTCATCTGATGGGAAGCAGAATAACATGTCAAGACCCATACCTCTGTCTCCTGTAAATAAAAGCTCCATTATTCATATAGATACATCACCAAGTTCCTCAGAGAATGCATCAACAAAATATGGTTACTTCAAGGAAGATAGCCCAGAGAAGGACACAGGTGATTCGAGAAGTACTGGTGCTAGTAAGGTATACTTATCTTTACATGAAATAGATTTAACACCCAGTTTGTTGCATTTTGTGGTTGAAGAATAGACAACAGTTTGAAAAATGTAGATTAAAGTTCAGCGCAGAATTACTGGACATGATGTAGCTTATAGAAGCTGGACATGATGTAGCTTATAGAAGCTGTAAGACCTGAATGTTTATTTTCAATCTAAATATTCTGAGTGAAGTTCTTAAAGTTTAGGGTAATTCTTTCTTATTATACTACTGGCTTTTGTATGCTTCTTTTTGTTGATACGGTGAGGTTGATCTTGTGGAAGTGAGTTCAGTCCCTTAAGGCTGTCCAACCAGTATAATTGTAATTGGCTGTTTCTGTCCAGGATAAAGATAATTGGTTTTGTGCTTGTGTGTTTTTTTTTATATTTTAAATTTAAATTATGTAATTAAAATTATAATTTTTTCTAGGGTGGTGGGAGATCTTCAGAATTGGGGAATTTCTTTGCTAATGCCGATGCAAGCTATCTAGGGGGTGTAAAAGATGGAGAAAACTATAATCTCAACAATTCAGACACCATCATAGTTGATGATCCCATGGATATGTCAGAAAGTATGCAGGAAGCTATGCACCGTTCAAATTTGGACATGAGGTATAGAATATAAATGAGTATACTTGAACACTTTGTTGATTATCAACCGCCAATTTAGGCCTGTTTTTTGGATTTGGATTCATCTTGTCCCCTTGTACATAAGGGAGCATGGTGGCTGTTTTGTATCTAAAGCTCAACCCAGGTGACTAGGTGATAAAGGTCTCAATAGCTGCAATGTAGTTGATATTGGAGACAAAAATTAGGAAGAGTAAGGGGAGGGCCCTGTTATCCATTTTTATTGTAAACAATAACTGTCATGTATGCACATAATCTTTAACGTGTCTTAAAAAAACTTCCCTCAAATGCTCCTCGTTATGATTCTGCCGCCTTTGCTTATGAAGCTTCCCTTAGCACAGTTCCATTGTTCCACCAAGTATTTATGACATGCCTATAATTACAAGATATAATATAAATTTTCCATTAAGAAATATAATCTTGCTGGGAGACAGGTATTCTGTGGATGCTTCTGGACATATTTGTTAGTTAAACTTTGAATGATAAATGGAAGTTATTGCTATAGAAAAAACCATAAAAATAAGAATTGCATTTTTCTGTCTTTATTTTTTAATGATTGTTCACAGGTATACTATGTCTAATCTTTTCTGTGGTTGACAAGATAGTTTCTCAATTTTGGGTTTTAATAAATGACATATATTTGGTGGCAGTGGTGCAGAGTATGTAAGAAAAGAAATTCCCCTTTATGTTACGCCATCCATGTCTCTTATCAAACTTGATTCGCCACTATCATCATACACGGATCTGCAACATGTACTATTTGAAGAGGAGCGGACTGCATATAATCAAGCCATCTTACAAAATACAAGGTGATATTTCATAATCTATATACACTTATTCTTAGTGCATATATGAAATTTTATTGAAACACTCTGTGTGAGATTGAAGCATTGAATTTATTGAATTTCATATCATCCTTGTTGAAGCGTTTCTAATTTCCTATGTCATTTATTTGTATTTTGTAGGGATGGAAAAGCGCATCCACTGGCTTTCATACACCACACTTCAACTTATCAGGCATCCTTGTGCAAGTTGATTGAATATTGGTCAGAGCAAAATGCCTATTTGTTTTATCCCTTCTCTTTTTCTTTGTTTGTTCTTGTTCATTAAAGAATTACTACTTTTTGATACAGTTTAAGTCCTGCAATAAACGCACTTCAAGATCGACTGAGAGAGAATGAAATTCGGGTATATATCAACTTTTTTAAGTTGCATCATAGTTGATTTTCCTTGACCATATTGTCAGTTTCTTAAAGGAGGTCTGATTAATATTTCTATTTCTTTTTTTGCCTAATCTGTGAAATTTTATTTCATTTTTTCCACTTTTATTTACCAAAGACCCTAATTTAGATTCAGATTGGCTACCCTCTTCTATCATGTTGTATGTAACTTTAGATGTAATTGCTTCCTAAGCGTGCTCACAAATTATTTGATGACCCTGCAAATTTGATATTTCTTTGTCTACCAATGCTATTCAACATTCGTTCAATCATCTTCACTAATTATTGCACTTATATTTTTGACTTACAGTTAGCAGTTCTGAATGAAGAAGCCAAGAGTCTGGAGGTGGAGGCGTCTACGTCTAGAGGGAGTGAAGCAAGTTTAGCATCTCCCCGTCAAGCTGCATCTCCCCGTCAAGTTGCATCTCCTATACGTCGAGGAAGTTCCTCTCCTGGTCAGAGAAACTCGCAGGGTTCAAGCGAATCTCTTGGTTCAAAGAGTGTAGCTAGTACTGGTAGCCGGAGCAGAAGAGGATAGCAACATTGAATTCTCTTCGGATGTAGTGCTTCAAGCAACATGGCAATGATGATTAGGGATGATTTTTCTAGAACTATACATAGAATGTACATGATTAGCCTCCGCAAAGTTTGCTAGTTCGAAAATGACGATGCTAATGACATATTTTGCTAGTTGGAGTCGATTTTGTGTACAATGGTGAGTGGTTACTTGGTCATTTTATTATTGGAAGAACAAATTGAAGTTATCAATGACATTCATTGTTGGTTTAGAGATATGTCAAATTTAAAGCTGGATTATGTGGGAGTTTATCAAATCAAATTGACATGATAAATTCGAAAATCTAAAATAAATTTGAGTAATTAGTTTGCTTCACTTTAATTGATTATCAATGTTTTCTTTGATTGCATCATATTTTTTTCAATATGAAGCAATTTGATTTTCACTCTTTTAACACTAGTAGTAGCTAAATATTAAATAAGAATAATATTAATATTTAAGTTTGATTTATTTTCCCTAATTTTATTTATTTATTTGAATAAATAATCTTTTCAACTTGTAGTCATAAAATTTGTACTAAATGATCATGTACAGGGATAATATTTTTCTGAAAAATTAATAAAGGATTTCAAACAAACAAATTCGATTGCTTCTTTGGATTTGCTTAAATTTTTTAAAACTAAACCAATTCAATGAAATATTTTTAAGTTTTAATTTTGACTTCTGCATATTACAATGTTCATTTGAATGTTATCTTATATCTCAAACAAATAATTCCATGAACACTCGTTTAGGATTAAATGATCAGAGAAAAGAATATTTTTTGGATTGATTAATCTCATTGATTGGTCCAAACGGCAAAGGATTTGAATCATTTAAGTAGTAAGATGTTCAAGCCAAGACTCCTGCTTATGAAAAATTTAAGTTGGAAGGGTTATCCCAACTCATGTACCCGGTCCGAGAAACTAACTACTAATTGATAAATGATTTAATTTTTGTTTTCGGTAACAACGAGTGATTTAATTTATCTGCTTTGTTGTTTGAACATCAAAATACTAACATTGTATATGTTTATCTCTATCTTTTATACTTTTTTATTTTTTATTTTCTATACTTTATACATATTTCAAAAATACATGTAAAACACACTTGATATTATATTTGACACAATTTTTTTTAGACATAATTTCTCTTAATTTATATGATATTTGCTTCGGAAAAAAATGATAGTTGGTGTAACAATTAATATCGTGCATAAAAAATTATCGTGCATAAAAAATTAATATTGCAACAGTTAATCTCATAAAAGAAAAATTTGGTTCAATCCAATTTCTTTATATATATATATATGGTATAAGTTAAACCAATTAAATCATCGAGGATATTTAAAACATGTGAAACATATTTAAAATGAATATTACATTTAATAAAAAAAAATCCATCAAATTTAAAATACTTTAAATAATATTTCCTAGGCCTGAGCATCAGTCGATTTCGGTCAAGTTCAAACATTCGATCATATGTTTTAATGTGTTATTAGTTATATCGATTTCGAGTCGGATTGCGGGTTCGTGCTCAACCCTAATATTTCCCTTATTTCATAAGGAAAAAGAAAAAAATATGATACACACTTATGCACTGTCATCCAATAACAATCCTATAGTCCGCCAAATCACTTCATCACGATTCACATCCCACTTTGATGATATGAGATGGAGAAATAATTAATTCCTATTAATATTTTCCTTAATCATGCAATTTTTTTTTTTATTTCAGTAATGAGATTGGAGAATAAAAATCTAGAACTATAGAATAAGGAAAAGTCGAAAAAGCCCAGAACTTGTAACTGTCAACAACACACACTCTTTCTCTCTAAACAAACAAACAAACAAAGCGTTGTTCAGTATCAAAAGACTTCATAATCATTCATTTTTTCTCTTCCAATGGCTTCATGTTTGTCTAATTCCTTCTTCTTCTTTATTATTTTCCGATTTTTATTATTATTATTATTGCAATTGCTATGTTATTATAATTTGAAAACAATAAGAACGGTTTTTTTTTTTGTTTTGTTTTGTTTGAATTGTTCTTCAATCTTCATATACTGTTTTGCATGTGCTTTATTTAGGATCAGAAATTGTATGTGTAATTTCATACCAAAAACTTATGCATGCCTTTGTTCTGCATTTGTAATCGTATACTGAATTGTTGTTAAGATGGATTAAGGTTATATTTGGATGCATGTATTGGTTTGTTGGTTTAATCATGTTATATTTGTGTTGTATTAATTTTTGATTATTGGATGAATACAAATTGATTCTAAATTAAGTAGATTTTCACTAAAACGGGTGACGAAAATTCAATACAAAATAGAAGATGCACCGATGTACATCCAATGAGTATCTTGTATTCTGTCAGATCACAAAAGTATTTTAAAATTAATTGTATGACATATATGGCTAATTGATGGTTTCTTATTGGATGACGGTGTAAAACTATTTTACACTGTATCAGATTGTCAGGGCATGTCCCTTAAACTCAAAATTCAAATGATTGGTCAAGAACATAGTAATCTCCAAAGGTAAACCCTAGAGAGGTGTTTGAGAAACTGGTTAGTTAAGGGTTTATCGTATAAGCGCTTATGTATAAGTTGTTTTACGATTGAAGAAAATGAGGGGAAACATCGGATAAGCACTTTAAGCTATGTTATATAAGTTTGGGAGCTTATTTGAAAATAAACTGAAAGCAACTTACGAACATATCACAAGCTATTCAATGCTTACACAAGTGTTTATTTAATTGCATATTAGGTTCAGCAGCATAATGAGTTGCAATCTTTGTAACATTTAAAGGCAACTCTTTAATTTCCTTTTTTCTACCTTTGAAAGTCATATTATAATTTATGTTGTCCATGCAAATGGCGAAAGTATGGAGTTTGTTCTTAGACCTTTGAATGTCATTAATTGTACCACAGGTAACTTAGGGACACAAAATGTCAAAGTATTGAACTTGCACTTTGGTCAAAAAAGAGTTTGGCTTTCACAGCAGTTTGGTACTAGAAGTTGGATCAGTAGGAAGTCACAGAAGTACACTAGTTTGGTCACGTCACAGCAGACGGTTAGACCTTTAAACTTGTCCGATAGCCAATCGTCAGAGATCCTATGTAAGTTCTTTATACTTTGATATTCACAAATCATTTTATTGTATAATAAACTTTAGAAATTTCATTGCTTAGGTAAGCCTACTGAAAAATTCCTACCATCAATGATTTCTAGTGCATTATTTATGTCCTATTTAGGATTACTGAAATGATCCGACGAGTTTTAACAAATACGTTGATGTGATAGTATGTGTGCATGATAGTGTATCAGTTCGTCTAGCTTCTAATGACATGCCTCTTCTGATGATGTATAACAGCTTTTTCAAGGTCAGAAGATGCTTCTGAAGAGATAAAACCTTCCATCTTGACAAGCCAACAGATTCCCAATTTTAAAGAGGTTAGTGCATGGTGAATGTCATCATCTATTCTCTTCTCAGTTGTCACCAGCAATCAGTAATTCAACATCAACAAAACAAATCCTAATTGATCATGACTTTGTTATAGTCTTCATCTATTAATTTATTCAGTTTCCCACCATGGTTTGGCCTGATTTCTACTGACCCGGATCGGTGATTCTTGTTTTGAAATTTTAAAACATATATTACTTCAATCTCTTTGCAGGTGGAATTCTTGCTCACTAACTTATGTGACACTGATTCAATCGGGGAGCTAGAATTAAAAGTAAGCTATTATGCTGACCTATTAATTTTTATTCTCTTCATAAGCACGATATTTTTACGGTCTCTTTCATAAGGCCATTAATTAGCTACTCTTTTAAACCTTGCTTCTTTTTTCTTTTTTTTGTTTCTTCTTCATTGCCATCTGCCCAACTTACACATGATACCAGCTTGATGGGTTTCACCTGCGCGTAGTGAGGGATTTGACTGAAAAAACTAAAACCCTTCCTCCTCCAATTGTTGCTCCTTTAAGTATAAATACAACTGCAGAAGCACCTAAACCAAATGGATCAGCTTCTATACCAAATGGAGCAGTTTCTATACCGACATCATTGGCCATCTCGAAGCCAGTACCTTTTTCAGTGTCTATCCAGGCATTCCTGGACAAAGCTGCAGATGAAGGGTTGGTGATAATTCAATCTCCAAGGGTAAGAATCTAAAACAAATAGTATTTTACATTCCTTTCAATAATGTACTCTAAAACCGTAGAGCAGGTGGGTTTCTTCAGAAGATCTCGAACGATAAAGGGAAAACGTGCCCGTCCTTCATGTCAAGAGGTACACTTCAAGGCCTTTCGTTCTCATTTTCTTTTTTGCCGACAGTAAACTGAAATCGTTATCTTGGTACCTTACAAATTCACCCCATATGGATGCGGAGAAATCTACAATTTCCAAAAATAGTTTTTGATAGTAACAAATTTTTGACAGATGCAAATAGTTAAGGAGGGGCAAGTGATTTGTTACATTGAACAGCTTGGCGGGCAGCTGCCAATTGAGGTTTGTGTATTAAAAACGCCGCCATCTATTCCAAATTTCCATCATCATTCATACACCATTTACTAAAGTTACTATTACAATTTACAATGCCAATCATAGTTTTCTTTTTCCTTCAAATTTCTTTCTAGTCTGACGTGTCCGGAGAGGTCATCAAGATTCTAAGAGAGGATGGCGGTTAGTTACCTCAACTTTTTTTTTTTGTCTTTTATCGTTTAAACTTGATGGAGAATCTTATGTTGAATTTGTTCATCACTTTCTGTGTGTGTTTGTGTCGTCTTGACAGATCCTGTTGGTTATGGTGATGCACTTATAGCAGTATTGCCGTCATTTCCCGGAATAAAGAAGCTTCAATAGATCTTTTCGAGTTTTTTCGTTGAAAAAATGCATAAATTCCTTGTAATTATCTGATACTTTGGGAACAAGTTATCTGGTAGTCCAATAGATTATATCTCCTGCAGTATCTCACTCATAAATTACAAGACCAACCCTGTTTTCTCATTCTTTCTCTGATTTGCTATTTGCTAATGTTATCTTCACTCTTTGCATTTCCGTTTTCAAGACAAATAGAAATTGATTTATTTAAACGTTGTTGTAACTCGCAATCGGAATCCAAACATCGTAAAAACAAATAAGAAGGCAAAATTTTGTTATGGAGGTTCGGCAAATTGTGCTTACATTTCCGAGAGCAGAATGGTTATAGTGCACTTGCGCGAAGCCCAAAGGACTATCTTTCCGCTCTACTTTGGCATTTGTCTCTTTAGATGATAACAGTGTAATCTATTGATATGTTGTTGGTAAGAACTTAATCAAATTTTGTACTGGTCGAAAGAGGAAGATTCAAATTTTGTACTGGTCGAAAGAGGAAGATTCATTTCATATGATGACTATTTTTTTTAATAGAGATTAATCATTTGAACAGCGGTAACAATGATACTTTTATAATGATATTTTTTGGTAGAAAAAATATAATTACTTAAGGAACAATTTTTAAAAAAAAAAAATATTATACTGCATTTCTCTACCCTTTTTTAAAATATAAAACAAAGGTGAGCACTAAGCTACACCAATACATTCAAGAACGAGTGAATCCAAACAAAGGAAGTCTTAATCTATTATGATTATAAGCTGGAAGGCTGTCCTAGGAAGGATATGATGTCAAACGAAGTCTGGTAAATTTAGGTCCCGTTTGTTTTGGATTTTTTTAAAAATAGATTTTGTATAAAAAAATGTACAACTATTTTTTAAACAAAATTTGGTTTTTTCAAATGAAATTTTGTTTGAACAGTTATTCTTAAAATGTTATTTTAGGTATTTCATCATTTTATTTTAAAAAAATTAGATATCAAAATTTCAAAAAATTACTTAATTTTGAAGCTATTTCAAATAGATTTTCACAAAAAACACTTTTGAAATACAACTTTTTGAAAAAATTGCGAATACAAAAAAACTTGTAATATTTTGGAATAGTTTTACAAAAAATCTATTTTTAAAAATACGAAGAAAAAATATATTTTTTTAAAGGTGAAACAAACATACCCTTAAACCTAAAGAGCTAAGTTGTCAGCTAAGCAACTACCTTCAATAAAGATATTGAGAGGATGAAGTTCATGTTTCTTAAAAGGTGTAAGCGGTTGATCCATCGAAAGGAGACTTGTAAGCCAAAATAACCATCATAGAAACTGTTTCAATCTAGAGATTAAACTTAGCCTTTGTGATGAGTTATCTCAATGGCATGCATGACCCCAATTAATACAACATGAGAAGCAAAATATATGCTTACCTTTATAGTGAAGCCATAAAAAATTGAGCATTATTGTCTCTAAACACACTAACATATGAAGCTTGGCCAGGGCAGCTAAGTGCAGCTCCATCAATGTTACACATTGTCCAAGAGAAGATAGCAGCACCCAAATCACCTCTTTAATTAATGAAGCTTTAGGAGGATGATTAAGAACCAATGTTGTTAGAATCGAACCGGACCGGCCGGTTCAACCGGTTCAGCCGGAAATCGGTGATAAGTGCCAAAAAATAGTTAAATTTCATAGTTAATCAAGACATTTATTAACTTATTTTTCAAGTAATTCATATTAAATTCCCCCATCGAAATGTAAATAGTTGTTTGAGTACCAAAATGATCAATTTGTGTTTATTTTATCTAATCCCAGTTAATTTTATAGGATTTATAGTTTTGAGAAGATTTATGACCAAGAAGCAAAAGTTTGATATTTTCATGCTTTCGCCGAGCGAGCCATCGGCGAGAAAATGGAAAAAAGTTTAAGATTTGCCTCGCCGCCAACCCGCTGCAGCGAGGAAGCATCGAGACAATGGCAGGAACTTCTCGCCATGGGTGCAATGAGCGAGGAAATAGCGAGAGGGCGGTCAAAGTCTAACAGGACACATGTCAGCAAACCCAGGGATGAATGAAGGTTATCTCGCTTAGCTAGACTATGTTTTTGGATATGATATAAATAGACTTCAGTTGCAGAATTTTGGATCTCTTATCACTTTTTCACGTCCAAAACTGAGAGGAAACCTAGGATATTGTATTTGGGGCATTTTAAAGGTGGATTTGCTCATTGTTGTTGAGGAATCAACTTATGTTGTTCATTCATCTTATTCTCTCATATCATTGTGAAGTTACCATGACTATGAGTAACTAAACTTTCATTTTGTTGGGTTAGATGTAAAATTACTCTATTAGTATGTATTTTTATTGATCATGGTGTTATATATATTCTAGTTACAAATCAATATTGGTGTTATCCTTGTTATTTTTGTTTATCTTTAGATTTGAAATAGTATAAGAATATATGTTTTGAATCTTAATCTAGGATAACATCTATTAAAAGCTAAGATCTAGGAATAGACTTAGATTAATATTTACTTAAAAGTATTGGAACTTAATGCTATTATATCGATTAATCACTCGAGGGATCGGGGTTTGATAGATATAATAGATTTCTCGACATTATTTGGGAACATAAATGTTTGACGAGTAAATACGTGATAATATTGATGAGTAGTGTATAACTGATTAAGGGAAGACATACAAATAAGTTAATTGAGTCTAACCCAACAATTTATTCTCTCTGTTAAGGAAATTATCTTTTTACCGTTTTTACTAATTTGCAAGCATAAGTTTTATTCACAAAATACTTTTCCCAAACCTACTTAAAATCATGGTGATTGTTGAACGACCGTTATTATCAAACTTTGCGGATACGATATACACATGATACTTACTAACAGTAATTTAACAACCGGGCACAACACCAGTCCGAAAAGAAGCCCAAAATTGGTAATCAGTGAAACTGGTGTAAAACCGCTCGAAACCGGTATGAACTGGTGTGAACCAATTGAACCAGTGAACCAGGGAGGATTCTGAAAAACCGGCTGGTTCTGTGCTTAGTGTAAAAAAATGAAAATTTCAATTATTTTTCTTTCTATTTTCATTTTTCTTTCCTGTTTTCAAGCTTATTCACACTCTTCTATATAAAAAAAAAAGGCTTATTCATATTCAGTCTTGCAATTGTGTCCTCATTTTAATTACATCACTTCACATTTAACACAAAAAAAACTTAGATTAAAGTAGATTAACTTACTAAACTAAACGGAATAAAATGCAAGAGATTATAAAGAATCTAGTAAAATCAAGATTGATAGATATTTTCGTTAATAGGAATGGATTTGTGAGTATAAGAGACAAATGTATGTTTATTAAAATTTGCTTCACTACTTATTGGCTTGGTTTATCAAGTTCGATTCAGAGAAATGTGCACATGCTGCTATCCAACATGAATTTAAAGGCAATATCGATCTATGTCGACTATAAACTAGAAGAAGCTTGAACTGAGAACTAAGTTCATCCCTCAAATAGTTACTCTTGTTGTATTGGTGCACGGTGCACAATACAGAAAGTATTGAGTTGTGTCTGAAGATCGAAGACAAATGCACTGTTTTTGCCCACCATGTTACTTGGGATTCCTTGGTTTATCGGCAGAAGAGATGGAAGTTGATGTCAATCTTAAGCTTGACAAGGTGGAATTGTTCTACCACAACAATTTCGATTTCTTTCACAATATGTGTCTGCATGGGATAAACGTGTGAATAAAGAGGATAATTTTAGTCATTTGTCTTGTCATGAAATAGTTGGCATATTAAAATATATGTCACTCAAAGACACACAAAACTTGTCCACAAGGTAGAGAGAATCATAGACTTTTGTATATATTCGGTACTTGAATCACATTTTAGAGAAGGAAACTGCAAGTTAGAGGTACTAACTGTAATTTCATGCCCCAAAACTGGTAGTCAATGAAACCAGTGTAAAACCGCTCAGAACCAGTGAACCGGTGACGGTTATGGAAAACCGATTGGTTCTGCGCTCGGTGCAAAAAACGAAAATTTCAAAAAAAAAAATTTATTTTCATTTTTCTTTTCTGTTTTCAAGCTTATTCACACTCTTCTCTAAAAAAAGATTGATAGATATTTTGGTTAATAGGAAAGGTGCGTTGAATCAAGAAAAATAAATAAATGAGAGATGAGATAGAAAGGGGTTAGTCTCATGAAAATGGAGGAAGGAGAAATTAGATGAATTTGTTTGGAGAAAAGTTGGATGAATATGCATTATTTAAGAGAACTTTCATTCGCCCTGCGTGACATTGAGAGAGAGGGCCGGTTGTTCATTCCTTGGCATATTATTTGCATGTGTTGTCTTTTATACTTATAACTTAGGGTTAGTGTAAATGGGCTTGGGCCAAATATTTATATTCGACACTTGTGTGTTTTTTTTTTTTTGACAGAAAAGTGTGTTTTTTCTATTGAAATGTAAGTTTAGTGTCTATTTTTATTTTAAAGGGTGTATTTTTATTTATTTAATATCCGGTTCTAACGGTTTAATAACGATTGAACCAGTCCAACCAATTAAACCGTGAACCGGAGATCATAACGATTCAATCTTCGGTCCGAGTTTTAAAACATCGTTAATAATATTAAAGGCCTTGAGAATGGTAAAGTCAGACATAGAAGAAGTTGCAGTGAGCCTTGTAGCATTTTCAGATATAGCAATGCTAGCAATAATCATGACCTTTGCAAATATGTGGTTGGGCTTGGCTTTGTTAGCACTCCTATAATTTGAAATAAGACATCTTGATTTTCAGATCAAAATAAGATAGTAGTGTATAGTACTCCAAGGGCCATTTGATTGATAAAAGACAAATATTGGATAAAATAACACAAGATAACATAACAAGTGACATACTTTTTAAGGTATTAAACACATTTTTATATTGTGCAATTTTTGATGGACAATAAATTATTTTGATATTTTAAACAACTTGTATTTTATGCAAAAAATTATCATGTAGTTTAGTGAATGACAAAATATCATTTTTTGTTTAATCTTTTGCCTCATAATTCTAAAAATAGTTTTACAATCAAGCACAATATAACTAAAAGTGTTTTGTTCAATGTCTTATTTGTTATTTTTCAACAAACCAAACTCACCCAAAGTTTATGAAATCTAATTTGGCAATATCATATTAGAATATGAATTGTGTGATCTCAATCCAATAAATTAGAAGAATAACCATTCTCTCCGGTTTCATATATAAATAAAAATTTAAATGTATTTAGTTTAAATTTTAGTCAAATGATTTAATTTCTAAGCACCAACAACGTAAAACTTTTTTTACATATGCATCCAATTAAATCATGCCATATAAATATTTTTAAGGACATTTTAAGAACTAACTTAAAAAAGTTATAATGTAATTTGATTGGATATGAGTGTAAAAGCCGAAGGGAGTAAAAACCACAAATCCCTATATTCATTTTTTTAAGTCATTCTCTGTTCCACAATATAAGTTATTTTAGCCAAAAAAAAATTGCTTTATGTCGGTTAATAATATTGAAAAAAAAATATGATATTTTGGTCAAAAAGTTTTTTTATTCTATTATTATACCTAAATATTATGATTCCCTATTTTATCAAATTTGTATCATATTTTTAATAAAAGATAATTTGATAAACAATTTTAAAAATGATTTACTTAAAAAGTATAAGCAAAAATAATTAAAAAATTCAAATGTATTTAGTCTATAATTTAGACCAAATGCATTAAAACTTCCGGATCAATTTTACTTAATGAATATAACATTTATTAACCTAAGTGCTTGTTTGGTATACAATCAATTTAGCAAAATAATAGCAAGTGATCATAATTCTTCAAAAACTACACTTCATAATTTCAACAAAATCGCGGTACCAACGCGATTTTCTCCAAATGACCATAATACCAAACACGCGCAAGTATTATTTGGAAAACCGATATATTTTATTCAGTCAATTTTATTTTTTGACCAAAATTTATTCAGTCAATTTTATTTTTTTGACGGGACTTTTTCGGTCAACTTTTTTTGGTCAAAGGTAGTAAATGGGCCTAAAAATAAAATCCCAAAGCCCATTATATAAGACATTCTCCATTCACCACCTTGTGTTGTGTCTCTGCAACTTCAAAATTCCATTGTTGCATTGCTTCATTTTCATTCATTGAGTGATTCTAGTGTTGGAATTTGAACAGTCATTGAAGATGGAAGCTGAAAGGTACTCTGAGAAGTTCAAAACTCAGTTATGCAGACAATTCATGCAAGGAGCTTGTGTTCTTGGAGCTAGATGCAACTATGCACATGGCTACTCTGAACTCAGAGAAATACCAAAACTCTGCAGAATGTTCTCATTCAACAGACATTGCTCCTTTGGAAACAACTGTCGTTTCATCCATTCAACTCCTCATTATCAGGATTATGCTGTCATCAACAACACTCCACAACAACGTAAGTTTTTTTATCCTACATCAAGACTTGATTTTTACTTCACTAACACCACTATTTGATGTTGTTTGTTAATTTATTAGTATTAGAACGAAAAGGGTTTTCCATAATCTCGTGAACTATGAAGCTCAGACACTCCTTAGATTAGGTGTGTCTCGACATTGACACATGATTACCCTGAATTACACAATTTTCTCAAATTATTATGGGTATTGACGTGTCAGTGTTTGTGCCTGAGGTGAATGAATTTTGTACTTGTTACATAATGGGTTTTATTTTGTTGAAATAAAATGTTTTTTTAAAAAAAAAAAATTATTTTATTACTTTGGAGTGTGAAATTGTGTTATTATGTTATCTAGTTCTGTAACAAGCTTAATTAGAGATCAGGGTTCCATGCAGTCAAGCATTGACACATTCGGGATGTCAGTGATCGTTTGATTAAGATCAGATGGTTTGAATTGAAGCTCAATATTTTAAATCATAAAATAAAAGAAAATTTTATTTTTATTTGAACCATTTGATTAAGATCGAACGATCACCAGTGTCGTGAATGTGTGAAGCAATCGACAGCACTGCAGTCAACATTTCCCGACTGCACACAACCCCAATCCTTCAATTTCCTAATCAGTTATGGGATGTGAATGAATTTAGCTAGGATGCAATGCTGTTAAAATATTTCAAAATGACAAACACATGAAGTTGGTTCTAAGTGTAGAGGAGGTTGCTTAGTTGTTAAGTAAGATATCAGATTTGAGTATTATAAACGGAAAAACAATACACATCGTGAAATTTTTACCCCTGTACGAGTTAGTCTACTAGTACAAGTTGGTTTTACAAATTGACTTATTTGAGCTTATCTACTAGTACAAATACTTGTGAGACTGTTTGGAAGAGTCTATGAAAACAATTTATGACGTTTTTATAAGTTGTTTTCAACTTATTTCTATAAGGTCTCCGTGATAGCTTATGAAAACAAATTATAACTTATGTGAAAATAGTTTGACTTTATTTTATGTTTTGCTACAAAAAATAGCTTATATATAAACACTTGGTGCTATTTGACAAATTTTGTACTAAATAGCATATCGCGGAACAATAGCGGTTCATCCAAATTCCGCTACACTTTAGCAGTATAGTGCCGCTATAGCTGCTATTTAACAATGACTTATTTATAAGTGTTTATACTATAAGCGCTTACTTAAGTTATTTATCCAAACAAGACTTTAACTCAGGTCCAGTATGATTTCTGTGAAAGCTTTTTGTGATTCAATAGAATATAGAGCTGTGTTTATGTAAATAAATATTGACTTCAAACTTTGTGAATGCAGAACTAGGCACAGTGCAGAATGCAGGATGCAAGACCATGCAAACTGGCGCTCCTGCTGCTGCAATGAATGGTGGTTCGTCTTCTGCACAAAACAAGATTGTGCGAACTTCTACTGTTCCTGCTACAAATGACCCAGCCAGCAGTAGCACGGTGGCCACAACCAAGTTGCATAAGAATGGACCCTATGCTGGTAAATCCATGTTCGACAAAACGGCCATGCAAAATGTCATTGGCAAATATGGTGATTGGATTTAAGAAGATGGACTGCCGCAGCATAGCGATCAGCAAACTGAACTAGTGGAGACTTTCGTTATTTTTTTTAGAGGAATGAGATTCAGGAGTTTGACTTTACTAGCAGAATGACATAGTTTTGTTTTGAGGAATATGCTACCGTTTTACTTTTCTGTATTTTCTTTTTAGTAAGGTATATGCTACAGTTTGTTTTTGTGCAGTTATATGTACACAGACTTGAGATTTGTATACCTGTTTGTTACTCTGAAATGTTTTGGCACTATGTGCATCATTTCGAATAAATTTGATTTGATTTAATTTGATTTCTAGTATGAGTGTTTAATAGAACTAACAGTAACTCACGACTCTCCCGAACATGATAAACCTGTATTATAGTCTGGTGATGCGGACGAGTTATTTCAGGTTATCGTATTAAAATGAATGTTTCTAGACTTAGTTTGAGAATCATAAAATGAGTTCGCTGATTCCAGGATTCCCTTTATGGAATTTGAATAGATAAGATGGAAAACTCATTAAGCTAAAAAATTTGATATGAACATGCATATTTGGCTTGTTATAGTATCGACGAGTTCAAAATGCAGGATATCAATGAAATCAGAAGAATATTGATTGATACGTAACGAAATACAACTGTTGCTTTCTATTGTTTTTCATGTATTATCACCAGAGGATCTTACCCATTTGATAGTTGATCGGGCTAAGGCATCCATTGGATCGATACATTTCTTGAGAAGAGGATCGTCATGAGGCAAGACGTCCCGCATTTCATCAGAAGCAAGGATAACAAAATTAACTGCCCTCACCAAAAGAACTTGAAGTGCAATTCTCAATAGATTGCACGCCCCTTCCATGTCCTTTCGGCTCAAAGCTTCAGTCGCAGGTATCACTGTATGCTCCATAGTTGCTCTATCAGGCAGGATAACCTCAAAACCCTGAATATATATGATAAGTAGATAAGATGAACACATTTACATCTCCATTGCTTGTCAACACAATTCAACATGATCTTACTTTTAAGCATTGCAATGTTTGCAGAAAAAGTAGAAAACAACTAGTACATATGAAGAACATATAGGAATTAGGAAGGTAAAAAACAACTAGTCATATACACATACTTGACAGTCAACACCATGTTCACAAACAAAAGTTTAGAAGAACATTATTTGCACATAGGTATACTTTCAAAGGTCACTTAGAGAATAACACTCAGGTTTTCGGCACCAGCAGTAACTCATAACAGTCCACAGATGTAGTAGAGCTATTAGACAGAAACCAATAAAGCATTGTTGTCAAATAACGATTATAACAGCACTATAATGCTATAGTGCAGTGAAATTCGAACAAAATGATATTGTTCTGTGATACACTATTTAGTATAAAGTGTCGTCAAATAATGACAATTGCGGTGCTATAGCACCTATAGTATATTGAAATTTGAACAAACTGCTATTTTCTGCTAGCCGTCATTGATAAAGTACACAACAAAGTACAGTCGTTGACAATCACTTTTACCAAACAGATAAAGTTTGACGTTCCCTTTTACGCAAAGTCTCAGCTATAATCACTTCCATCTATCCTATTTACCATTATAAATGGTAAGTTCCAATAGTCCATGCAAATAAAAATGAATTAGTACTATACTATTGTCATTTGTCAAACAAAAATCATATGCAAATCTGTTGAAACTCTAGCATGTTGCAGTTATTATTCAATTCTGATAGCCATAAGGAACAAAGAAAATGGCAACTAATTTCCAAAACACCAAATATAGTTTTATAAAGCAACTCTAGCAAGTTGTAGTATATAAAAGAGATTAAGGAAATTACTTCATTCTGAAGCTTCTCTTTATAAAAACCAGCTGCTAAAGTTGCATTTGTTGCAAGCACTCCAATCCTCAAAGGACTACCAGCTTCAAGTGGCTTTAACTTAGCTTCCTTAAGCTCCTTAGCAACACAATCAGCCATATGAAGAAAAGGAACAGAACATCCTTTGGATACTTGTTCATACCAAGAATGTGAAACATTACAAGGCATCACTATACATCGAGCACCCGAATTCTCGAGAAAAACCCTCTTATTTCTAAGACTCTCCACAATCTGAGTAGAATCAAGTTTAAAACTTTCTAAACTCCTTTCATAGGAAAGAAGCTCCTTATTCAAAATTGGATCAGAACAAAGCAAAAATGGAATTGGTTTTTGTTCATCTTGTGAACTCAACTCAACAAGTTTTCTTAGAAAATTGAGAGTTGCATCAACAGACATGCCACCAATTATTCCAACAGTTGTTCCTTGATAACCAAAAGGAGTAACAGAAACAGAAACAGAAACAGAATCATTCTTTACAGAATCAACATGGTTTTTTGAGGAATCAAACTTGTTTGAAAATTTACCACTTTCATCTGCATTCAATAAAACTGAAGATGGGGGTGTAGATAGAACTTTCAATGATCTTGACTTAAACAAGTACCTAGGATTAAGGTTGTTAGGATTAAGAATACTTACACAACCCAATAATGTTTGAGATTGGTAACACAAAGACATTGACAACATCACATCAAATCAAACACTTCAAAATGGTTAATGATTCTTAATCCTTTTCTTGTATATGAATTTTACAACCCCATTTGAATTGAGTGTTACAAAGTAAGAGATTCAATGAAAAAGAACCAATCTTTAGAAAACCCTTTCTGCTGCAGACATGTGAAAAGCCAGAATCAGTATGGTTCTTTTCCTCAAATAAGCTAGTGTCACCATATGATATATTAATTAATTAATACCATTTTTTTGGGGTCAAGAATTAATAACCATATTTATAAATACTTATAATAATCAATAACAATAATAGGATTAAATATGTTTTTGTTTACTCATATACCAACATTTAATTTAGTTGTTTTACAAAAAAAAAATTGGAACTTTGGTCTCTAAATTTTATGTTTATGGTGCAAAGTTTCTACCGCCATTAACGATAATTAATCTTTGTCGAGAATCTGTGGGGCGCAAAGGTAGATTCTCCTCTCTCAACCAATTTTTCATAGTATGAGCTAAAAATCGTACCTTTGAACACATGTTTAAGGGAACCAAGATCATTACTTCTGTTTCAATTTTAGTCTATCTTATTTTATTATGAAAAACAGAAATCAATTTTTTTATATTATGAAAAAAAGAAATTAAAATTAAAGTCAATGTTAAAAATGAAAGTCAATATATTTAGAGATTATGAACATATTTTACTCATATTAATCATAATATAAATACTATTTTCCCTGAGTAAAGAAAAAAAAAAAACTATTTTCCCAAAAACGTGTATGTGAAGTATATTAGTGTAATCATAAAAATATTTAATATGAAACTGATTATAAAAAAGTGTAGAATCTTCTAACATGGTTAATAGGGTGAAAAAGTTTTAAGGAAGTAAAAAGTACTACATATGATAATAATATTCCAATCCTTAACAACAGACAAGATTTCATCAGATACCAAAAATTAATTTTTTCTGCAATTTCATCAAAATGCAAATTATTCAGAAATGGACTATTATAGCAAGTGGTAAGCATTGAAGAATGTTCTTGCCATGTGCATCGTTAATGTCACGTTTCATATTGGTTCTGTCATTTTCTTTTTATTTGATAATATGGGTTCTGTCATTTTCAACTAGGCTCCACCACATGCGAAATCATCAACCAATTGAATCAATGTTTCGTTGTCAAATTTTGATAATATTTTCTTTGTATGAATGCATTTGCCTTTTATTGTTTCTACATCAAGAAATAAGAAATAATAGTCCTCACATCATTAAATGGTTGGGTCACATATTTGGGCCAAGGCCCATTAAGTGTCTTGGGTAATGGGCCAGAATTTACATCACTATTTAAAAAATTCTAATTATTTTTTTTGTTGAAAATAATCATTAGAACTACATAAATCGTTCGAAATCATGCATTTAAATCATCAAATTTGGTAGTTTTTCAACACGTATACATCCAAACTAATGTTAGGGGTGCAAAAAACCCTACTTGTACATTATATGTTTCATTTGCATATGATTATAGCCAAAGAGTTTATAAGATTTGCAAATTAACTTGATAGTTGTATAAATCTAATAAGTATTTGAGTTATAGTAGAAATTAAAAGAAATAGTACATCAAAGTTTGCTTGATTACATCTAATCCCATCAAAGAGAGTTTGATTGATTACATTTGATAATCCCAACAAATTAAAGAGATGTTTAACTACTCATTTCCATGAGAACCTTACTAGATTTGAGATGATAATTGATGAATTTAGTTGTTGAAATTGATTCTCGAAACTCCAAAAACTTTCTCCACCCACTACAAGAAAACCTCAGGTTGTTCAAAACAATAATACAAAAAAAACCTCAATTTACAAATGAAATTATAAAAAGCATTTATTTCCAAAGCTCCATTACAATGATACGGACATTGATTATTTATTAGTAATTATTTATTTGGAGTAAAGTTTTTCAATTAGCTATTTTTAACACACTTTTTTTAAAAAATAAAATTACACACCCTTTTACCATGGAAAAGTTACCATTTTTCTCTGCGGATTTGACTATATTTTTTGCGGGTATAAATCAACATCCTCTAGACACAACTGTTGAGATTAATCCTTCTAATCTTATAGGATCCAAATGAGTGGTAAATTTCACCTATGAATTTTAACATTACTAAATGTCCAAAACAGAATCGAGCCCTAAGCTCAATGCTCCGACCATATGAGTGAGTGGAAAAATAACCTTTTTCCCTCATGTTAGAAATGGGCAAACCCTAAGTGATTCTTAACAATAATAAATAGGTTATAATTAATGGACCGAATCAATTATTAATCGGTGATCTTTCAGTGAAGCAAAGGAATTGGTGAATTACATTCCTGGCACCTTTGGTTCTTCCTTGAAGTCATCAAGATTTTAGAAGACAAAACAATTTATATTATTTTTAAATTAATTAATTTTTATGGCATGTGTAAAGACATATTTAAGCTAATATTTTAAAATCAAACTAAAACAAATTGAACGGTTGAGCAATGAATCCATTTTAAGTCTAATTTGAAAATGAGTAGTTAAATTATGAACCTATTATGATAGGATATGCCAAAAATTCACTAAATTATACTCCCTCCATTTTTTTATAAGTGTCCGTTTGAAATAGTAATAACAAATTAAGAAAGTGTATTTTTGCACCTTATCTTCCTATTGTACCCTAATTTTAATTCACCAATAAATTTCTATTTTTTTGCACACATTTTCTCTTTCCAATAAATTTAATATATTATGTAAAAAACAAACAAAATATATTTAATATTTTATGTACCAAAAAACTTAAAAAAAAAATTAGTTTTCCAAATATATAGTATTAGTTAGTTTTATTGAAAAATATAAGAGTAATTGACAAAAGGTATAATCGACAAATCGTATCCTTAAAACACTAAATGAACAATTAATTAGAAACGCTAAATCTGACAAAACTGGACAATTAAACAAAAACGGAGGGAGTAATAAAATATTAGAAAGTGTACAGTGTATTTGTTAGCATTTTGATGGTGTAGTTAAATATTGCCCCTGGCCTTTCTAATGCTATAATAGAAGCAAGCAATATCTAAAACCAATTTGCTTTCTTTTCTTGTGAAGCACAAAAAAAGGTCACAAGTAGATACTAAACCATGAAAACTCTTGCTTTAATCCTCACATTCTCAATCATTATTTTCTTCTCACATGCAACACCAACAACATTAGTCACTGAGCCTCAACCTCAATTGAACCAATCAGCTTCCACCCAGCAACAAGTAAATAAATTTACACACTCTCTTTTATATTTCTTTTCTAAATTAGTAATTCTATGATTAATTGTATCATTTTAAATTATGGTTACAATCTTCAATTTTGCAAAAACTTGAAGTTAAGTATGGCTAGTGCACACTAAATTATAGTTGTATTGCAATTTCGGCAACATAAAAACAAATTATGTCGCGGTTCAAATTGCAGTGTCAAAGACCTTTATTTAAAATCGTTATTAATTCAAATAGAGAATTACTACCCTTTTAATTCAAATCATATTCATAAGAAAATATATATATATAGTTTTCATAATGATTAGGGTTGATTTTCTCTTAAAGTTTAGTAACACAATATTGTTATTTTATATTGTAATGCATATTAATTAAAATGGCTATATGCATGTTTAGAATGAGACTAGACTGAGTGGAAGCTGCAATTACATGGTGAACATAAAGACAAGCTGCCATTCTCCATCATATACAAAAGATGAAATCAGTCTTTTATTTGGAGATGCTCATGACTCTCAGGTAATTCATTTCACTAATATGAAGAATTAATTACTATATCCATACAAGTTTCTTTTGCTCTTTAATATCTGTTGCCTAAATAAAATTAGAGAAAAAAAAAATGTACCGACATTGTAAAATAATTTTATACTGTCAACTAATAACAATCATATTTTCGGCCACATCAACCTTCACTCAATTTTCTTAATATGACATGACAAATTGATGGTTTTTTTATTGGATGATTGTCTGTGCATCTCCACTTAACTCCTTTTCAAAATTTGTGACTATTTGTCGATTACACTCTTTGTTTCTAAAGTTGCGCAACTTTAGAAACGAGAGGAATTATGTAATTTTTTTTTATTTGTCTAGCATTTCCCATATTAAAATAAGGGTCTTGCTAACTAGTATCTTTGGAGCACTCCTTAAGCATTCCATTTAAAGAAATTTTTTATTTAAAAAGTCATACAACACAATTTTCAATGCATTGACTTTACACATTTCTGTAAAAATTCTATAAAAAACTTACTATTTAAGGGCTTAAAGAGTGTCCCGGGGGCACTCGTTAGCATTTGCCTTAAAATAATATATATGTACAATTGCAGGTTTATGTTCCAAGATTGGATGATCCAGATTCAGGGACATTCGAGCAGTGCACAACAAATGAATTGGAAATATTAGGACCATGTATTAAGAAAATATGTAAACTATACTTATTTAGGAATGGAACAGATGGTTGGATTCCAGAGACTGTTACAGCATATGACTATGACAATCCACCAGTCAAATTTTACTACAACATTGGTATTCCTGAGGATGCTGGCTATGGCTATAACTATTGTGATAAAGCTTAATTAGTGTTTAATTTTCCTTAAATATATTATTAAGGTTATTGCATTTTGTTAAGATCAAATGGTCAAGAAATATTGAAGCAACATATTTATATATGTATTGAATAAGGTTGCTTCTAATAAGTGTACATAAGTAACAACCTATAAGTAAGAGCATTATTAATGACATTACTATTTGCCTTAATCCGAATGTTGAATGCTGTGAAATTTGTATTATCATGTTCTTGATTTTTAATTTTGGATGGTGTTTGTTGCGAAGTTATGTTTTGGATGCTGGCCTTTAAAAAAACGCAGGACTTTAAAAACAAAAATGCAGGATTTTTTAAAAAAGTGAAGGTTTCACATATGCGGAAAGTGACGAGTTTACATCCGTGGCAGTCTGGTGCAGTTGTAAAATGTTCGCTTTTTACATCAGTGGAAGTCGGGTGCAGATGTAAAAAAAATATATTTGACAAAATGTTTTTCACATCCGCTGACGTACCAAACAGATGTAAAACGTGCATATTTTACATCTGTTGGTACCCGATGTAAAACGTGTCCAACTTACTATATCTGCAAGTTTATATCTAACAAGAGCCGAATGTAAAAAGTCAAATTTATAGTAGTGTTATAGCACTTTAATTAATTTTTTTTTCCACACTTTTATTAAAATATGAAATATAAAATCGGATGATATAAAGATACATAATGGAGGTTACAAATTCAACAAAATATATATACTCCCACCGTCCCAAAATATAAGAACTACTTTGACTACTGCACGTATGCAACGCACAATTTTGATCACTAATATTTTTAATTCTCTATTAATAAAAATTTAATATTTTGAAATACTCATCAAAACAAATCAAACAAAATCTTATATACTATATATATATATATATATCCCTTTATTATTAATATTTCATATAGTATTATAGTAATGATGAAAACATATGATCATTCATAGGATCATCCATATATAATAATAGTGGAGCTAATTATCAAGCTTGTGGTGGTGGTGGAATTGGCTGAGCTTGTGGTGGTGGTGAGTGAGTTAATCCTGTCAAACAGTGAATTACGTCACGGCAGCTACAACCGTCACCATGAGCATCTTGAGGTGGAACTCTTCTACCAATTGTTATCATCACACTACTCAGGATCTCGAGAAGAAAATGGTCTAATTTGATTGCTAACATCAGAAAATAGAATAATCAGTATTTTCGAGTAACTGAGCCGCTAAAGTGGCTAAAGTAGTTATAAATCCCGTCAGTAAAATAGGTCCTATAGAGAGTCCATTTATTCCCAATCTCCAGTAAAAAAAAAAAAAAAATGGATCCATTTATAATTCTCCATCATTTGAATTAGTGGACCATCCAATCAAAAATGATAACAAAATGCATAAGTAGTTAGAAGGAGATCGATTAAGCATATACAAATGCTATACCACCTAATTACCTTATTTCCCCTATGAGGAAATAAGAAAATGAAGGAACCCGCGGCTATTGGGAAAACTACAACTATTGTTAACCAAGGAAAATAATTCGTGATAAAAATAAGATACACTTTGGGCCAGAAAAGTTTGTGCTCTAAATAAAATAGAAAATATTTTATTTGGGGCACGGGTTTTTGCCAGTAAAAAAACGTATTTGTGTGGTGTTTTTTGATCCGAACCAGCAATCCGAAGATCATGAAAGAAACACGTTTTGTCATTGTTAATTTCCTTTTGATTTCTTCTTTTTCGACGGTTTCTTCTTATTTCTTATGAGGGTTGTGATTTCAAACATTTCACATGCCACCTATTTATATAATAAAGCCACCCTACTATTTGTAGGAGCAGAGTTGACAAAAGCAAACTCATATTATTTCATTCATCACAATAGGAACAATACAACATAGGGTCGTTCTTGAGATTTTGGCTGCCCTGTGCAAGTTATAATTCATATAGAAATATATAATGCGAAAGAAAAGTTGAAGATTATATTTTCAATTGTTAGAATCCTTCTGATAACTTTTGATTCTTCAAATGGATCTTGCTATGAAGATCATAAAAGTCTAAGTCAATTTTTAAATTTAGTTATAATAATTATTTTATTTATTTTAACATGTGGACGCACGCACACGCGAGTGCACGCATGCACACGCGAGTGCACGCATGCACATACACACTAAGTAAAAAAAATTGGTGCCCCTAAAATATTAGTGCCCTATACGGTCGCTCCTCTCGAACACCCTCCGGAATCCTCCTTATACAAGGAGTTCAGATCCACTCCATTAGTCTATCCTCCATTACCCTCCAGTATTCACCAGGATGAGTGACACGTGACAATTAAACTTTTTAATGGATGAGATTAAAGTTTGAAAGTTATAGAGACAACAACAACGTGAACTAACAACAACCACCCCATTTATGTTGCTTCACCATCGATCTCTTTGACCATTATCCTCCAAAAATTGATCCTATCCGAATCACAAACATCCTTAATAAAATGTGTTTTTTCAAAGGGATATTCTATGGTGAAGTCATGATTTTGACTTCATTGGTGAAGTCATGATTTTGACTTCATTGGTGAAGTCATTTTAATTGACCAATAGAATACCAACTTACACCACATCAGCGCAAGTCTATGGTGAACCCTTTTTTTATGATAAAACTTTTATTTATTGCACATCAGTCCTCCATTAAATTAATTAATAATGATTAAGTGTGTGTATATATATATATTATAATTTTAATAAAAACTAAAAACAAGAGTCAAGAAAGTCTTAAACCGTGTATATATATATATATATATATATATATATATAATTTTAATAAAAACTAAAAACAAGAGTCAAGAAAGTCTTAAGCCGTGAGATTTCAAACTCAAAATTTCAATCTCAAGATCCATTGTATCCAGAAATTTTTATTAAACTCACAAGATTTGAAGCAAATCGAGTAGTATTAACGGATTTGATTCATATAAATCGAGTAGTTTTAGTGGTGGCATATGCGGCAGTGGCAAGATCTCGGTTTTAATTTTTAAAAATTTTAATTTTAGGTATTTTGTTATAGAACATTTGAATCAAAATTAAAATCATAAATGTATTGAAAATCGTTTTTGTGAGGTTTCTGGATAATTAATTGTTATTTTCGACGTTTAAATTACCTACAACTGTCGGGTCATACGCAGGAAATCGCGGGTCTGAAACCGGTCGCGGTGACCCAGTTGAAGGTTGAAGATGAAGACTGGTTTAATACATTTTTATCAACTTTCCGTTTATTTATATCACATATCGTACTTACTGTCACAACTTATTCATGTGTCTTAGCGGTTTGGGGCTTTAGCGATCACTAATAAGGCGTGGGTTTGAATCCCATATGAAGCATTTTGAAATTATGTCTTTTTTAAAACAGCCTTGAATAAAACACACACATTAATGACATTCATAGGCGTTTTAGAAACTCTTCAACTGTTCATTAAGCCAATTAAATACTACTTTATTTCCAACTTTACCAATACAAACCCATAAATGCCTTAATTTATGGATTTTTTTTTTTAATAATAATTTGTTGATCTTATCAAGTAAAAATCATACCTTTTTAGTTTGAGTTTTTCTAACTTGTGCAATATTGTACAGGATAAAGAAGTGATTAATGCACCACTTTATAACTTTCTACAAATGTTATTAATGAGTTTTTTTTTTTAATTGATTAATTTTTTTTCTTCTCTCTTCTATTGCATTTTACATACTGACAAAACCGTATAACATGTTTAAGATTAAGAATACCAAGAATTCTTTTATTTTGTGAGTCATTAAAAATAATATATTTTTCGTAAAAAAATGATTTATATTTCACTCTGTATATTTTTCCAAAAAAAATTTAATCACTCTACTTAACAAATGAATCAAAGACCAGGGTTAACAATACTTTAGTTAAATTGGAGTATAAATTTTAATCATAAATTAGTGTTAATAGTGCTAAATTTGAACCAAAGTATAATTTTAAGTTAAATTATATTTTTTTTGTAAATTAAACTTTAATTATATAATTTTTAAGTCATTAACTTCGATCGGAGTAACCTTCGGTCAAAGACTAGGTTTAATAACCGGAGTGTAATCATCATTCAGAGACTAGTGTTAATAGTGAGTAAACTGTAGGGATAAAAAAATTTTACGAAATTATCAAGAATAGTCCATACATTTTTAAGTGTCCATTTACGTTGGATTTAACGTTCTTATCTAACTGTTCATTTTGTGTTTTAAAAGTACGATTTGTCAATTATATTTTTTGTCAAATACTCTTATCTTTTTTAATAAAACTAATTAATGCTATATATTTAAAAAACAAAAGTTTTATTTATTTATTTTTTTGGTACTTAACATATTAATTTATTTATTTTTGTACATAAAAAAATATACTAAATTTATTGAAAAAATAAAACGTGCGAAAAAAATTATTGGTGGATTAAAATGAGGGTATAATAAAATGATAATGTGCAAAAATAAACTTTCTTAATTTGATGTTACTAATCTAAATAGACACTTAAAAAAAAGGGTTAAATATGTTTTTAGTCCCTACATTTTGTGAAATTGTTAAGAATGGTCCCTACATTTTAAAAATGGTAAAAAAAAACCCTATAAAATTTTCTGCTATCAAGATTACTCCCTACGTTTATCCTTTAGGGATCATTCTTGACAATTTCGCAAAATGTAGGGACTAAAAACATTAAAGGGTAGATACTATTCTTGACAATTTTCCAAAATGTAGGGACTAAAAATATTAAAAGTTAGGGACTATTCTTGACAATGTTGCAAAATGTAGGGACTATTTTCTAAGGATTGGACTAATTTTGATAGTGCAAAATTTTATAGGATTTTTTTTGACCATTTTTAAAATGTAGGGACCATTTTTAACAATTTCGCAAAATGTAGGGACTAAAAACATATTGTCAAAAAAAAAAACATATTCAACCCTAAAAAAAACTGGGGGAGTATTAAAATAGATAACGATAAATTTATAAATTTGGTAGTAATGAATTTTATTATATAAAATGGAAAAAAATTACCTTCAAGTATCAGAAAAAGGAAAATAATTTGATAATTTTATCAACAGTTGAGATTATTTTACATTATACTCCTTAAAATATAGAAGTATATTAGCATTTTCCTTCCTAATATACCACTACTAATGTGAGGTGAAAAAAAATGTAACAAAAAATAAATCCCAAAATTTATTGTAATTGTGCTACCTTAAATTAAGTACATTAGTTTCACGTGGCTGCAGCCAGCAAAAGAGGGAATCGAACCGCATCCTTTTCTTCTATGACAGTAAATTTATCCGCTGCGCTAAAGTTGTTTGTTTGTTTTTATGTTGCAGTGAATTGACATATATTGATATGTATATAATATTATTTTTAAAAAAAACTGGTTGTCTTCAACCTCCAGCCGGGTTGGAATACGGCCCGTTGGCCCTAAATGAGACCCGACCAATTATGGACATTTTAACATTGAAATCGATACATACACCATCGGAAAGCAATTTCTACATGATTTTTAAACTCATCTTCAACCATAAATACCTTAGAACTCAGATCTAAAAACATATATCATTTTTTTTTTAAATCTTAAAATCTATCCACCACCGGTGTCATATGTTTAAGGTTTTATTTTATTTGGAAGCAACTTTTAATTTGCGTTTGGCTTCATTGGAAACTTCACGTTTGGCCGGAATTTGTCGCCGTCTCCAAAATTCGTTTCCAAAACATTGTCACAAGAGAGACACAAAGGTGTGAGAGTAGCAAGAAGAGATCTGAAGGCAAAAGATACATTTTTTATGTAACATCATTGACTGAATACACCCATGACTCATCTCCTTGTTTCGATTGATTTTCAACCAACAATTAAAATTAAAAAACAATATAAAGAATTTATCAAAAAAAAAAATATAATATAAAAGATTGTGGTTATTTTTTCCCTTTTAATATGGTAAGGACTTAGTTGCAATATTAATAGATCAGGACTTAGTTGCAATATTAATAGATATAAAAGATATATGATAAGAGGTATGTATCATATAATTCTATATGACATTAATTAAGTCAATATTGCTTTATTATTGGTCAGATTAATGACTTCACCAAAGAAGTCAAATGCATGACTTCACCATAGAATTTTCCTTTTTCAAAAGGTATGAAACAAAATACAAACTTTTTATTATTAATTTATAAGTAAATTAGGTAAACAATGTGTACATCCACTCAATACTTAGTACAATCAGTAGGTTTGAAAGAGACAATATTATTTTTTAGGTCATAACCAATCAAGAAGTTTTTTTGTGCCAAGTTCCCAAAGATTGCATTATTATTATAAGAAGGGCGGAAAGTAAAGCATTCAATCCCCTCCTCTATCGTAAGAAAGGTGCCTTTGGAATCTAACTTAACATCCGCACCTCTAAAATGTGCAATAATTACAGGAAAATTTGATTGTTTAGATGTTGTATTGTAGCAAAGGTTAAATGAACCAGTCGGATCTTGAACCCGCTCCAGTTTAACCGCTTTTGCAACAACGGATTCCAGTGTAGTGTAAAATTTATGTGGCAAAAAAGTCACGGTTGCACCACAGTCAATTACGATTGTTTGAGTAGAAATATTTGTTCCTTCTCGTTCGAACCCTTCAAATTTTATTCTTTCGTTTCCCACACTAAATGCTTCCAAAGTTAGGTAGTATTCTAGTTGGCCACTTGTATATCTGACTATAGGAGTTGAAACAACGTTCTCACCAGATACAATAGCATCATCTCCAAAATTGAGTTTACTTGACAAGTTCGACTGCTTATCAAACACGCCATTTAAACAATAGGAGAATTTTCCACCAATTGAAGGGCCTAATTGGTTTATAAGTGACATAGGTCCAGGTCCAAATCCAATTATACCAGAACCATGACCACCGTACGACAAATTATTGGTGTGTCCACATCCTATTAGAATGTTAGGAAATGATACACTAGACCCGGAGGTGAAATCCAATGTAAGAGTCTCCATACTTAGATCTCCATGTGACTCTGATCCATCACCATATCTACTTGTATATTCACAACCATCATCTTCGTGTGAACAAGAGATATTTTCCACAGATTTGCATGTTCTAGATGAACATGAAATCTTTTTGTAACTGGAAGAGTTTGAAGGATTAAATATAGGAGATGTTTGGTTGTAACATATATTACAAGGCATGCACTGAAGCCAAATTAAGTCACTCCCTGTATCAATCTCACCGTAGACCTTAAATGGTGGGGTACCAATTGAATAACTCATTAGATATTCGAATTCAGCATTATCCGAGGTCAAAGTTGTAACATAATGTTTTTTAGTAGAAGAATTTTTGTTGCTGAAACGAATGTCACGATTGATAGAACGACGCACAATATTGAAAATTCTTTGGAATTTAGTTTCTGTGCGGTTGTAGAGCGGTGATTTAAAAGAATCCCGGTGGACAAGTTCAACACTAAAACCATTGTTTAAAGCTTGAGAAAGAGCTATTAAGCAAGAAAGGAAAAATAAAATAAGGATTGAAAATGAAAATTTTGACATTGTTACTAGAGATTTGAGTAAAACTTGTTACTCCAAGTTATGTTCTTAATGACTTTTTTTATAGAACTTTATTTTGTCAAATATTTTTATTAGACCTTATTTACATTCTGTTGGTCAAAGAGAAGAGAGAGAAAAGGAGAAACTAAAGGAAATGAAATAAGCTAGGAAGGTCCAGAGAAATTGAAGGACGGAAAGCATGGAGAGAGAATGAGAAACATTCTCTTTCATTTGAACCATTTGTTTTTCCTTCTGCTTAGCTATAAAAGCAGAGTGTATTTCATTTCTTAATAATAACAAGCATCAAGTGCAAGAGTTACAAACACAACCAGCTAGTTACAAAGAATTCCAGTGTAGGAATTTTGTGAGAAATATTTAGAGAGAAATATTTCTTTGGGTGTAATTGGGTTGTGGATTTTGTGAGGAAGTAGTTGTCATAAACACTTTGTACATTTCATCATTATTAATATTAGTGTGCTTCCGCGTTATTTTGCTCTTCCACAAATCTGATAATATGGGGAAATTTTGCGTAGTTTCCTAACAACTGGTATCAGGGCCAGTTGGTTGTTTTTGCTAATTTTTCTAGCGAATGTATTATTCACACAAATAGTAACTTTTGTGAATAGTGCAAAAATTTGGTCGGTGTTACCAATTTTTCACAGAGGTGTTCTAAAGCACGGTGATTCGTAGAAATTTTCAAAGACGGTCCTGAGGGAGTCAGATTCGAGTGGGAGTAATGGCTGCAGACGAAGGCAAAGTGAAAATTGAAAAGTTCGATGGTGCGGACTTTAGCTTTTGGAAGATGCAGATAGAAGATTATTTGTATCAGAAAAAGCTACATCAACCTCTCGCAGAAAACAAGCCAGAATCGATGAAGGAAGATGAGTGGAACCTTCTCGATAGGCAAGCACTTGGAGTTATTCGGTTGTCGTTGTCTCGTAATGTTGCTTTTAACATTGCGAAGGAGAAGACAACGGCTGGTCTTATAAAGGCTCTTTCCAACATGTATGAAAAGCCTTCGGCATCAAATAAAGTTCATTTGATGAGACGGTTGTTTACGCTTCGGATGACAGAAGGCGCATCGATTGCGCAACATATCAATGAACTTAATATTGTCGTAACCCAATTAAGTTCAGTTGGTATTGAATTTGACGATGAGGTACGGGCATTAATACTTTTGTCTTCCCTACCAGATAGTTGGAGTGCTACTGTCACGGCTGTGAGTAGCTCATCGGGAAGTACAAAGATGAAGTTTGATGATGTTCGTGATCTGGTTCTCAGTGAAGAGATCCGACGGAGAGAGTCGGGTGAATCGTCATCCTCTTCAGTATTGCATACAGAGTCAAGAGGAAGAAATTCAACCAGAGGATATGGACGTGGTAAATCAAAGGAAAGACGGTCCAAATCCAGAAATCATCGTAGTTCCCACAATTCAAAGAATATTGAATGTTGGAATTGTGGAAAGCCAGGACACTACAAAAATCAGTGTAGGGTTCCAAGAAAGAACCAAGAGGCAAAGGATGAAGCAAATGTTGCTTTAACCTCAGGAGGAGGTGATACTTTGATATGTTCTTTGGAGAATAAGGAAGAGTCTTGGGTGTTAGACTCTGGAGCATCCTTTCATGCTACTTTACAGAAGGAATTCTTTAAGAATTATGTCTCTGGAAACCTCGGTAAAGTTTACCTTGGTAATGAACAATCTTGTGAGATTGTGGGCAAAGGTGAAGTAAAGATTAAGTTGAATGGGTCTGTATGGGAATTGAAAAATGTGAGACATATTCCCGACCTGACGAAGAACTTGATCTCCGTAGGCCAGTTGGCTAGTGACGGCTACACAACAGTCTTCCATGGCGACAATTGGAAGATTTCAAAGGGTGCAATGACGATTGCTCGCGGTAAGAAGAGTGGTACTCTTTACATGACAGCAGGAGCATGCCATTTGATTGCAGCTGCAACAAATGAAAGTCCCAGTCTATGGCACCAAAGATTAGGCCATATGAGTGAGAAAGGGATGAAGGTTATGCACTCAAAAGGAAAACTACCAAATCTTCGGTCAATAGAAATTGACATGTGTGAAGACTGTATACTTGGAAAGCAGAAAAGAGTTAGCTTTCAGACAAGTGGTAGAACCCCAAAGAAAGAGAGACTCGAGCTTGTTCACTCTGATGTTTGGGGTCCGACAAATGTCTCATCTGTTGGTGGAAAGAATTACTTCGTGACTTTTATCGATGATCACTCTAGGAAGGTATGGATATACTTTCTAAAACATAAGTCAGATGTATTTGAGGCTTTCAAGATATGGAAAGCTATGGTGGAAAATGAGACAGGATTGAAGATTAAAAAGCTCAGAACCGACAATGGTGGTGAATATGAAGACACTAGATTCAAGAAGTTCTGTTATGAGTACGGAATCAGAATGGAGAGAACCGTACCAGGAACGCCTCAACACAATGGTGTAGCAGAGCGTATGAATAGGACATTGACTGAGAGAGCCAGAAGCTTACGTGTGCAATCAGGCTTACCTAAGCAGTTCTGGGCAGAAGCAGTCAATACGGCAGCTTACTTGATCAACCGAGGTCCATCGGTTCCATTGGAGCACAAAATACCAGAAGAGGTATGGAGCGGAAAAGAGGTAAAGCTCTCGCATCTTAGAGTTTTCGGATGTGTAGCATACGTGCACATTAGCGATCAGGGCAGAAATAAACTTGATCCAAAATCAAAGAAGTGCACTTTCATCGGTTATGGTGAAGATGAGTTTGGCTACCGTCTTTGGGATGATGAAAACAAAAAGATGATCCGTAGTAGAGATGTAATCTTCAATGAAAGAGTGATGTACAAAGACAGGCATAACACAACCACCAACAACTCAGAATTGAGTGAGCCTGTTTATGCAGAGGTGGACGATGTCCCTGAAAGTCCTACTGTTGAAAGTTCCCAGTTAGAGGAATCAACAGAATCAACTGAGTCAACTAACACACAGCCGTCTGACACACCAGAGCATCATACTCCTATTCCTGTATTGAGAAGATCTTCTCGACCTCATGTTCCCAACAGGAGATACATAGACTACTTGTTGATGACTGATGGAGGTGAGCCTGAAGATTTTGAAGAAGCATGTCAGACCACAGATGCTAATAAGTGGGAGCTTGCAATGAAAGACGAGATGAAGTCTTTAATTTCCAATCAAACATGGGAACTAGCTAAGTTACCTATGGGAAAGAAGGCACTTCACAACAAATGGGTGTATCGAGTGAAAGAAGAGCATGATGGCTCTAAGCGGTACAAAGCCAGACTAGTAGTAAAAGGATTCCAGCAAAAGGAAGGAATCGACTACAATGAAATATTTGCTTCGGTTGTGAAACACAATACTATCAGGTCAGTGTTGAGTATTGTTGCCAGTGAAGATCTCTATCTTGAGCAATTAGATGTGAAGACTGCATTTCTTCATGGAGACTTAGTTGAGGAGATATACATGCACCAACCCGAAGGATTCTCAGAAGAAGGGAAAGAGAATTTGGTGTGTAGGCTAAAGAAGAGCTTGTATGGCCTGAAACAAGCTCCAAGACAGTGGTATATGAAGTTTGAAAGCTTCATGCACAAGGAAGGTTTCAACAAGTGCAATGCTGATCATTGTTGTTTCTTCAAGAGATATAAGTCCAGTTATATCATTTTGTTACTTTATGTTGATGACATGTTGGTAGCAGGTTCAGATATGGACGAGATCAGAAACTTGAAGATGCAGTTGTCAAAAGAGTTTGACATGAAGGATTTAGGTCCTGCAAGAAAGATTCTTGGTATGCAAATCACGAGAGATAAGCAAAAAGGAGTTTTGCAGTTATCTCAAGAAGAGTACATCAACCGTGTTTTGCAAAGGTTCAACATGGGCAATGCCAAACCGGTTAGCACACCTTTGGCAAGTCATTTTCGCCTATCCAAGGACCAGTCTCCTCAGACGGAGGAAGAGAAAGAATCCATGGCTAAGATTCCATATGCTTCAGCCATTGGAAGTTTGATGTACGCAATGGTCTGCACGAGGCCAGATATTGGCCATGCAGTGGGAGCTGTTAGCAGGTTTATGTCAAATCCAGGTAAAGCTCATTGGGAAGCAGTTAAGTGGATTTTGAGGTATCTACGAGGCACAACTAAGAAATGTTTGTACTTTGGAAAAGGAGAGTTAAAAGTACAAGGCTATGTAGATTCAGACTTCGGTGGTGAAGTTGATCGCCGAAGAAGTACCACCGGTTACATTTTTACTGTTGGCACTGGAGCAGTTAGTTGGATATCACAGGTACAAAAGATTGTTGCTTTATCTACTACAGAGGCCGAGTATGTAGCAGCAACAGAAGCCAGTAAAGAATTGATATGGCTTCAGGGATTGTTAACAGAGTTGGGTTTTACTCAGGAGAAAAATGTTTTGTACAGTGATAGTCAGAGTGCAATTCATCTGGCAAAGAATTCAGCATTTCATTCAAGAACAAAACACATTAGTCTTCGTTATCATTTCATCAGATCTATGCTTGAGGATGAGGTGCTAACATTGAGGAAGATTCAAGGAAGTGAGAACCCGGCAGACATGTTAACAAAGGTGGTGGCCATTAACAAATTGAAGTTGTGCTCAACTTCAGTTGGCCTGCTAGAATAACATGCACAGAAATAATGTTGTTTGACCAAGGTTGTGAAGACCGATTGAAATTCGTCTTCAAGTGGGAGATTGTTGGTCAAAGAGAAGAGAGAGAAAAGGAGAAACTAAAGGAAATGAAATAAGCTAGGAAGGTCCAGAGAAATTGAAGGACGGAAAGCATGGAGAGAGAATGAGAAACATTCTCTTTCATTTGAACCATTTGTTTTTCCTTCTGCTTAGCTATAAAAGCAGAGTGTATTTCATTTCTTAATAATAACAAGCATCAAGTGCAAGAGTTACAAACACAACCAGCTAGTTACAAAGAATTCCAGTGTAGGAATTTTGTGAGAAATATTTAGAGAGAAATATTTCTTTGGGTGTAATTGGGTTGTGGATTTTGTGAGGAAGTAGTTGTCATAAACACTTTGTACATTTCATCATTATTAATATTAGTGTGCTTCCGCGTTATTTTGCTCTTCCACAAATCTGATAATATGGGGAAATTTTGCGTAGTTTCCTAACACATTCAATGTATTTCCAACTATTTTCGTTCAACTTAATGCAATTATGTTATGACCAATTTAATGTCATTACTTTTTTGTTATAACCATTCAAACATGTCTTTTAAATTAAACCAACACATCTCCATTCTTCAGGTTTTTTAATATCCAAATCTCTATATATACTATCTATATCTATATTATATACAAATGAGGGGTGATTCTTATCAACATGACACGTGTACTTTTCTAAATCTCTAATTATGACATTAAATTATTTTTTTAACTTACATTTTATTGAATAAGTTACATTTATTTTTATAAGTTACATGAAATTGATTTAATTATATTTAATTTTTATAAGTTACATGCAATTCTTATAACTTACATTTTATTAAATTGGTTATATTTAATTTTTATAAGTTACATAAAATTGAAATAATTATATTTAATTTATATAAGTTACATGAAATAAAACGTTTTTATATTTAATTATCATAAAGTCATATTTTTTTACGTTTTTATATGTATGACTATAAATAACTCTATTGTTTGCCACAACATAGTCACAAAGTCATTTGCTAAGTTAGTTGTCACAAGAAAATCACAAAGACATTTGCTAATTTATCAAAAATGGCTCCCAAATTTAACTCAATATCCGAAATCAACCACGGTATGTGGTTTGTTCGTTAAAATTTTATTTTGCGTTAAAATTTTAACTTATTAATTATCATTGTTTGTATGTATCTTTTATAGGTTCTGCAACAATTCAAAATTCTATGTTTTCAACCAAGTTGATGTTTAATCCTGATTTCATAAGTGCCAATGATTTGAAGAAAAGGTATGCATATAAATTGTTCGTTGACTTTTGTTCAATTGGTTGTAACGGGGGAATTTTTAATTTATGTTGGATTGATCAACTTGGACAATAGGATGATGGAAAAAAATGATTCTCCGTCCCCTGGAATTTGCTTGATTCAAGACCGTAGTGTGTTGAGTGAAGAAGATGACTTCCTAAAGATCAGCCATATAGGATAACAAGGGGTTGAAAGAAAGATGCGGGGTTAGTTTTTTCACTTAATGGATTGTAGTATTTATATTCGACTTAATAATGTATATGTAGGAACCATATTTTGTTTTAATTGTCTAAACAACTTAATAATTCTTTATTTGTTTATATGCAGGAATAATCTTTTGTCGTGTTGGGAACAATCAAATACTTACTTGATACATATGGGTGGTGGTACACTGCATGTCAATGTAACAAAAAAGTTATTCTAGATGAGGGTATGCACTATTGCTCTAAATGCAACAAACATGTGGACAATGTTATTCAAAGGTAACATATTTATATTGTACATAATAAGTACCTTTTCATTGACATTTCAACCATGTAAAAATAAAAATAAAACTATAACATTTGTTTTTAATTATTGTTTAGGTACTACATCAAAATCTTTGCGTGATTCGACTGATTCTGCCACATTCGTAATTTTTGACCGCGACGCGGCGACGTTGTTCAAAAAACAGGCATCTGAAATGATTGAGTCTGTCGGGATAATGTGTTTGAATAAGTCTGTAATGGTGCAAACAAATACATAAAATTATTTTAAATCTTAACATAATTATTGTATATTTATAGGAAATATTGTTCGGAGTTGTGCCCAAAGACATTTATAGTTTGATTGAATCTACGTTTCTGTTCAAGGTTGAATCTAATACCAACAATGACTCTAAGTTTGAAACATCGTATAGAGTGAAGAGAATTTGCAATAACGAAGAAATTATTCTGAAGTTCATGGAGACAGAACTTAACACTGATGTATATGCATTACATTTTTTTCGTTATTTTTTATATATGTGAACAAAATAAAATAAAAAACATGTAAATATATTTATTAGTTATGATTAATTGTGTTTACTAATCTATCTTATAGGATATAGGTGTTGCCGGTTCTTAAAATTTAACTAACATCAACAAAGGCAAATTTGCAAATGTTGAAGTTGCACAAGTATCTTTGATTTTTTTTTTTTACATGTTTTATGTACGAGATAAAACTCATATGACATTTTTAAAATATCTTAACGTTTATAGGATTTGTTGGACAAGTTCGACGATACTGCCACGTCTCCAAAGAAGTCACATGCTAATGAAGCTATTGATTTAACTTTTAAAAGGTCTTTTCCGTTTGACGGCGAGGGTTCAAACAACTGCAATTCAAAAGTCGTGTTCAAGAACATCAAGATTGAAATGGATTGAAGTTGTCAATGGTTGGATTCATCGTTAATTACTTTTCCATGTGATTTTGAATAATTATTATTTGTAAGCATTGTGCAGTATGCACTAAATTAGCATTTGTTTGTTTTTAATTTGGATGGTTTGAATTAATAATTTTGTTTACCAATTGGTTGATTATTTGCATTATTAATTATATGTTTTTTACATATCATTGTCTCAATATACTTATTATTATTCTTATAAAACAAAATCTATATCTATTATATACAAATGAGAGTCTATTCGTAAGAGTTTGCCAAGTGTACTTTTCTAATTATTACTTATGATATGAAATAAGTTTTATAACTTATATTTTATTGAATTATTATATTTAATTTTTATAAGTTACATCTATATCTATATCTATATCTATATTATAAACAAATGAGACTATATTCATAAGAGAGTGCCACATGTACTTTTTTTAAGAATTAATTATGACATGCATTTTATCTAATAATTGAATTTTATGAATTTTATTTAATGAATAATTAAATTAATATTTTGATGGCGTTATATTTTCTATTAAATATTAAAATAAAAATTTATATTTGTATGTTACAAATTTATGACATGCATTTTATTTAATAATTTAATTAATATTTTGATGACGTTACATTTTCTATTAATATTAAAATAAAAAAAAATTATATGTATGTTACCAATTTATGATATGAATTTTATTTACTAATTTAATTAATATTTTGATGACGTTACATTTTTTATTAAATATAAAAATGAAAAACATTTCGGTTACGTACAATTTTTAATTATTATACTAAATATTTTAACATAACCGTAAATGTTACATATCAATATATTGCCGGTTACATAAATTGATAATTAGTAAAAGAAACGTCTCAATATTATATTAATTATCATAAAATCATATTTAATTTTGTGCTTCTATAATTCACTATAAATAGAAGTGTTTTTGCCACACCAAAATTCACAAAGTCATTTTATTTTCATCAATATTTAAAAATTGGTATTGTGTTGTTCTCTCTCATTTTAGTGAAAGATATGTCTCTTATGCACGGTTTTATTATTGCCATATCACTAAGAAAACAATCATGAATATTGATTGTAAGAGTTGTGCGTATTTGGGAGATTTAATATTGCAAAAATAAAAAACTTCTAATTTTTTGTTAAAAAGTCTAGATTATGATGATTTTTTCTTTGTTACGTAGGGAGACCAAATTAGAGTTTTTGTGTGAAGGACATTGATCTGCAAGTTCAAATACCAACTTCAAACTGTATGGTTTACAGGATATCCTCATTAGATGTTGGTTCTATCGATGTTTGTAATTTTATTATATAATAATATTCTATGTTAATTGGATTTATAAATTTCATACTTCAGACTCGAAAGAAAAAATATAAAAAATTCATACTTTGTGTGTGTGTGTGTGTGTAATAACTTGATCTAATATATGTGTCAATCTATGTTTTTATTGATAGGATGTAAAGAAAAAATTCTCAAAAACAAGCACTAAAACCCCATAAGTTGTGAAAGGGGAAGAGTTTGTTGACTTGGAGTGTGTCTTCACTGTTTCTGTTAAGAAGAGAAAGTTTTTATTAGACGAGACATAAATAACTTCCAATACAAATGTCCAAGTGGGCAAAAGGATTATTAAAATAAAGAAAAAGATGTTGAAGATGAATATGTTTCTTTTGAGTTTTTGTTTGATGTTTCTTGATTAGAATTTCAATTTAATATAAATTTGTGTTTCAAATATTTTTCTTTACGACATTATGCGTCAATTTACCTATATTATTGTCTTATATTTTTATTTAATATTTATATTATTGTCTTCTATGTAAATTCATAAATATTTTTATATTATTGTCTTCTATGTAAATTCATAAAAAATGAAATAAGTATCCATTGACAAAAAATATATTGGTCCATCGCATGGAGCCCGTGCCAAACACTAAAATTATGGTCTCTTTACCTTTCCCATTCCTCTAAAATGATGGTGTCTCATGCTTTCGACTATTAATTCATCATTTATGTAAAGAAAAAAACATTAAAATCTACTATTTCAATCACAAGTTAAATACTTCCACAAAATATTAAATAAAAAGTATTCTAAGTTTACGTTTTACATTATATTTTTGTCGGTTATAAGAAAATATTAATTTATATTTTAACCATTTCAATAATAATAAAGGTGACATAAGACATTAGTCGTTACAAACAAATTATAATTAATAAAATAAATTATTCGATATATATTTAAATGTGAAATATAAAATGTGTCAGTTAGATGCAAATCTTAATTATTATATATTTTTAAAAGTCAACATAAATATAAAAAAAAAAAAAAAAACGGCCCTTCTAAATTTAAGTTTAGAGTTAAATATGTTTTTTATCCCATAAAGTATACCAACTTTTATTTTTAGTGCCTTTATAAATTTTCTTCGAAGAATATTGGTACCTCTAAATTTAATGTTTTCAATTTTATAATCTATTTTTTTTCATCTTATTTATAAAGTTCATATTGCATGCTCATGGATGGAAAATGGACTTATACACAGTAGGTATCCGGAAAAAAGGGATTTTTTTTAAATGTCCTCAAAAAAGACAAAAATTTCCACCCTTGCTTTTTGACATAGATTCTTGCATGGCTGGGGACCACACATGGCTACACCGGGAGTGTAGCCATGCCTATACAGGTGGCGACACTGCCAGTGTAGCCAATGACCAACCTGTACTTTTTTTTTCTTTTTCTGCGCAGGTACAGTAATGTTGCATTATTTTGGATACTTTTTTTTAAATATTTAATGGTGATTACTACTAATAATAAAAAATATGAAAAAAATTAAAATAATGTATACATTTCGAAATATATTTTATTACATTATTACACTAATACTAAAATTTATGTGATTCAATGCCACATTCCGGAGGATGACCTTGCCGATGTCGTGGTCCAAATAATTGCACGCCCTCATTTTCTTTGTTTTGATTAATTTCTTCTTGATTCACTCCAAGAAAATTTATAACGTGTGTGCGTGGAAAGACGCCTTGACCCGGATCTGCCGCCGCCGAACCTTGACCATGAGGCCATGTTAAATTTAATAAATCGTCTAATGCAAATTGTGCCCACGCGAAATTATTGGGGATTTCTTGGAATTACGGATGGAAATATGGGTCTAAGATGCAGCATTTTACGGATGGAAATAGTGAGATGAAGAAGAGATAAGATGTAATGACAAGATAAAGAAGAAATTATGGATTTTGACAATTGTAATTTTTATTTGAACTTAGTCCTTCAATTTAAAGAATCGGTTGAGCTGGTGTTCAATGGTCATGTAACTACACGTATTTTTGGGCTAGGCTAAAAAGCCCATATTTAAATTTGAGCTTTTCCGGGCAAGGGTATACCCTTGAAAAATTTCGGGCTAATATTTTTAAGTTCAAATCTCTAAATTTATTTCGGCTTGACAGGCTGACTCATATGGGCCAACCCATTTTAACAGCTCTAAAACTGTATATCTCGGAAAGAGTTAACATCGTTAATGCATTAACAAGACCATAAAAAAAAATCATCAGAACAACAAAACGCTGAAACATTCACTACCATCTTAGAAACATCATATCCAAACATTTAAAAACGGAGTAATGACTGAAAAAGGGATAACATAAATAGTTAGGTAACAAAGGGATAGAACAATGTAAAAGTTCACAATTGAAAACCGATGTTCCATAAAATATATTAACTTTTATTTTTAGTCCCTCCATAAATTTCCTTTGAACTTTAGTTCCTCTAAATTTTATGTTTTCAATTTTACTCCATTCTTTTTTTTATAAAGTTCATATTGCATGCTGAAAGCGACTTTAAATGAATCCAAAAAGCTGTTTTTTTTCTCAAGGATGACAAGTGGACCCATATACAGTAGGTATCCGCAAAAAATGAGCACACACATTAGTAACTATTCGCAAAAATGAATAGGTATGTGTACCTTAGCATCCATCTCTCCCCATACTCGCTTATTATATATATTTACATTTTTTATTTATATTATTATATAAAAATATATGTATATCAATTTTGAAAAATACAACACTACTAAACTATTACACATTTGCAATTAAAAAATGTTTATTTATAACATAATGTAAACACAATGTGAATATGTCATCAAAGATATATATGAACATTAGCGTGATTAATAATAATTTTTTCTATAATTTTCAAAAGTCAACATTAAATTTTTTTAAAAGTTTTTAATTATATTAAAATGATATCTTATTTTTTAATTGATCAATTTATTCTTAGTAAAATTGAGGATAATGAGTGTGAGTATGAGTACTCTGATACCCAAATGGTACGTGTACTGTACGGGTACAAATATTGTTGTACATGCGGATATGAGTCAGGATCTATGAAGTACGGACACTCCTCAGATTAGCTGTGTTCCGTGTCGGACACCGACACTTTGTTGTAGATGATGCTTCTTTTTGTCTAATCGTGACACCAAGACATGTAAAACAAATAAACATGAAATAGTCTGAGACATGTTGATCACATTGTCTTCAAGAATTTTCCGCGTATTACGCTAATCTCCCATGATTTGACATACCCTTCTTGGTGGAACCAAGGTTACAAAAACAACATGAAGAATATTGTCAGGAAGATGAAAACCCATGCAAAGGATATAAGATGAAACTTGACCTCTCTTCCTAGGCGCTTCTTCTGATCATCTAGCTCAGCATATATAGCCATGCAACTTGAACACAAAATAATAATTCAGGGATACTCCCAACCTATAAATTATCTTTTAGATTTCAGGGAATTGAACCAAATGCCTCCAAATTCAATTTCAAATAAATAAATAAATAATAGCATGGCAACCTGTCATTATTCAGCATAATAATGTACAAATAATAAAACAACAAAGTGAGATAGGCAAGGCATTTAGCAAATATATATATATATATATATATATATATGAATGAGAAGTTACTTAATTAGGGTAGAATCATGCACTCTAAATGAGCGGTACCTTGAGATAATATTCTTCTGAGAAATGTTATTTAAAGTTACTTAATTAGGGTAGAATCATGCACTCTAAATGAGCGGTACCTTGAGATAATATTCTTCTGAGAAATGTTATTTAAACATCAAAGGGGGAACATCTCTACAACATCAAAGGGCACTTTATAAAAAGTGTAATGTATATTTGATGAGAAAAATATAAAAATGCCCCTTGATGTTGTAGAGATATCTTCCCTTTGATGTTTAAATAACATTTCTCTATTCTTCTCTATTTAAAGTCAACATAATGAAGTTAACCCTTTATAACTTTGCTCTACCCTTCAAATCATGTGGAAAACTTAATGGAGAAATAGAATTTTATAACTCAAGTCTTACCACTTCATTTGAATCTTTCACAACATAAAGAAGATGCCATTTACTGATTAGGACCTTGAGTGTACTAACCTTTTTAGTCATATAAAGAAAACTTGACTACCGGCCAAACATATATATATAATTAATCATCAAGAAAACTGGACTATACCAAAAGTGTGGTTGCTATCTAGTTACACACCAAACATAAACACATACCATTAGAACTTTGGTTAATACAAAAACACACAACAAATGAGAATGGAAGAACATAAAGCAATGTTGCACCTGAATTTGAAGAAGCTGAAAGTCTTCTTCTTTAGTCATATAGTCATATATATAAGCACCCATGTGCCTAGCTACAAAATATCCAAAAGCAAGCTACACAAAATCAATACCTTTAAATCCAAGTAGCTAGGTGGAGTGGTAATGCTAAAATAAATGTTATACATCGAAGGTGATTATGTTATTCTGATCTATCAAATTGTATCAAGAAAACTTCTCTTATAGCTAAAATAAATATGACCGTTGCATAAAAATTGGAGAACATGGAACTTCATTCTTATGATAATTAACTCAAAGCATAAATATAGGAGACATTAGTTGGGAAACAGGAGTAGTGAGACTTTTTGTTGAGTCGTCAAAGGATATATCATATAAGTAGCAAACGTTACTGCCATGTCTTGACTTAGCCAAATAATTCATGGTACAATTGTTAGTTAGTTCAGTGATGATTGGCGCTGAACTTGGTAGGGACGACCACGGTTCGATCCCCGCAACTGCGATCGGGAGGGGCTGAAACCACTTGATGTCAGAGCTGACCCCTAAACCAGATTAAACTGGTGGTGAAAGCAAAAAAAATGCAGCATGTGGCAAGGTAGCTAATTTGGATACTAAACTTTTGAAATAAAATTTATTCAAAAAATACAACACACTTATTATTACACTTAATTCTATTATTTTTTCAAATTATTATCGATGTAAACGTGTTATTGTCCATGTCGTGTCCAATATTTATATGTGTGTTTATCATAGGACATGGTACATGCTTATATTTAAAATTGAAAAAAATATTAATTACCCGTGCCAAGCACGGGTTCCACACTACTTACATGAAAAAAGAGATATGAAATCAAAACCTTTTATTCAACTTTTTTTTTTTACCGTAACAACTTTAATTCATTTCATTCATCAAAATAGTTTCAATACATGATGGTATATATATAATCAAAATCTTGGCGACAGGCAAAGGACAACGCCGCTCTTACTAACAGGTGAGCAACATTGTTGGCTTGTCTTCTAATAAAACTTATCCTAAAGTTTTGTAATAAGCCTAAAGAAGCTTTGCACACAACTAACATAGCACTGAATTCCGTACGTTGATTTAGTTTACCGCTAATGTCATCTACCACTAGTTTGCAATCTAGTTCTATAACAACATTAACATAGCCTAAATTCCGTAACCAAGAAATAGCCGCTTTCAATCCCCATGCCTCTGCTTCGTATGGGAGTGGATTACCATAATTCCATGTTGTTTGAGCACAGATGAAATTTCCTTTGTCATCTCTTAAACACATACCCGCACCAAAACAGTTTTATTCAACTTTTTATCAACTATGATTAACATATTTACATTCAATGTATCTACCAACTATAGCTAATATTTTTTTTTTCTCCATCAGTTTAATTTGGATTGGAGCCAATTCTGACATCAAGTGGTTCCAACCTCTTCCTGATCGCAGTTGCGGGAGATCAAACCGTAGTTTTCCCTACCAAATTTAGCGTTAATCACCACTGAACCAACTAACGGTTGATAGCTAATATATTATTTTGAAAAAGCCTATGGCTAGTATATTTCTGTTTTTTTTTACCTTTCTTAATGCGATTATATTTTGACTAATTAATGCCATTTTTTTAAACAAAATTTAGTGCCATTATTTCTTTTTTGTTCAAAAAAACTAACTTTATTTTTTTTGGTTGATAGAAGAAATGACAAAGTTATTGAAAACTCACACACACAAAGTAGAGAGACCATGGTTCGAATCCCCGTCATGGAGTCCTGCACTATAGCAATTTTGGTATTTCTGTCGGTTGAGCTAGTATTTATGGACCGTGTCTTTATTTAATTATTGCAATTTTTTAATAAAATATTATTTTCATATTTTAAGAATACAATAAAATGATGTACAAAAAAAAACGGGTTAAATATGTTTTTGGTCCCTATAGTTTTCGTCGAATTTTGTTTTTAGTCTCTGAAATTTTTTTTTACACTTTTTAGTCCCTGAAGTTTTTTCCCTCAGTGTTTTTAGTCCTTACTTTCATACTTTACATGTTCATACTTTAATAAAAATAAATTGATCATTTATAAAATATCATATTATTTTAATAAAATTTAAAAAAATTCACTGATGTTATTGTTGACTCATAAAAATTATAAACAAAATGATTATCAAATCTCATGCTAAAGTTCATATCTCACGTGACATTCTCATTGTGTTTGCATTATGTTATAATTTATAAATAAAATCTTTCTAGGAGTTTGTAAAATTGTTGACTCGTTTCTGTCAAAAAAAAAATAAAAAATTGTTGACTCGTTTATATATTATATTGGTATCTGGCGGAGTGGGTACTAAGGTACATGTACCCACCCATATCCGCTCATTTTAGTGGGTAATTACTCGTATCTGTATATGTACCTTAAATGCGAGTTTTACCTACCTATTGTGAATATCTTTTGCGGGTACCTACTAGATATGACTAATATAAATGCATCATAATTTGGGAACCACGTGATTGCTATATAAAAAAAAAAGAGATCTACTTTTGTCACTATATTCATTTTCTCGCGCGTCCTATGAATTTACCAAAATACCCACATCCGCTACTTAGGTTGTGAACACCCTCAAAAATGCCCTACATTTATAACGTCTGCCGTAATTATCCTTTAAATAATTATTTTTATGATTATTTTGATGATTTAATTTTATTTAACAAGCTTCTTTTCCAAATCTTTGTCATGGTTCCGTTTTTGATCAAACCGACCTAACTTTCAATTTACTCTTTTAAATCCCTCCGTTCAATTTTCTTGAGTGAAAACAATGAATTCCTATGATTCCTCCCTTGTCTTGATGTGACCATATCTCTCTCTTAAAAGCTAGCATCCTGATTTGCCAAAAAAGAGACTACTCTTGTTTGCTTCTCATGTTAAATTATATTCATGCGATGGAAAACCGTTTCAGTCAATTAATCTCCACCAACGTTTCTTAAATAATTTATTTAGGAAATCATTTCTCTTTGAATAATTTATTTATTTCCTCACATGTGAAATCATTTCCATTGAATAGCTTTTAATTGCTAATTATGCATTCTTTCTCTTTGCATAGAGATCGCCCATATAGTTTCCTTCAGTAAGCAAGCTACGTACAAACGTCCCTCTCAATCAATTATTTTTCTAAGTGCCATGCATTTAAGCAAATAGGAAACAATACAAACTAGCTATCAGATATGTGACGTGCGGTTTAGAAGAAAAATAATCCGTGCAATTCAAACTAAATACAATATTTTGCGATTTTGGTTTAAATTGATTCAATTTGCAATATTACTTTTGGATTGGTTCATATATGAACATGCATGCGACAACGATAACAATATGCTTTATTGCATTTTCTCAAAGACCAAATTGTCAAGAAAGCATATAGACGCAGCGTAGTACATATATGTGCTAGGCAGGCTCAGTTAATTGCGGGATTGGATCCTCTCCAATTTTCTCTCATGTTTTCTCTCATTTTTCTTAATCTAATGGTTGAGAGAAACACGAGGAATAAAAATGAGAGAAAATCAACCCTTGGATTAAGAAAAAGGAGAGAAAACATGAGGGAAAATTGGAGAGGATCCAATCCCGCAATTAACTGAGCCTACCTAGCACATTTATGTACTACGCTGCGTCTATATGCTTTCTTGACAATTTGGTCTTTGAGAAAATGCAATAAAGCATATTGTTATTCAAGAAAAGAAAAACACCTAATAATAAGGAACATAACACTAAACATTATTATTATGCTTTCTTGAGCGATGATCATTAGGAATGAAATAGTTGAAGTTTTTTTTTTTTTTTGAATGGCAAATATAATAATATAATAATGAGAATGAAATAGTTGAAGTTGAATGTGATTGATGGATAGTCATTGTGAGATGCAACGATAGTCTTTGGCATTCAACCATCTAACCAACCCTAGTTATGTACATTTTGCAGATTTTGCGTATACAATGTCTCAATATATTATTCGTAACTTCCATGCACGACTCCGACATCCCAAGACCTTCCAATTGTTTAAGAATCTGCAATTATATATCAAACTAATATGTTCCATAACTCCATTCAAATAATATTTTTTTCACTATTTACATGTTTGTGTATAAGCTATATGTTTTTATAACTAAAGTTAAAATGGAGATATGTGTTTTCAGGTCAATTTAATTATATTGACCTTTAAAATACTTCACAATGGTGGCCTCCTAATTACTAGTCTCTCCGTACCAAAATATAAGTTAATTTGAGAACAAAAAAATTTGTACCAAATTATAAGTCGTGTTACATTACTAATGAAACATTTAATGCTTTTTTTCCTATGATCCCTTAACTATTTATTTCTCTTTCTTTTTTCAATTCTTCAATTTATCTTTCCCATTTTGTAAATTAATTCATAAAAATTGTTAATAAAAATTTAGTATTAAATATGTAAGCTTCATGAAATGTAGACTCAACAATAGAGCAACAGAGAGAACACATTGATGGAAGATTGCATCCTCTTGTCTAACATTAATCTCCAAACCAGCAGAGACTGTGAGAGAGGAATTTCATTGCACCAAATAAGTTTAGCCCAAGATTTCAAAATAGTTTTTGCCCTTTTGAACTCACAAGCATCTTTCATAAACATCACACCACAAGAATTGTGCTTCCAAATCAATTTATCCGGCACACTTTGATTGGAAAGAGTGACTTGCTGCACTATGGATCTTAAGGTAGGAAACATAAAATCAATGTCTGCAGGAATATTTCAAGATTGGCTCAACATGATGAAATATGATGACTGTTCTGGACTGGGCCTAAATGCCCAACGCGTTGGGGACCTCCTCTATTGGGCCGTCGAGTAAGGCCCAAAGTACAAGCCCAACGTCGCTGACCGTTGAGCAGCGTGCGTCTCCCCTGAGATTCGTAACGCCCAACATCGGAATGATGAGCATTAAATGCTCATCACGGCTCCTCAGCCATTTTCCGACAGTCATTGATGGGCATTAACTGCCCATCAACAGCCTTGGCCAAGCGTTGAGGCTATATATAGATCTTTTCACAACTTCACAAAGGTACGTAACATTCTATATTGAAACACATCACCTACGTAATTTCAACAATTGCGACTAGTTAAGTTAAGGCTGCTGTTTCAGTGACTCATAAGGCTTCCCTCAGCTCAGTTATTGAGAATGGTCGCCACCTCTCCCAGGACCGGTGAAGGCCTTTGAAAAATGCAAAAGCTTCAGGAGCCAGAACCTACTCCTTCCTCAACTGACTTGAGCGTCGGAGTGCCTGCAGGTACACAACCCCCCTGCGGGTATATTTGGACTGCTCGGAATCACGAACAGCCGTGCACCACCGTCTGGTCGACTCTGATCAAGGTAAAGATCAATGACCAATGACCCTTCCATTTCTGAAGGCATGATTTCTAAGAATTTGAGCCTAACATTCCTAAGAGTGTAAGAAATCCCAATATAACTTTAAATTAATTTGAAGCCTCATTGAGACTAATCAATGATCTCAAACCTAAACCACTCTCATAGTAAGGCAAACATATTTCCAAACAACAATCACGAGTTTCCTTTTGTTAATGTCTCCACTCCATATGAAATTCCTTGACCAAGTTTCAATAGTTTTGAGTAGAGAAACTGGCCATGTGTACACTGAGATACTATACACCATCATGCTTTGCATAATTGATTTAACAAGTTGTGCTCTACCAGCTATGGAAAAAAGTGAAGCTTTCCATGCAGACAACTTAGCTTTAATTTTGTCTATCTTAGGATAGAGATATATGGCTTGAGGCTTACCCTTAAAAATTGGGACACCAAGGTAATCAAAGGGTAGAGAGCCAACCTTAAAACTAATGAGATTAACAATGCTGTTGAGCCTTAATTGAGAAATCACTACTAGAAATCTCGCGTTTAGAGACCGATTTAGCGACCAAATATCTTAAAAACCGGTCTCTAAATCCTTTGACGATCGAATTAGCGACAAAATTTCTGAGATGGCAAAAATCTTGGTCACTGATGGGTAGTGACCAATGTAGCGGCCGTTTTTATTAGCGACCGACCTAGCGACAGTTGTCAGCGACTAAGTTTGCAACCGAAGTTAGGACCGAATCAACTACTGGTGTTTGCGACGCCACTTCCGATCGATTCTATAACGACTGATTTAGTGACCATCTTTAGCAACCGGTTTTGTGACTGATCTGGAACTATTTTCTAGTGCGTTGCAACCGCTTTCGCGGCGTTAAAAACTCAACTCAAGATGTTTTTCTAACTCTCGCAAATAGGCATTAAAACTCATACTCGCGGGTATCCTCCCAAACCCTACCCGCTTTAACGGGGAAAACCCGAGTTGACTGAGTTTGGGTTCGGGTATGCGTTTTCCCCAATTTCAAAATATGGCGTTGGGACAGGTAATGGGGACATTGATACCACCCCGAACCCGTCCCCGGACCCACCCCGCTTACAGGGACAGAGTCAGGAATTAAGTCTAGGGGGACCAAAATTAAAAGTATAATTTAGTAAAAAAATAATTGGATTTTAAAAGCATAACATACATAAGAAATTATAAGATAAATCTAATGTTAATATTGTGAATCTGCACTTTATGAGCCACTTTTTTTAGTTAAACTTTTTGCCCCTCTATTTTCACATTTATTAAAATTTTGAGCTCAACTCATGTATTTTTCCATAAAAATTGTGACCTTTGCGTTAAAAAAAGTTGAACTTTAATCTCAAAAAAATATATTTTGTTATTAAATTCAATATTAGTGCAATAAATCACCTTTTTCTGTACAAAAACTATGACTTAGGGGAGAAACCATTTGCTGAGATAAAATTTATAACAATTGTTTAAATAGGGTCCAAAAGGTTGAATTAAAAAGGAGACCATTTTAATAAAATAGAGAGACCAAAAATGAAATTAAACTAAAAATGTAATAATACACTAGTATAAATTTTTTTTATAAAAGTTTAGGGGGACCGTGGCCTCTGCTGGTCCCCCTACTAGCTCTGTCCTTGTCCGCTTATATTAAAATTAGATTTTACCTCGTTTAAATTATAAACCCTTAAACAATTTCTTAAATTAAATTCATATGTTTATTTTTTATTTTTAGTTTGAGTAATAAACAAACCATTTTCTCTATTTCTTTTCTTTATTTAAAAAAAAATTGTTCAAACAAAATAGTTTTGGATTTGTAACTTTTTTTTAATAAAAAAAATGGTAAAACACAATCATAATTCATGTGAAAAGAAGCGTAAACGGAGATACCCAAAACCCATTGAGGATACCCGATCACCGTTGAATATGAATTTGGGGTTATACTTTTTATCACCACTTTTAAAATTGGAATGAGTTTAGGTAAACCCGAATTTTATGAGTTTGTATTTGGAGAGAGCAAAATCCTTCCCACCCCGTTGCTATGTCTACTCGCAAATGCATAGGATGGCTAGCAGATAAATTCAAATAAATAAACCAGACCAAATCCTTACTCCGAGGGACATATAGGCATCCCTTTTAATTATGGGAGGGTACGTGTAATAATCAATTAGCACCGATGTCGTAAATTTTAAAAGTGAGCTAATATTATTTGTGCAAAACAAGACTAATTAAGAACTAAAACCTTTCATGGTTTAATCAGTTATTAATTACTACTTGTAACCCTTTTTATTCTTCACAAGAGGAGAACAGAAATGAGGAACACCTAAATTGTTTGGATATTTTAAGTTTCTATTATTTATAGCATTATAAAGGCCATGTGTGAAATATTTAATTACCCCATGCATGGGTGAAAATTTGAGATTTTGAAGTGTGTGTTCCTTTAATTAAAAGTTTTAGGTTCGAATAAATTTGGCTATTTTTTTTAGTTCATTTTGTTGGTGGATTTGTTTTGATCGTTGGAGAAACTAAAAATATTTTGAGATTATTGTTGGAGCTAGAGCCGTCAAAATGGGATAGACTAAACGGGTCGGCTTAAATTGCTCAAATTTTTTCTGGGCTTGAGCCTTAAAATTTTAGTCCGGATTTGGAATTTTTTTTTCTACCCCTACATTTAACTCTTTACCCCTACGAACAAACCAATATTCCTATTTTACCCCTTTTGAAAAATTAAAAAATGAGTTTTGAACATTTAGCCACGGTTAAACCGTGGTTAATATGAAGAATTTTCGGTACTTCCGATAAACATTAGCCACGGTTAAACCGTGGTAAAAACTGAAATCTGGAAAAGTACAAAAACACTACGAAATTTAGTAGTAGCTAATCCTGTATATTCTTGTAGCCTCAAAGACACAAATTATTCGACAACAAAAATCTAATAATGGTCGGAATCATTCCATTAGAAAAAATCTCATCAACTAAAGGACTACAAATGAATCTAACAAGCAAAAAAACACTAAAATTACATATTGTAGGGTTAAATATACTTGATATGTTGTTTCCCACCGATATAAGTAAAAAACTGGTTCTTGCATCTATTCTGTTGCAGATTACTGAAGATTAAACGACAAAATTACATATTGGAATGGAAATGTTTTAAGAAGTATGACTAGACCAATAAAAAATAACACATGCACAATGAAGACTAAAATGTGTATCTCTAGTCACCTTGCAAGCAGTATGCAAACCCAAAGCTTGTGGAAACTTCTTTGCTTTTCAAATCGCCATCAATGGTTTTAGGGCATCCAAGCACCTGTGTTTTTAAATTTTTGCTCCTGCACAAATCCAAACGAAAGTATGAAAAAAAATATATTAGTTAAACATACATTACATGTTCATCATAAATGGACACAAATTTCCCTTTCTAATGACTACGTCAAATAATTACATGATAATTGGTCAAAACATCCCTGAGTGTAAATTGCAAACCAACACAAACTTTTCATTAACAAAGCTCCCTGGATGGTACTAAAAAAAAAGCTCTGATAAGGCAAACCTGAAGTTCTCAGCAAGGAGGCATGCATTGGTGTTTGAGTCATCTCCACCAATAACAACAAGCCCATCCAAGTCTAGCTTCTTCACTGTTTCTTCAGCTTGTTTAAACTACATCAAATAAATTAAAATTACATCGCAGGCGTAAAAGAATATATGATAGCTCTAATAGTAAATATGTATTCCCATGGACCTTACCTGTTCTGGAGTTTCAATCTTGTCCCTCCCACTACAAATCAGGTCAAAACCACCCTGAAAAAGATTATTACCATTATTGGATTTTTGTTGTTGAATAATTTGTGTCTTTGTGGCTACAAGAATATACAAGATTAGCTACTACTGAATTGGTAGCTACTTCGTAACTAATTTGTAGTGTTTTTGTATTTTTTCCAGTTTTTAGTTTTTGCCACAGTTTAACCGTGGCTAATGTTTATCGGAAGATTTTTTCCAAACTATTCCAATTTACAGTTTGTCATCGGTGTACATGGAAAAAGTTCAAAACTCATTTTTTAACATTTCAAAAGGGGTAAAATAGGAATATTGGTTTGTTCGTAGGGGTAAAGGGTTAAATGTAGGAGTAGAAAAAAAAAATCCGGATTTGTCTGCACTTTTTAGCCCGATTCGATAAAACCTGTTAAAAATATGGGATACCCCGAATGGACCACGTGCAGCTGAAGCCCAAATAAATTATAATAAATAAATAAAAATGAGTAAGTAATAGTATGTTAAATAATCAAGTGCGGAGGTATGTTTTTGTTGCCGATTTAATTTTTTTTTTGTTGTTAAAATTTATGATCGTTGTGTGTAAAAAAAAAATCATGAGTTTTTGGTGTTTAATTTCTTATTAAAAAAAATAATATTGATGAGTGTTTAATCATTGTCCCCAGGTCTCATTTATTTATTGTCCCCAAGTCTCGTTAATAGTCGGACAACTCGTTTATTTGCTAGTTTCTAGTCTTTAATCATTGTCCGTCTTGTATTGAAACTACTATTATAAATAAAATGCACTTAGTTTACTTATGTAAAAAAAATATTGACGAGTGTTTCAACTCACGGATTAATCATGGGACATACCAAAATTAGGAAAATGCTAGTTGCAGCCATTTTTTTTTCACGAATCGTTCACGAACTCATTTGGCAAAACATCATTGGTTCTTTTAATTTATTAATATACCTTCCATCATTTACATTTATTTAATTTATTTAATTTAGTTAATTTAGTTTCTCTCCTCTATCTTATCCTCTTTCATCTTCCACCTCCAACAAACAACAATACTTTGTCTTCCAATCTCCTTTAATTCTTTTAAGTTTAGGTGGAAGTTGTCCCTCATGTAAGGGTAAATGAGTGTTGTGTTTATTATTCTCATAAGCCAATGCTTATATAGGACAATACAAGGAGCTAAAGCAATGCCTTGGATCATAAGTAATTGATCCAATGGCTTACAAGGACCGTATCAAATTACACCTAACATGTCCTCTCCTAATTTGAACACTCTAACAACAAAATTAAGCAACAATGAAACTGAAAAAACTAACTAATCAAGACTGCAAATCCTTTGCATCAATCATTCCAAGCTCTTGTCCGAATTTGCAGAAAGTTTCCAACTTCAAGGCTTTAGTCATCACATCAGCTAATTGTTCAATGGTACTGCAATGCTTCATTTCTAATAAAATCCCATCTTTGACAAGATCCCTTAGAAAGTAGTACCTCACATCAATGTGTTTGCATCTTCCATGCATCACTGGATTTTTTGAAAGTTTGATGGAAGAACTGTTATCACAGTAGATAACAATGCATTTCTCTTGCTTTTGACCCAATTGATTCATCAATTTCTTAGGCCAGATAGCTTGACAAGCACAAGAGGCTGCAGCAACGAATTCAGCCTCAGTAGTAGATAGTGTTACAATGGGTTGCTTCTTAGATGACCATGAAATGGCACTTGATCCAAATTTAAACACATAACCTGATGTGCTTTTTCTGTCATCACTATCACCTGCATAATCAGAGTCAGTCCATCCAACTAGCTCTTGATTCATGCTTCTCTTGTATAGAACTCCTAGGCTTATGCTTCCCTTGAGATACCTAAGAATTCTCTTAGCTGCAGCTGAGTGAATCTCTGTAGGTTTATCCATATATCTAGCAATCAAGCACACTGAGTAAGCAAGGTCAGGTCTGGTGGCAAGAAGATACATCAAACATCCTACCATCTGTTTGTACTTGGTAGCATCAACAAGCTTTCCATTTTCATCCTTTGTTAACTTGTTGCCTGGTACAATTGGACTTCCAACACCATTACAGGCTTCCATACCAAACCTTGCTAGAATTTCCTTTGCATATTTCTGTTGACTGATCATTATGCCATGTTCACTCTGAGTAACTTCTACTCCAAGAAAGTATCTCATCTTTCCTAAGTCAGTCATAGCAAACTTTCCTTGCATTGAATGTTTGAACTCTTCAAACAATTTTGAGTCATTACCAGTGTAAATCAAGTCATCAACATAGAGGCTTACTATGAGAATTTTGTCTTCAACATGTTTTACAAACAGTGTATGTTCATGAGGACACTTTTGAAACTTTTCTTGATTGAAATATGATTCAATTTTGTTGTACCAAGCTCTTGGAGCTTGTTTGAGCCCATAGAGTGCCTTTTTCAGTTTATACACCTTGTCAATACTTCCCTTTTGATAGCCAAGTGGTTGAGCTATATACACATTTTCAGTCAATTCTCCATGGAGGAAAGCACTATTTACATCTAACTGATATACAAACCAGTTTTGACAAGCTGCAAGTGAAAGAACCATTCTTATAGTGTCCCACCGTGCTACAGGAGCAAAGACTTCATTGTAGTCTATGCCATATTGCTGAGAGTAGCCCTTTGCCACTAACCTTGCTTTATACTTTTCAATTTCTCCTTTCTCATTGTATTTTGTTTTATATATCCACTTGACACCAATCCTTTTTTCCCCATGTGGTAGAGAAACCAATTCCCATGTGTCATTCCTTTTTATGGCCTCTATTTCTTGGTCCATGGCTTGTTTCCATTCATCACATTTTACTGCTTCATAGTAAGTGATAGGATCATTACTGATGTTGGCCATAGCTAGATTTTGCATTTGAGCTGCTTCATCAAATTCTTCACCTGAGGTATAATGATCTAAATACCCTGGTTTCCTACCAATCCTAGGTGGTAATTCATCACTATCAGTACTTTCTTCATCCACATATTGATCACTATCAGTGTTATTGTCATTGTTGTGTTGATCATTGGTGGTTTCATGTGGAGTATATTCTTCATCATTTTGCACTATTTCCACATCCTCATTTGTCTGGCTTGTCCCTTCATCATTATTGAGACTAGTCATCTGTTTACTACCTTGTACCTGAGCATCATTCCATCCCTTGGATTCATCAAAGATTACATCTCTGCTTACTATAACTCTTTGACTGACAGGATCATATAGCTTGTAACCCTTAGACTCTTCACTCAAACCAAGGAGTATGCACTTAATGCTCTTACTATCAAGCTTTTTTCTATGATTATCTGGAATATGAACAAAGGACAAGCATCCAAACACTCTAAAATGTTGCACAGTGGGCTTACTTCCACTCCAAGCTTCCTCAGGTGTCATGTCTTTGACTGACAAAGTTGGACTTCTATTAAGAACATATGTAGTCCATTTAAGTGCTTCAGGCCAAAATGTTTTTGGAACATTTATTCCAGCTAACATACTTCTTACCATGTTCAAAAGAGTCCTGTTTTTCCTTTCTGAAACTCCATTTTGCTGAGGAGTGTAGGCAGTTGTAAGTTGTCTCTTAATGCCATGAATGCTGCAGAATTCATTGAAGACATTAGAGGTAAACTCTCTTCCTCTATCAGTTCTTAGACACATGATTTGAGAGTTTGATTCTTTTTCAACTAGTGTTTTAAACTTCTTAAATTCATCAAATGCACTAGCTTTATTAACAAGCAAGTAAATCCATGTTTTTCTACTGAAATCATCAGTAAAGGTAATGAAGTACCTGCTTCCACCATTGGACTGAGGAGTTATAGGTCCACAAATGTCTGAATGAACTAGCTCAAGTGGTTTAGTGGCTCTCCAATTTGAATATTTTGGTATAGCTTCCATGTGTTGCTTGCCAGTCAAGCAACTGACACATGTATCTTCCATGTCTTGTAACTGAGGCAAACCTTGCCATGTCCTTCTTCACAAGAGTATTCAATCCCTTGAAACTGAGATGACCATATCTACAATGCCATAATTCATTTTTCTCCATTTGCACTGTTTTGAAGCACATAGGTACTATGACTGGAGCAAAAATCACATACATCCTATTTGATGACATTTTAGTGGAGATGATTAACCCTTTCTCAGGATGATATACTTTGCAAAAATCCTGTTTGAATAAAATTGTAAGGTTCTTTTGTTGCAATTGACCTATACTCAGCAAATTGTTCTTCAACCCAGGGATATAGTATACATCAGTAATCACTTGTGTTAATCCACCAATACACAGTTTCAAGTTTCCTTTCCCTTTGATTTCCATACGAGAATCATCTCCTAATTTTACACATTCTCTAACATTTTCATCAAAATCATACAGCCATTCCTTAGTACCTATCATGTGATTGCTACAACCACTATCAAGAAACCATACCTCATCTCGAGCATTTGTTTCCACATTCTGTTGAGCCATAAGCAAGATTTCCTCATGTTGATCAAATGCTGCATAGTTGGCATCATTCTCTCCCCAACTAGGACAATCACTTTGATAGTGCCCCATCTTGTGACACTTATAGCATTCAACATTCTCTTTGCTAGCTCTACCTCTACCACGTGAAGAACTTCGTCCTCTACCACAAGATCCACCATTACCACGGCCATAACTAGCAACCTTCAACGCTTGTTCCTCTTCTTTATCAGTTTGAGATTTGAGCCTCTGTTCTTGAACCAAGAGAGAACTTTGCAAAGCATCAACACTCAAGGTTGTGACATCAGTGGATTGTTCTATGGAGCACACCACATAGTTGAATTTAGGCAACAAAGAACGCAACACTTTCTCCACAATAACCACTTGTTCCAATCTTTCACCATATGCATTCATGCGATTTGCAATCGCCAATGTTCTTGCAAAGTAATCATCCACTGATTTACTTTCTTTCATTGCAAGAACTTCAAAATCTTTGCGTAGGGTTTGCAATTGAGCTCTTTTTACCTTGGTGGAACCTTGATACTTGCTTCGCATGAAATCCCAAATCTCTTTTGCTGTGTCACGTTGAAGAATAGTTTCCAAGATTGATCGATCAATTGCTTCGAAGAGATAGTTTTTGACTTTAAAGTCACGAAGCTTGCTATCGTTGGCAATCTTTAATTGCTCCGCCGTTGCATTTGGTGGAGCCACCGTTACACCATCTTCAATTGCACCCCAAAATTCCTTAGAACGGAGGAGGTTTTCCATGAGCATAGCCCAATGGTCATAGAAACCATCGAACTTAGGGATAGCAGGTGGCAGAAAATTGCTTGATTCCGCCATGATCACAAAACACGAAGCTTGAGGGAGAAGATGAAGATAACGGTTTTCTAACTGATTTTGGCGCAAAAAAAAACGGTTTTTGCTTTTGAGAGAGAAAGGTCCCCTTAAGGCCTATGATACCACTTGGTAGCATCTCACTCTTCCATATTATGTATCTCAAACTCATCTATTCAATTGAGGTCTATTTCTTTTACTCAATTGTGTTGACTTCCTGTTTTCTTTAGTTAAATTCTACATGTTGCCGCAATGGTGAATTCCAAACTTTTTTTTAATGACAAATATATATATATATAAGCGGTTGTCAGAGTATAAATCAAAAGTATTAGAAGTACTCAACAAAATAATAAAAAAGGTACAAAATAAAAGCACCAAAAAAGGACACTCAAAGGCTAGACATCACCACAACCACACAAAGCAGTCACCTAAGAAAGGAAGAGGAAAAACCAACTATGAGGGGCACCCCGAGAGATACCACTCAACCAGAACTTGAAAAAATCAGGCACGACATCCTCACCTCACTTTACTGGACCAGCACAAGAGAGGTTGCACCTCTCATTCGTATAGGGAGCGGAGACTATCAAGATTTTTACCTAGAAACCATTTCCAAACTTCTTACACATACCTTGCAAATAACATAAAATTCCACTCTCAAACCCAAAATTTGGGTATATCCAGATTTTGAATTTAGTGGTACTTTCCATAAAATTTGTGTTTGTTGTGTTAAGTTTAGTGGACAACCGGTGCCTTTTCTTTTTAATAAAAAAATTAAAATCAAAATGCAACTTTAATATGTAAGATAGCATTCGTGATATATTTGCGATGAAACTATTCGCGAGATATAGCAATACTGCCAAAATTAATGATACACGTTAACCAGAGGTTTTAGCACCCCGGACTAATTCCATTCCCTTATTGTATTTTTGGTACAAGTTAAGTTCAATTATCTCCGTGGATATGATTTTAAAATATTAATTTTAGTACTCTTTTCGGTCTTAAATATAAATATAAGCAAAATTGTCTTTCTACATTGAATCATTTATAAATATATTCCAAAATATAGATCAATTACATAAATAATTCAATTAATCTAAAAAAAAATTATGTTTATATTTAAGACCAGAGGGAGTATATCATAAAAAAATAAAGGCATGAAAATACTTAATTTTTTTGACGGGCAAATATATATAAAGGCATGAAAATAATTAATTTCTGAAAATACAGATCGTACTATGTCTTCTTATCAAACCTCCATGGCTTCATTTCTATTTTTTTTTTTACCTTATTGGCTTTATGGAAGAACCAAAGGTTGGATATGTATAATTACTTTGCTTTACAGAAAGATCACGGATGAATATTGTTGATTCGATCCATTTATTATAACCTGCTTATTTTCTCTCTCTCTCTTTTTTTTTTTTTATATATATATATATAATTATATTCGCTATTCATAAAAAAATATTTTTAACCTATTTATATTAAAAATATATACTAATATTATATTAACTCGCCCAGACTAAATAACTTACTCCTGGATGCCACCTAAATTTTCCTCTCTTAGGTATTTTGGAAAGAAGAGGAGATGGGATGATACTTTAAATTTATATGTTTGGTTCAATTTTTTATGAAAGGGATGGGAGAGGAGTGAATATTGAACAATTTTGACTTCCCTTTAAATTAGGGTGATTTGGAAAGGAAGGAGAGAAACTGATCTTTACCTTGATCAGAGTCGATCAGACGGTGGTGCACGGTTGTTCGTGATTCCGAGCAGTCAATAGTACCCGGAGGGGGGTTGTGTACCTGCAGACACTCCGACGCTCAAGTCAGTTGAGGTGAAGTGAAGGTTTTCGATATAAAGAATACGTACCTTTGTGAAGTTGTGAAAAGGTCTATATATAGCCCCAGCGCTTGGCCAAAGCCGTTGATGGGCAGTTAATGCCCATCAATGGCTGTCGGAAAATGGCTGAGGAGCCGTGATGAGCATTTAATGCCCATCATTCCGATGTTGGGCGTTACGAATCTCAGGGGAGAAGTACGCTGTTCAACGGTCAAACAGTACTGGACTTATGTTCCTTGGGCCTTGCTCGACGGCCCTATAGAGGAGGTCCCCAACATGTTGAGCATTTAGGCCCAGTCCAGAACAGGAGCCCCCCAAGTCACCATGCTCGGGTTAGAGGATGGCGACTTTAGTGGTCATAATTCTGATACTTAGGCTAACGGTGTTGAGGGCCTAAAATTTCCCTTTGATGTCGAGCATAACATTATGTCGAGGAGAAGCTATCTCATTGTTCATTTGAACGTTAACAGGATTTTAAATCTCGAGCATGATGATATGTCGAGGAGTCCTATTGGCTGTTGACCGTAAATGGGTTCATGAGTTGTGTTCCGTGGAGGTAAATCCGGGCATTTATTGTGAGTCCGCGAGCTTCGCCATTAATCTCGCGCCTTATCAACCCGTCCAAGATTTTCGACGTGATTTTCTAGGGTTTCGAGGTCTGCGCGGATGTGACTTGAAGAGACAAGCCGCTTTGCCTCTCCCTGCCATGTGTAAAGGCTACTCTGACAGTACTTGAGTACCTATTCGTTGGGTTTGAACGACGAGGATGCTTCCTGACCGTTGGATCTTCGCGCCTTTTGGTTTCTGCGATGGTCGTATCTGGACCGTTGGATTGTCTTTCATCGTAGCCGTTGGATTGACGCAACGGTTCGGATTGGAGTGGCGCCCCAAAGTTCGAGCAGGTGCGTTCGCTGGGGATTTGCTTATATATAGGGAAGTGGAGGGATTTTTTCAAAATCCTTCTCATTCTTCATCTATTCAACTTCCAGACTGTGGTTTTTCTCTCAAGTTTTTGGCGATTTTCCGGCGATTGGATTCAAGTTTCAACCTCTCCCTTTCGATTCAACCTTCTCTCTTAAATCTGCGTTTGAACTCTGTTTTGGTAGGATCCATGTTTATTTACACTGCATGTGATGGGTTTACTCAGATATGGTGGTTGAGGTTTGTTAGAGGTGGTTAACACCCTCTTCCTCCCACAAAACGGTGGTTTTAGCGTGTCGTACCCCAAATTTTGACTTTCTTTTTCCAATCTTATATTATTTGTAATACAATCTTCTTTAAAATGTGTCTATTAGCTTGTATGGTAATACCAATGGTTTATAAGTGCATGTGAGCACAAGGTCACAAGTTTGAGTCTCACTTAAGTCTTTTTATGTGTTTTATTTTATTAAAAAAAAAGAGTCACAAAAATTGTTGTTTAAATTTATTATTTCTATTTTTTATTCATTTTTTTATTATTATTGGAAAAATATAAAAAAGTATAAGATCTTAATAAAAAAATATATAAAGAGCAGATCATGCAAAAAAAAAATATAAAGAGCAGATCATGCAAAAAAATATATAAAGATCCCAAAATATATATAAAAAAAACAAAAGAATATAAAATTTTACAAAATCTGGAGGGAGATATTATAGAGACTTTGTCCCCAAGTTTCAATCAAATCGGTCATACAAATTTATTCCAAAAATAAACCTAATTTTTACCTATAAATACCACAAGAGTTTCACACTAAAAGAGGGAACAACTGACATAAAATTTGAGAGAGCACTACAATTCAAGCAGGTCAGTTTTTTTTACTTCGTTGTTTTCTTATGCATATCTTGATACTTGTCTAATCATTATTTGAGTTTTGAGTTATATTCGTAAAGGAAAAGGGAAACATAAACAAGTTTATTTTAATTTGAATTTCTTTGTTGCTTTGATTATTTGCGTTTTGAGACTTTGTCCGTGTTTCTAGTTTATAAAAACGTTTAAAAAGTGATTTGGGTGTTTTTCTAGTTTATTTTGTTTGGTTTCTTGATTTAACCCAATAAAAATAGTAAAATAGCAAAAACATATCTTTCTAATTTTCATATTACAAACCAATTTTTACTAACATCATGGATTAAAGAGGAGATTGACGAATGTACATTCGTTGGTCTCTCGAACGATCGTGGGCTTAGCGTCACGCTTTGTCGACGGATTGTTCGTCTTCCACATAAATAACTCTTCAACAAAAAATCACGGACGAAAAAGAGATTGGCGAATGTACATTCGTTGGTCTCTCGAGCGATCGGGGGCTTAGCGTCACGCTTCGTCGACACACTGTTCGTCTTCCGTCTAAACAAATTTTAATAAAAATCTTGGATTGAGAAAGAGATTGGCGAATGTACATCCATTGATCTCTCGAACAAATGGGGGCTTAGCGTTACGCTTTGTCGACAAGTTGTTCGTCTTCCACATCTAAAAATAACTCCAACACATCAAATATTTTTAGCACAGTCAAAATATAAAAAACAAAAATCTTTTCATAAGTAAAATCAACCAACACACAAACATTTTCTACCCAGAACTGCGTGTAGCTTTGAATTTCCCATTGCACCCGGGAATACGTAGGAGCGGGATTCATACATCCTATCAAGCACACTAATAAAAAACTAACTTTTTCCCCCTTGTATATATAATAAATAATAAATAATTAAAAGCATGCAAGCAAATTAAACACTTTTTTAACCCTAAAATTAACGAGGAGGTTCCCGTTGAGTACAACGGATGTGAGGGGTGCTAATACCTTCCCCTCGCATAATCGACTCCCGAACCTGGAAATGGTTGCGATGACCATCTTTCCATTATTTTAAGGTTTTATCGATATTTTCCTTTTCCTCCGGGAATAAATAAAGTTCGGTGGCGACTTTACTGTCTAGCGAGCACTTTCCGCTCGCGCATTTTTCCACCCGCTTCATAGCGAAAACCACGGTGTTTAGGTCTCTGGAACGGAGGTTGTTGGCGTTTCTACGCCTTTGCAACTTCCATTCTTGGATTTTTAGTATACGGATGTACCGAGTATTCATAACATGCTTCCGAGCATTCATAAGTTTAGAATCCCCGGCGATTTAGGGTTTTACTTAGAATTCCCCGAGTATTTTGTATTCGACTCGAGCATCTATAAGATTTGAACTCCTCGTAAATTTAGGATTTTTCTTTAGAATTTTCCTAAGTACGATTTCTTGTGTTACGCCGACCATTATCCTTACCCCTTCACTTGAATTGGCGGTGGAAGGGGTGGATTTGATGTTTTTTGGGAATATCGAATTCATTCGTTTCCTCTGCCTTTTCAGGTATTATGGCCGACGAAGGAGTTCAACGGAGGATTCCGGTAGAAGATAACATTGACTGGGTCGCCGACGATCCGAGGACGACGCCTAACAAGTTTGAATTCGAGGAGAACTTCCCCGAGGACTTGTTCACAGATATCGAAATTCCCGGTCATGCGGATTGGGAAGTGCGGATCCTCGGGGCCAGACAACGGATCTGCTCCACGTTCAAGAATGGCGGACTCCCCATGTACCAGATAGCTTTTGAGCATATGGGTCTTCGCCTGCCCCTTACTGACTTGGAGGTGGCGATATTCAACCACTTGGAATTATGCCCATCTCAACTGGACCCCAACTCTCTGGCTTTTTTTCGTGCATTTGAGATCGTGGCTGCACATTTACAGTTAGCGCCCACAATTAGTTTATTTTTCCACCTCTTCAGCATTCAACGTTCTCGTCCGAGAGGGAATGTGACGGATAAATGCGGGTGGGTGTCTTTAAAGCATCACAAGAAGTTTTTTGATATTTTCGAGGAGTCGTTACGAGGTTTCAAGGAAAAATGGTTCGTCGTCCGCCCCATAACTTCCGAGGGCTGGAAAAGCATTATTGTTCGGGGGCCGAAGCGGGATGACGAGGGGAAGGTCGTGCGTGGTTCAGACGGCAAGCCTGTCGAAGTCGACTGTGAGCGCTTCCCCTTCTGCTGGTCGACGAAGCATTATGCTCGTGAGGCGAAGAGTTTCACTTTTAAGAAGGGGGCTTTGTCCAAAGAGGAGCTTGCCGATCTAAAAGCATTGGAAGACTTCGTGGAGGAATTCCCGCCGAGTTTGTGGGAGGATAACGAGGGTAACCCCATTTGCGATGAGGAGGGTTACCAACTCTCGTCCAAGAAGTACATCAATACTAAGGCGCAACTGAAATGCGCGACTAGGACAGAGGCTGAGGATGTGCTCAGTATGTTTGCTTTTTCCTTCGTATAATTGCCCGAAATTTGTTTACTATATTTACCCGTATTTTGAATGTTTTCAATACTTGTAATTTTGTTTTCTCTTGCGAGTTTACTAACACTTGCCTTGTTTCAGGTGAAATGAAGAATACACAGCTTAGTCTTCGGAAGCTTCAAGCTGAGAAGAAGAGAAGAGAAACCGGGGGTACTTCTTCCTCGATGTTAAATACCTCCGCCCAATCTTCCCCCCTCTAAGTCTACCGATTTAACTGGGGAGAAGAGGGCTCCTGGGGCAACACATGTTGATAAGAGGCCCCCTAAAGTTTCGAGGACTGAGGCGGGAGGAAGCAGCGTGGTCGGCGGTTATAGGTTGATGCCGAGGAGACCTACTGAGGAATTTGTCATTCCCCCTGCAATGGGGCATGATTGTATGATGGACGGGAAGACCAGGATGAAGATTTCGGACGCTGACCAGACTATCCTGGCGTCCATGGGTCCAGAGTCCATCAGGAACGTGGTTGCTGAATCCTCAGTGGCCGTGTTCAAGCTGCTGGAGGTTGTCACATTCCTGAATGGTCGGGAGTGCAAATATCTTCAGGAGAGGGACGAGGCCCTGGCTCATGCCAAGGGTTTCGGGGATCGTCTGACTGCTGTCGAGAAAGACTTGTCCTCGGAGACTAAGGCCCTTAAGGAGTCCCAGGCAAAGGTCGCCCAGTTGGAGAAGGATCTGCGGGACGCTAAGGAGGAGGAGGGGAAGTTGAAGGAAAGAATGGGCGAGCTCGAGGAGAAGTTGTCCTCCATGACTCTGACCTCCGCCGCTGATGAGGAGGAGAAGAAGGTGGACCCGGCGGGCACTTATGCCAACTTTAGCCCGGCAGGTCTGATCTCCAAAATTTATGAGGTTGGAGATCTTCAACTAGAAGTTGCTTCCTCGAGCTTCAGGAATGCACTCGCCTAGCTCCTGATCCTCAACCCTGGCGTCCAGCTGATCACCGAGGGTATGAACGAGATGAAGGAGGTTCGGGACGGCCAGATTGCTTCCCCTCCTCTTGATGAAGATGAAGCTTAATTTTAGCTTTGTTTATTTTTATTTGTGATATTTTGATGCCGGCGTTATGCTCGCCTCGGCTTTTATTTGTTTTGGCGCTCGTTCTCCTTTTTTATATAATATTTGACATAATCGACCTTTAGTCGTCTTATATTTATAACTCCTTTTACTTTGCAATTTATGCTTCGTTTATAACTTGTTTTGTTTGTGGAGTGTTTATTTTGACTGTGTCGATGAATGTTTAGTGCCAGTATCATTATTTCCCCGCGAAATTTGATCGTTTAGAGTATACGAGGATACCTTGAAAACGATGCTCGATTCTTACTTGGGGTTTTAACTTAGTGTTTTTAGACGTTCTATTCGTTAGGTAGATTACCTTTGCGCTAGTGCTCGTCTAATAATTACGGTTGCTTCTTGATGTTGCGGATCGTAAGCACCGTTCCTGAGCAGTTTGTGGAACTGCTCGAGTGTTTGGCTAGCTCCCAAACCAGAGTCGAGGAAAGTTTCTTCGCTTGAAATCTTTCCTCGCAGCATTGAGCATCACATCGCGAGCTGGGTGTTCTGTCGGGCATGTACTAAGCAACGATGGGGCTCGCATGGAGTATTTCCCCGTTGAGCGTGGACGTCAGTATCTAGGGCTAACGTTGAGCTTTAAGAATTTTTAAGATTCCTGCCCGTACCTAGGCATTCCTCCGTTGTATAGGCGCGTCTCCTCGGTGGGATTTGCAGCCTTCGTTGAAGAGCATGTCGAATTACGCTATTTTCAACTATAGTATTGTTTTAGCTTTTCAGCGTTCCACGTGCGAGGAATTTCTTTGATGTAGAGATTTTCGAGGTGATATGCTCCGTTTTCTGTTTTTGCTCGGATTCGATATGGTCCTTCCCAATTAGCCGCGAGCTTCCCTTCTCGCGAATGTTTTTGGTTTCTTCTCAGTACTAAGCTTCCCACCTCGAATTCTCTTTTGATAACCCTTTTGTCGTGCCGAGCAGCTATTTTCTGTTTGAGGGTTGCTTCTTGAAGAGAAGCCCCTGTTCTTAGTTCCTCGACGAGATCTAGTTCTTCTCTTAGTAACTCGTCGTTTATGTCCTCCTCGTGAGGATATTCGATCCTCGGGGATGGTTCTCCTATTTCCACGGGAATTACTGCCTCTGTTCCGTATGTTAATCGGAAGGGTGTTTCCCCGGGTGTGGAATGAGGAGTGGTTCTTTAGGACCATAGGACGTTGTGCAGTTCCTCGGTCCAGTTTCCTTTAGATGTGCCCATTTTTCGTCTTAGTCATCGTAATAACACGCGGTTGGCCGCTTCAGCTTTCCCGTTGGTTTGAGGATGCTCGACTGATGTGAAGTGTTGAGTGGTGCCTATCGCGGCGAGGAATTCCTGGAATTTCTTGTTTGTGAACTGTGTTCCATTATCCGTTACCACCACTTGAGGGATCCCGAATCTTGCGAGGACGTTTCTTTTGAAGAAACGAAGTATGTGGGATGCGCCGATTTTTGTGAGGGGTTCTGCTTCAATCCATTTGGTAAAATAGTCCACGGCAACTATGAGGTATTTGACTTGTCTCGCAGCTGTTGGTGAAGGACCGAGGATGTCCATTCCCCACCATGCAAATGGCCACGGGGAGATCAGCGTTTTCAGCTCGTTCGCTGGTGCGATGTGCATGTCCCCATGTCTTTGGCATTTGTCACATTTAAGGACGTGGTCTTTGGCGTCGTTTTGCATCGTCGGCCAATAGTACCCTGCTCTTAGCGCTTTTCTTGCCAAAGATCGTCCACCAATATGTTGCCCATTTATCCCCTCGTGGATTTCTTTCAGGATGAATTCTACGCGCGTTTCTTCCACACATTTGAGCAATGGGATTGAGAATCCTCTTCGGTATAACTTATCATCATATTTGTCCAGCGTTGGGGGTTTTTCCAATCCTCACGGGAGTGGAATGTCCATGATTCTTCTCGAGAGGGGTCCTCGGTGCCTCTCGTCTCCACTGCCCGGAGATTCCCTTCTTGGGGAATGACGGACATTTCCTCCACGAGCAGCCGCTTCTCCGTTTCTCGGTGGTGATCGGTTTTTTCTTCGAGGAGGAGATGAACGTTTGTTCCTCGGTGGGGAGATGTGGTTGCTCCTTTGTGGAGGAGAGTGATTTTGCCTCCGAGGAATGTCTCTGGGAGGACTTACTGGTCTCTCCGCATTTCGTCAAGGTGCAGGCCTCGGGGACATAGACCTCGATCGTGAGCGATTATTCTCAGGTGTCGACGATCTTTGTCGACGATTACCTCGCGATATCCTCGAAGCAGCACGTGATTCTTCGACTGCGCGGAGGCGTCGATTTTGCTCGCGGATCAGTTCATTTTGCTCACGCATGTTGTCTGCTTACTCGCGGAGTATCTGCCCCTGCCTGTTGATGGTGTTGACCAATGCAGCCATCACCAGTTCCATTGGTGCCCCTTGTGGAACTTGCGGGACCACCAGTGGATCTTCTGGTTGTGGAGGTTGGTGCGGCGGCGGTACATCAATCGGAGTTGCTTGTGCATGCGCAACGCTACCTTCCGGTGTGACAGAGGCTTCGAGGCCATCAAATTGGGTTTGGTGATTTGGAGGATTTGGGTGATTATTTTCTCCTACAAATTCATTGTTTGCACCAGCCATTTGGTCAAGAAATGGGTTTTTTGTGAGTTTTGGTCTAATTCTGGGAAAAGACGGGGGAAACTTTTAAATCCCCATAGACGGCGCCACTGATCTTTACCTTGATCAGAGTCGACCAGACGGTGGTGCACGGTTGTTCGTGATTCCGAGCAGTCAATAGTACCCGGAGGGGGGTTGTGTACCTGCAGACACTCCGACGCTCAAGTCAGTTGAGGTGAAGTGAAGGTTTTCGATATAAAGAATACATACCTTTGTGAAGTTATGAAAAGGTCTATATATAGCCCCAGCGCTTGGACAAGGCCGTTGATGGGCAGTTAATGCCCATCAATGACTGTCGAAAAACGGCTGAGGAGCCGTGATGAGCATTTAATGCTCATCATTCCGATGTTGGGCGTTACGAATCTCAGGGGAGAGGTACGCTGCTCAACGGTCAAACAGTACTGGACTTATGTTCCTTGGGCCTTGCTCGACGGCCCTATAGAGGAGGTCCCCAACGTGTTGGGCATTTAGGCCCAGTCCAGAACAGAAACTAAAATATAATTTATTATATTGACAGAATTACCTATTTTATTAAAATCCTAAATTATTTTATTTCTTTGGTAACTAAGTCGTATGTAAGTACGAACACTCATTGAAATGTCCTTTTTTCCCCCTTATATAAGCAAGAGGGGGTTTTATATCAATTTCTATACATATATGGTCCCAATAGAGTAAATGGAGTCGCCGTGCACCTCTTGAACATCCCAGTATAAGGGCCCTCCAGTTTTGCTTGAATCTACAATAAATATATTATGTGTTTTCAAACTTGACAAAAAAATTAAAACGATGTTTTCATTAGCTATATCATTTAGAGATTATACCGATAATCTAAAAATTCAACGCATAGACATGTTTATGTTTATAAGATGTTTTCGTAACTCTCACAAATACATAGGTTGATAAGTAGATATATTTAAATAAATGAATCAGAACAAATCCTTACTCTGAGTGACAGAGGCATCCTTTTAAGTAAGGGAGGGTACGTGTAATAATCAATTAGCACCAATTTCGTAAGTTTTAAAAGTGGACTAATATTATTGGTGCAAACCAAGAGTAAGAACTAAGTAATTAAATTTAAGGGTTAATGAGCTCAATTTTTAATTAGATTATTTTACATATCTTTTGGACAAATTTAACCATAGAGTTAACAAAAACAAAAAGCTTAAAGAGTGAGACAATCTGACCATCCAAATAATAATCTTATGGTTAATTCTTTGAGGTAGCTACTAGGGGTGCCCGCGGTGTGGTTTTGTTCGGTATATAATAAAAGTAATCATAACCGCGAGATAAAAATGCCCGCGGTTGGTTTGGTTCGGTTGATTTTTAAAAAGTCATCCAAATCAAACCAATGCGGTTAGAGTTGATTCGGTTTGTGCGGTTTATCGTAATATAAAATATATGACAAATTAAATATAGAAAATTTTAATTTATTTTAGTACAAAAATACCTTTATAGAAAAGTTCTTAAGTCAGTTTGGACTTGCCACCCAACTTAACAAAACCCACGATGGCAATTTTGAAATTATCTCGAACTTTTATAAGTCGGTTTTATGTTAAATATCCCTTGAAATTTCAAAATTTGTCAAATACCCCCCCTGAAATTTTAAAATAGGCATATATCCCCCTGAAATTGTAAAACGTCAATCAAATTGTCCCCTGCTTCATTTACTTCGTCTATTTTGATGATGTGACGGTTAACAACATATGTGCACCTGCGAACATGGTGCCACGTACATGGGTAATTGATTAGGATACACGTCACAATTGATAATTGACAAATAATTGCAAAATTAGTGGGCAAATTGCTCTAATTTCAGTCAATTAGTCTCCTGATATTGCAAATTTTAGTCAATTACCCTCTTGTGACGTGTATCATCGATTACCCCCTTATGTGACGTGACATGTATGGAGTTAACAACCATGTCATCAAACTAGACGGAGTATATCGAGTAGGGGGTAATTTGATTGACATTTAAAATTTTAAGGGGGCGGTATTTTCCTATGTCCAAATTTCATGGTGGTAGTTGACAAATTTTAAAATTTCAGGGGTATTTGACATTTTACTCCTTAACATATACTATCTCTGTCCCTAATTATAAGACATTTTTCGACCACTGCACGTACGCGCAATGCACAATTTTGATCACTAATATCTCTAGTTGTCTATTAGTAAAAACTAAATATTTTAAAAATATTCATCAAAACAAATTGAACAAGTTCTTAATTATATCCTAATATTTACATTTATATATTATTAAAAAATATGGTTAAAACAAGGTAAATAAATAGTACATTTTTTGTCAAAAAATGTTATAATTATGGACGGATACAGTATATAAAATAAAAAGTAATTAATTCGAATTAAATTGCTTAGGTCGTTAGTTGACTAACTGACTTAACAAAACTTTCTTAAGTCCGGTTGTTGACCGCAGCTAAGAAAGTTGTGGTTTCTATTTCAGCTAAGAAAGTTGAATACAGTATGTTACTTATGTGTCAAAATTCTTCTTCCTATATATATATATATATGTTTTAACCTTGACTTTGGTTCGTATAGAATTTTCGCCGTAAGACTCTGTTTGGAAAGGCCAAAAAATTAGCTTTTAGCTTATAGCTTATAAGCTAAGAACTCTGTTTAGTAACGGTCATTTTGTTATGAGCTTATAGCTTATTTTACTAGTTTATAGCTTATTTTCAAACGCTATTTCAAGTAGCTTTTAGCTTATAAGCTATAAGCTAGCTTATCAGTTAACCACTATTTTTACCAAAAAGAGTCTAACACTCCTGTTGGACTTGATGCTAGAGACCAATATATATGTTCTTCAACTTGGTAGGTTGATTAATTAATGCTTTAATTAACTAATGATTTTGTTTTAGTTAAACTCAAACCTACCTCTCCTTGACATATGTGAAGTGTCTTTTCCATGTTTTTTAGGTGGAAGAATGTTGTATAACACTTAACACATTTCAAGGAGGAAGCTGGTATTTATGATTATGTAAAATAGAATTCATGACCTTTGAGATGATCTGCTGTTGGAACTGTTGAAGGTACTGTCACTACCGTTCTTGGTCATGCATGTCTATAAAAAATTCAAGCCTCTCCCTCAAGACATTTGTCATATAGCTTTTTCTTCTTCCTTATCTGTTGTATTTTTGCTTTGAAATGAAAACATGACTTGGCTATTTAGTTCAGTGCTATCTATTTGATTCAGGATGGACCTCTCATATGTGTTAATGTGGGATTCATGTAATTGTGCATTACCACTCCACCTAGCTACTTGGATTTAAAGGTATTGATTTTGTGTAGCTTGCTTTTGGATATTTTGTAGCTAGGCACATGGGTGCTTATATATATGACTATATGACTAAAGAAGAAGACTTTCAGCTTCTTCAAATTCAGGTGCAACATTGCTTTATGTTCTTCCATTCTCATTTGTTGTGTGTTTTTGTATTAACCAAAGTTCTAATGGTATGTGTTTATGTTTGGTGTGTAACTAGATAGCAACCACAATTTTGGTATAGTCCAGTTTTCTTGATGATTAATTATATATATATGTTTGGCCGGTAGTCAAGTTTTCTTTATATGACTAAAAAGGTTAGTACACTCAAGGTCCTAATCAGTAAATGGCATCTTCTTTATGTTGTGAAAGATTCAAATGAAGTGGTAAGACTTGAGTTATAAAATTCTATTTCTCCATTAAGTTTTCCACATGATTTGAAGGGTAGAGCAAAGTTATAAAGGGTTAACTTGATTATGTTGACTTTAAATAGAGAAGAATAGAGAAATGTTATTTAAACATCAAAGGGAAGACATCTCTACAACATCAAGGGGCATTTTTATATTTTTCTCATCAAATATACATTACACTTTTTATAAAGTGCCCTTTGATGTTGTAGAGATGTTCCCCCTTTGATGTTTAAATAACATTTCTTAGAAGAATATTATCTCAAGGTACCGCTCATTTAGAGTGCATGATTCTACCCTAATTAAGTAACTTCTCATTCATATATATATATATATATATATATATTTGCTAAATGCCTTGCCTATCTCACTTTGTTGTTTTATTAGTTGTACATTATTATGCTGAATAATGACAGGTTGCCATGCTATTATTTATTTATTTATTTGAAATTGAATTTGGAGGCATTTGGTTCAATTCCCTGAAATCTAAAAGATAATTTATAGGTTGGGAGTATCCCTGAATTATTATTTTGTGTTCAAGTTGCATGGCTATATATGCTGAGCTAGATGATCAGAAGAAGCGCCTAGGAAGAGAGGTCAAGTTGCAGCCTTGCAGGCTGCATAACTGATTTGTTGTACACAATATTGAATTGATTACTAATACATAATGTGTACAACTATCAGATATCAGAGTACAATTTCTCATGTGTTCTTTGTACTGAACTCACTATAGGAGAATAAAAAACATGAATATGTTTGTGTTTTGCATTATTTTTTATCTCTTGATGGAATAATTATAGTGATTTTGTGTTTATTTGAAACAATTTTTTTAATGATCATGGTTTCATTTTAGACACGGACACATTTCGGATACGATCACCCCAAGTAGTTAGTAAAGAAAAGGACCTCATTGCCATCTGCATCTCCAATTGAAATATCAATTCCATTTGTCGTACGTTGCCTCTATCTCATGTTCTTTCTCTAGGACTCATTTATAACATCCACTATTTAAATTTAAATAACATAAAGGGAAAAATGAGCGTACGAGAATCAGGTAGGGCAACAAATGAAGATTTCATTTTTTTAATGATCATGGTTTCATTTTAGACACGGACACATTTACTTTATAAGCCCAAACTGAATAAACTAGAACGTGTATTCTTTTGATGGAAAAATAGAGCATATGTATTCATGCAATGGTTGATTAATTTTTTTTTTTTTACAATTAGTTGATTGAATTTTTTGTTTGTGTATACTAGATAAATGATAATTGAAGTATAAAATAATTTTCTCAAGTAAAAATATATAAAATAATGATAAATGAAGAATATTAACATTTTAATATATTTTTCAAAAAATAATTAGTAAACAGTAAGATTTTTATTAATAGCCGGTAAATAAAAAACACTTATTAGAAGCAACCTTATTTGAGGTCACCTAGCTCACATATGTATTAAGCTGCTTCTTTCTATATGCTTCTTGACCATTTGCTCTTTTGGAAAAATGTCATAAGCATATTATTTTGTGCATTTTATTGTTTTGGTTTAAAATAGCTATTGCCCTTACTAATAACCCTTTATCCAATCTTTGTGCATATAGGGTGTTGTTCGATTTTTGGATTATTCGATGATAATTTTGTACACAAAGTAAAGTGTTTCTACTTTACTTCTTTTAATGTATTTGGTATTAATTCTTTTATGGTTTATAAACATTACACTAATTTTTTACATTTCAACAAAAAAATCGATATTAACTATTATGAAAAATCAAAGTTCAAAAGAGATAAACTTTTATATTTTTGACAATTTTGATAAATAATATTTTACTATTATAAACTTTTCAATGATAAATAATATTATATGACTTTTATATTTTTGATAAATAATATTATATATTTTTTTTGTTACACGACTTATTGATGATTGGGTATATTCATTTTATATGACTTTTCTTTATAATTTTTTTTCACTAAAAATGATCTTATTTGAGATGTGTTTGAACATTAAATATAAATCTCTTTCGGTCAAAGAATTTAAATGTTGATGTTTCTTTTTTCTTTTTTGGTTTACATCGGAGCCCATAAGAATCGAACATTAAATGTTTACTTTTTTCTTGACTAGTGTTCGGCTCATTGAATCGTCTAATTTGGTTCGGTGGTTAGTTATGTCATTAAGTGGTTTTGGCGCCCTACTCTCGATCACAGAATCTCGAATCATGATAATCCCTTTAATCCAAGCACCATTGAACCAACTAATTAGATGGATTAAATGTTGATTTTTATGTTGTGAAAGTCTAACATCTATTTCTACAAAACTTAACCCTATTTATTTCAGTCTATTTATTTATTATAATCTGTATATATTTATATTTTAGTTACACACACTCCCTCTATAGACCTAAATTGAATAAACTAGAGGATTTTTATATTAACTAGGAATAAATCCGTGCGTTGCACGGGTTCGATGAAAATATTTCTGATAATTGTGCTTAGTATATTTACATATAGTTAAATGATAGATACTACTTTAATATATGATTATATTTAACATAGTATATGTATTAAAATAAAATAAAAAGTTGTTTAGAAAATATGATTTTTTTTATTGATTTATATTGTAGTTTTGTTTATATTTTAACGTAATATATAGATCTCTTATAATATTTTATAAGGTTGAAGAGATTTATCACAATTTATTTTAATAGTGTAATTGGATAAGATCTTAAATTTTTTTTATATAAGTTACAATTGTATAGTCACATGTCACTTTGCTTTTGATTTTTATGTATCCCTTAAATATGCGCATAATTTTAAGGAGAATACATTTATTAATTGAAGTTTATTATTCATAGATAGTTTTTGAGTATGGGTGCAACTTTATTCAAAGATTATTACACTATGAAAAGAAGAAGCTTGCAAACCTTGTTCTTTACATAGTAAAATATGAATAATTTAAGTCATATAATAAAGTAATTCTTAAACTGATTAAAATTAACTATGGATACAAAATAGGGGGAGCTTACAAACCTAACCCTATGGAATATCAGACTTAGGGGGAGCTTGCAAAACTCAGAAGCCTAATGTCAACATAGCTAAATTTTATCAACAACAATTGTATTTAATACTTATGTTTGTCATCATCAAAAAGGGGGAGATTGTTGGAACAAAATGTGTTTTAGTACACACCCTTAGTTTTGATGATAACAAAGTATTAAATGGACAATTGATGTTACTAATGTTTAAATTAAGTGTGCAGGAAAATCTAAAGTTATATCCAGAGCACACTTGATTTATGCTCTGAAGGAACCTTATGGAAGTCTGAATCATTACACTCTGAAAGAGTTCAGAAGCTAAAACGTGGTCAGAATCTAAACATGTTCAGAAGCTCAAAAGGGATCAGGATGTCTGCAAGAGTTCAGAAGCTTAGAGAAGTTCAGAAGCTCAGAGACGTTCAGATGCCTACAAGAGTTCATAAGCTATTTGTTAGTCAAGAGTTATTCAGAAGATGAAGACGTTCAGAAGCTGAATTATGAAGGACTATTAGAGGCCAAATATTCAAGACCAATCAGACTCCAAGATATCAAGGTTCATCAGAAGCCAAGAGAATTCCACTAATCATCAGAAGGGCTACATCAACTACTCTTATCAAGCCTGATGATCTGTATAAGGACAACTAATTACAACGATCACAAAGGATGTGATCATACTCTCTCTAGGAGCTAGTTGTACCTTATTACTGTATTTGGACAGACAGTAAAATGTGAGCTTAATTGCGAAGAAGAAGTAACTCTGCTTAGAGTAAATTCAAAAGTTACAGCATGAGCAAAAAGGAATCAACAACTGTCCATCTACAACGGAATTCTTCAACGTCTCAATATCTTTCTTCACTCATATATATATCAGAAAGAAAGAATTGATGACAACGAATCTTCATAGAAGCACATCTCTCAGAATTAAGTGAGAATTGAAACTAGCTCAAGCCTCTGAAGTTGTTATCTTGTAATAGTTTTAAGCTTAGAAGTTAGTATTACTCCTGCGTGAGTAATTTGGAAAAGTCTCAATCTTTTGATTAGAGCAAAAGAAGTCTCTTGTCTTGTGTGACTTGAGCAAAAGAAGTCTCTTAGTCTTGTGTGACTTTGAGCAGAGAAGTCTCTTAGTCTTGTGTGACTTTGAGCAAGGAAGTCTCTCTTGTCTTGTGTGACTTGAGCAAGGAAGTCTCTTGTCTTGTGTGACTTGAGCAAAGAAGTCCCTTGCTTGTGTGCTTGAGCACCTGAATTGTAATCTTAGTGATTATAGTGAAATCCCTTGGAAGTGCAAGGGGACTGGAGTACTCTCGTTTTGTGAGGGGAACCAGTATAAATCTTTGTATCTCTTTCTCTCTCTCACCCTCTCATTTACTCTTCCATCATCGCATTTAGTTTCAAGTTGTTTGTGTTGAGTTTCCGCTGTGCTTAAAGACTCTGATAGATACTATTATCTAGAAAAGTTTTTAAAATCTAAAACACAATTCAACCCCTCCTTCTTGTGTTTTCTCCAACGCACCTTCATAATTAGTATAAAATAATTGAACAAATAAAAAATTTACTTTTATTTATCTCTAATTTTAACTACTATGGAAAACAATCATTAAAATAATTTTGAAAACGAATAGGATAATGAGAAATTAATAAAAATAGTTATGATGAATAATTTGCAAGTGAACAAATTATATCGCAAGTAGTAAAAATTATCGATTCTCAGGGATTGTGTTAAATCAACAACCGTGATTTGAAATCATACTTTTGTAAATTGACATGAATATAAAGGGGGTTTTTCTTGGTTTGTTGCTTACTAATAAGCTAGCGTTGGAAAGAAAATAGAGTTTTAACTAATAAAAGCGAAACGATTGGCCCTTTTGGTTCATCTAATTTAAATTCGTCTTGGTAATATCATGTATGTTAACAAAGTTACTAAATTCGTTTCAAGATTTGATTAAAAAAAGTGATTATGCCCAATGTCTTGGTAGCATAATCCTCTCCATTGATCATAAATCCCTAATGTCTTAGGATGATTTATGATCAAGTGAGGAATTTGAACTTTAACCTTTCAATCTCAATTAACAACTAAAAACTCTTAAGTGAAGATTAATTGAACAATTATTCCTAGGTCAATGATTTGTTCCTATTATCATAGTAAAACAAATTATTATTATCATCGCACAAATTATTTAAATCATCGCACAATTTGTTCCTATTAGCATATTATTTTGTGTATTTTATTGTTTTGGTTTAAAATAGCTATTGCCCTTACTAATAACCCTTTATCCAATCTTTGTGCATATAGGGTGTTGTTCGATTTTTGGATTATTCGATGATAATTTTGTACACAAAGTAAAGTGTTTATACTTTGTTGGGACAATTTGATTATTTGGGAAGAAGATGATATATGAATGAGAGAATGAATTGGGAAAGACTAGTTGTGTTATTGAAAATTAGAGAGTACAAGAGTATTTATACACCTAGTGATACTTGTTCTCTAAGCTACTAACTAACTCCAGCTGTCACATAACTAACCTAATCAGTTACATAACAAATTTTCCCATCTGTGAGCATAACTGTCAAAATAGTTATCACTGGCTCGCTGAGCAAGCCAAGGCTCGCTGAGCCAAAACCACGAGAAACTTGAATTACAAACAACACTCCTCCTAATACAAGTTTTCTAAGCAATCCATTCCCATGAGCTTCTTCAACTCATCAATCCTTGCTTTCTTCAGAGGCTTTGTTAGTATGTCAGAAAGTTGAATCTTAGACTTGCAATATTCAAGTTCAAACTTTTATCTATTTACTTGATCTCTAAGGAAGTGATACCTCCTCTCTATGTGTTTACTTCTACCATGACTCATTGGAGGTGTTTTGACCAATATGCCACACTTTGAAACATATAATTCCAATATGCCACACTTTGAAAAAAAATTCCCCAAATGCCACACTTTCAAATCACATGTTGTTTGTAAAAGTTTTTCTATTCATTTCCGCCACATGGTGTGGCTAAATTCTAAAGTGAGTATTGTTTATTATTTTTTACTGTTGGTGCACGGAATTCTGTGTGGAATGCACGGAATTCTGTGAAATCCATTTTTTTTGTTTTATTATACTTTCTTCATCCCAAAATAACCGACCTAGTTGATCACTGACATGTTTGCCAATGTACAACTTTAATTGTAAATATCTTAAATTATATTTTATTAAAAATTATATATTTTGAAAATAATCATCGAGACAAATCAAACAACATCTCATACGATAATATTTGCATATATATATATATTAGTAGAAAAATATAGTCAAAGTAGATCATATGAATAGTACCCAAAGTCCAAAATAGGTCAGTTATTTTTGGCAATATTAATTATATAAACAAAACAATATGTGAAACAGTAACTTATACTCCTCTAGTTTTGAATATAACCAAAAAAAAAAACACTCATTAAGAAAATAGATAAAATGCATTAAGTAATGAGAAAAATCATTCAATTTCCATTTTACCCTTGCTTTTGGGTTTGTTTATGACATTAGTAGTTACATGGATTGATGGAATGAGGAAAAACTATGTTGGAAACCGCACAAAACAATGTAATTATTATAAGTTTATAAAAAAATGTAATAAATATAATAATTTTTACTTATATTTGAGACTTTCGATTTTTTTATTTTGTTACTTATATTTGAGATCGGAGGGAGTATGTATGTGGATAAAACTTAAAAGTGACCGCAAGCAATACAAAAACAAAAAAAAAATGTGAATTTTTATTATTTTAATATATATATATGCAAATATTATCGTATAAGATGTTGTTTGATTTGTCTCGATGATTATTTTCAAAATATATAATTTTTAATAAAATATAATTTAAGATATTTACAATTAAAGTTCTACATTGACAAACATATCAGTAATCAACTAGGTCAGTTATTTTGGGATGGAAGGAGTATAATAAAAAAACAAAAAAAAATGGATTTGACAGAATTCCGTGCATTCCACACAGAATTCTGTGCACCAACAGTACAAAATAATAAACAATACTCACTTTAGAATTTAGCCACACCATGTGGCGGAAATGAATAGAAAAACTTTTACAAACAATATGTGATTTGAAAGTGTGGCATTTGGGGAATTTTTTTTCAAAGTGTGGCATATTGGGAATATATATTTCAAAGTGTGGCATATTGGTCAAAACACCCTCATTGGATGATTGGCTAGATCTATGGCAGATTTGTTGTCCACAAGCAGTTTCACCTTGACTGCATTGTTAATCATGAGCTCTTCAAGTAGCATTTCAATCCAAACTGCCTAACATGCTGCTAGGGATGGCATGGGTGCCCATGGGTGCGGGTTTTACAATACCCAAACCTGCACCCGAAATTATCACCCGAACCCAAAGGCTGTTCGGGTGGCAAAACAAAACCCACACCCATTGGGTTCGAGTTTTTTCACCCGAAGCAAAATATCTACTAAAAGAAAAAAAAGTAATTTTCCATATTCAACCAAAATTAAGTAATAGTAATTTTCCATATTTAACCAAAATAAAAATATCAATAGGCTTAAAAATCAACCAAATTAAACAAATAAGTTTCACCCCACATGATACAAAATAAATAAATAGTTTGATATATAAACTAAGGGGTAATTAAGTAGTTTAATATATAAGCGGGTGTGGTTTCGGGTTTCGGGTGCGGGTTTGATTGATCCCAAACCCGCACCCGTGGAATCGGGTGGCACCCGAACCCAAACCCAGTCAACTCGAATTTTACCCGTTGATTCGGGTTTGGGTTCGGGCGGGGCCCACAGGTTTGGGTTTAATTGTCATCCCTACATGCTGCATATGAAGCAACTACATATTCTGCTTCACAGGAAGATAATGCCACAATTCCTTGCTTCTTTGAACTCCAACAAATCAAAGCTCCTCCCAACATGAACAAGTAGCCAGCTGTGCTTTTCTTGTCATCTTGGTCTCCTCCCCAGTCAGAATCTGAATAACCATGTACACTTATCTCCCCTTTAGTGCTCTTCTGGCTTGGCATGAGAATCCCATGATCAATTGTACCCTTAATGTACCTCATGATCCTTCTGGGTTGTTCCATGAATCTACTCACCAATCCAACACTATGACTTATGTCAGGTCTAGTGTTACAAAGATACCTCAGTGAACCAATGATCTGCTTGTATAAGGTAGCATCTACAAGCTCATCAGTTGAAATTTTGCTTAATTTTGAACCTGTCTCTATTGGTGTAATGGCTGTATTACAATTCACCATTTTGAATCTATTCAAAATGTCTTCAGCATATTTCTTCTGATGCAAGAAAACACCTTTCTTTGTGTGTTTGAATTCCATTCCAAGGAAATATGATAAATTTCCAAGATCAGACATTTCAAACTCTTGCATCAGACTGGTTTTGAACTTCAAAATTTCTTTCTCATTAGCACCTGTGATTAAGAGGTCATCAACATAAAGACACCGAATTATATGATCAAGCTTACTAGAGCCCTTCACATATAATCCATGTTCTGAGACACATTTAGTGAATCCAATCTTTATAAGAAACCCATCAATCCTCTTATTCCAAGCTCTTGGAGCTTGTTTCAGCCCATACAGTGTCTTTCTTAATCTATACACCTTCTGCTCTTGACCTTTGACCTCAAAACCTGGAGGTTGCTTAACATACACTTCTTCCTCTAATGGTCCATTCAAAAATGCAGACTCCACATCTAACTGATGCATTTTCCAACCATTGTAAGCTGCTATAGCTACCACTATTCTTATTGTCTCCAGTCTTGCAACAGGTGCATATACCTCATTAAAATCAATTCCAGCCTTTTGAAGGAAGCCTCTAGATACTAACCTTGCCTTGTACTTAGCTATCTCACCATTTGGTCTCAGCTTCAATTTGTAAATCCATTTTACATCTATTGCTCTCTTATCTGTCTTGTCACCCAGATACCATGTTCTGTTATTTTCTATAGCATGAATCTCTTCTTTCATTGCTTCTAACCAATTTGAATTATTCATTGCTTGATCCAAATTGATTGGTTCAATTCTGCCAGCATAGCTTCTTCAAGTAGTTCACCTTCTTGTCCAATTGCATGATCAGGAAATCTTTCATAATCATTCAACCTTACTGACTCCACTCTAGCTCTAGTTGATCTCCTTGTAGGTTGATCTGGCATGTTATTCACTTCAATTGGCAGCTCATTGTGTCTTGTCCAATAGTTTCTTCAAGCACAGTTCTAACACTGGATGATGCAGCATCATTGTGTACAGTCTTATCACTCCAATTCCAGCCTTTTGACTCATCAAACTGCACATCTCTACTTATGATCATCTTGTTTTCTGTTGGAGAATACAATTTATAGGCTCCAGTTGAGTGATAGCCAAGAAAGACCATTGCTTGACTTCTATCATCTAACTTCCTTCTCAGCTGCTCTGGAACATGCCTAAAACATAGTGAACCAAACACCTTAAAGTGACATACACTAGGTTTTGCACCAGTCCATGCTTCATAGGGTGTCTTGTCCAATAATTTCTTTGTTGGACATCTATTGATGATGTATACTGAAGTGGCAGCAGCTTCAGCCCAGAATCTATTTGGCATCTCTTTACCTTTCAACATGCTTCTAGCCATATTCATTATGCTTCTATTTTTTCTCTTTGCTATTCCATTATGTTGTGGAGTATAAGGAGTGATTTAATGAATTATGCCTTCTTGTTCACAGAATTTTGCAAATTCATTAGAAACATATTCTCCTCCACCATCGGTTCTCAATTTCTTAATGCTACACTCACTTTCCCTTTCAACTTGTAGCTTAAATTTCTTGAACTTAGTGAACACTTCACTCTTTTTCTCAATCATATAAATCCACACATGCCTAGTGAATTCATCTATGAAGGTGAGAAAATAGTAGTTACCTCCCATTGATTGCACTTCTAGAGGTCCACACACATCTGAATGTATCAATTGAAGCTTCTGAGATGACTTCATGGGTAAGTCATGTTTGAATGCCTTCCTAGCTGGCTTTGCTACGCAGCATTCTTTGCATAGTTGCTTTGGAGTTTTTATATGTGGAAGACCATGTACCATTTTCTTCAAATTTAACAAGTTTAAACTTCTAAAATTGAGATGGCCATACCTATGATGCCAAATCCAATTCTGATCTTCATTTACAGTTGTGACAAGACATTGCTGATCAATCATGTTGATTGAAATCTGGAAGGTTTTGTTGTTGGACAATGGAGCTTTCAGGATCAGTCTATCCTTTGCATCAAACAACTTTAACTCTTTATCATGCATCTCTACTGAATAGTTTTTCTCTAGTAATTGACCTATGCTTATCAAATTACTTTTCATAGATGGTACATACAACACATCAGTCATGACTGCTTCTTGTCCATCTTCACTCTTCACCAAGATACTTCCAATTCCTTCATAATTCACTTGACTATTATCTGCAAATCTAATGCCTCTAGTAATTGATTCATCAAGGTTAATGAACCAATCTTTGTTTCCAGTCATGTGGTTGCTGCATCCAGTGTCAAGATACCACACATTTGCTTTGTCTTCACTCATCTTTGTAGTAGCCATCAACATGGCATCATCAGAATCACTATGAGCTAGCTGAGCCTCATCTCTCTTGGAATCTTTATTCTCAGGACAGTTCCTTGTATAGTGACCAAACTTCTCACAACAATAACACTGCACTTCAGTCATATTCACCTTTTCTTTGAATTCTTGCTGTGTTTGTTTGAGTCATCTGGATTCTTTGAGTTCTTGCTTGCAGCATCAGCATTGTTTTTCTTCTTTCTCCACTTTTCTTTGCCTTTGTTCCATTTTGAACCTTCTTCTTTCCCTTTCTTGGTGAACTTAGCCTGTAGAGCTTGATCTACCTTCTTCTCTGATGTTCTTTGTTTCAACCTCATCTCATGAGCTTCCAGAGATGCTTGTAGCTCTTCCAACTTCAGATCAGATAGAACTTTGGACTCCTCTATAGCTACTACAATGTAATCAAAATTTGCAGTTAGAGCTCTTAGTACCTTCTCAACTTTCTGCAAGTCAATGATGGTTTCTCCACAAGCCTTCATTTGATTAGTTAGTGTCACCAATCTTGAAAAGAAATCAGACACAGTCTCTCCTTCATTCATCTGGGTCATCTCGTATTGTTTTCGCAATGCTTGCAGTTTCACTTTCTTCAACTTTTCATCACCACCATATATTTTCTTTAAGGTGTCCCATGCTTCTTTTCAAAGATATTAGAATCTATACATTGATGTATTATGAACAAACCTTTACCATCTTTCTTTTTCTGATCACGATGCAAGGTTCTTTGTGCTTCATTTGCGTCTGCCGCCAAATCTTCCACACCATCATTCACGATTTCAAGCACATCTTGAAATCTGAATATAACCTTCATCTGTGCACACCATCTATCATAGTGTTCTCCTCTAAAGACCGGTAAATTCGCTGGGAATTGGTTTGAAGTCGTGTTTGCATTCGCCATTGCAGAGTTCTTTGATCAAAACCAGAGGTCTATGATACCAGTTTGTTGGGACAATTTGATTATTTGGGAAGAAGATGATATATGAATGAGAGAATGAATTGGGAAAGAGTAGTTGTGTTATTGAAAATTAGAGAGTACAAGAGTATTTATACACCTAGTGATACTTGTTCTCTAAGCTACTAACTAACTCCAGCTGTCACATAACTAACCTAATCAGTTACATAACAAACTTTCCCATCTGTGAGCATAACTGTCAAAACAGTTATCACTGGCTCGCTGAGCAAGCCAAGGCTCGCTGAGCCAAAACCACGAGAAACTTGAATTACAAACAACATACTTTACTTCTTTTAATGTATTTGGTATTAATTCTTTCATTGTTTAAAAACATTACACTAATTTTTTACATTTCAATAAAAAAAATCGATATTAACTATTATGAGAAATCAAAGTTCAAAAGAGATAAACTTTTATATTTTTGACAATTTTGATTAATAATATTTTATTATTATAAACTTTTCGATGATAAATAATATTATATGACTTTTATATTTTTGATAAATAATATTATATTTTATTTTTTTGTTTCACGACTAATTGATGATCGGGTCTATTCATTTTATATGACTTTTCTTTATAATTTTTTTTCACTAAAAATGATCTTATTTGAGACGTGTTTGAACATTAAATATAAATCTCTTTCGGTCAAAGGATTTAAATGTTGATGTTTCTTTTTTCTTTTTTGGTTTACATCGGAGCCCATAAGAATCGAACATTAAATGTTGACTTTTTTCTTGATCAGTGTTTGGTTCATATAATCGTCTAATTTGGTTCATATTACTATTTCTGATGTTACTCTAGCTAGCGACATTGGGCATAGGGTTTATACTAATGAGGAAGAGACAGCAGCAAGTATTAATTATTTGAAGAACCGTTCTACCGCTATGGAAGAGTCTTTTACAGTGGTGTTTAAGGCTAAGAAAAAGAAACCACAGAAGGGATTTCCGGTTCGTTATACCCGTTCTACGAGAAGTAATTTGATGTAGTACGTGTCCCTCCGTTTTTCTTTTGTTGAGTTTGTTTTACTTTTTTGTTTTGTTATTCTGCTTTAATTTTATGCTTGAGAAGGTTTTGGTTCATGTCCCCCTTCTCTTTTTGTATTTCCTTCTTTTTATTTATCTATTTAGGGTGTTGCAGTTGGTTCTCCATCTGCACCCTTTTGCCTTAAAAAAAAATAAAAATACATGACCGTCCATATAAATAGACATATTCTTACATGAGCTGTCATTTCATAGACTTTCTAAGCAGCAAGGAGTCAACAAAAGCAAAAATAGAAGCTTGTTTTATCCTGTATTATAATCAATAGAAAGAGAAAAAAAATGCTTGAAAATTTAAACTCACAAACATTATATTGCTAAAAAAGGAGGCTTAAATATTTGGAGATCTATATAATAATAAGGTAATTTAAGTCCGTACATTCTGCAAGCAAAATAATGAATAGCTAAGAAATGTGTGAATAGTGTGAAAGAAAACAAAAACTATCATACAAAATTGAACAGTACTTTCTACGAAATTGCTTAGAAATAATTATGACGAGTGAAATCAAGATTTGTACTAAAAATATTTAAGACTCGTGTACAAAGTTATACACATAAATTAAGATCATGGATTGGTGAAACTAATTGTACAATAGATGATAACATATATTTACACGAGAGACCATATTTCAGAGGTTTTCTGAGCGGCAATGATGCATCAACAAATCTATCTACAAATATAGACTAAGAAATTTTATACTGATATTCAAGTTTATTTTGTAGTATCAATTTAAAATTTTAACTTTAATTCATATCATGCTATAAAAACTAATGAATTATTCAAGATATATACGAAGAGGAAGAAATAGAAATAAAAACCAAAATTAAAATAAATGAAGTATACCACTTAAAGTTGCTTGGAGAAAGTGACAATGACTCAACACTAAAACATATGCTATAAACAGTTAGCACATCTACACAAAATTATATATTTATATGCATATGAGATCTGTCGCGGTGATTTTCGGACGCCAAGCTATTGGTTAGCTTTGGTTCTCAAAAATTATGATTCACCACCGAACTTTAATTTATCCAAGGGAAGGGGAAAAGATCGAATAAACCCATAATTAATTTTTTGAGATTTAAGGTTCGGGGGTTAGTTATACAAAGGGAAGGTATTAGCATCCCATGTATCCGTAGTACTCTACGGGAACCTCTTGTAAAATATGTATTTTTGTGCTAAAATGTTTTGCTTGTAAAATTTGCTTATAAATGATTGGGTAACGATGAAAGAAATTTTTTTTTTATTAATTTTGGATATTTAAAAGAAAAGAAAAAAAGTTTTATTAATTTTGAATTGGGAAGACACAAGGTCTTTTGCACTACGTACCCGTAAAGGATCAAAATCTCGTAGTTCGGGGTAAAATTGTAAAGTGATTTGTTTGATTGATTTTTAGGAGGAAAGACGAGTCATCATCTTAAGTTTAAACTCCTTTTTAATCCGCCACGAACATACTGAAAAGTTTATATCTTTTCCTGCCATATGTCGTGGGAAAATGAATTTTAACTAGAGATGACTCACGCCTAAACTCTCTTGAGAAAAAGTTTGAATTTCAAAAGCCAAGCGGCAAAAGATTTAGATTGTTTTTTTGTATTTTTTAGTCTTTGTGAAAATATTTAAATATGCTTAAGTGTGTTAGAACATTTATTGAAAAAAAAGTTTTGAAAAAGGTTTCTCGACGAAAGTCGAGGTTTATTATAAAAGATTTCTTTTTTTGAAAGTATTTGAAGGTTTTAGTTTTTTTTTACTTTTAAGACAAAAATATATTTTTTAGAACGTCGGCTATTCGGACCGCAAGCCATCCGGCAGAAAATCCGAAGTCACCGGAGAGTGAAAAGTCATCCGCCAGACCACTCCTTTTTTCATTCTTTTTATATTTAACAATGATTTTTATTTCAAGGTCAAAAATAGTGAACAAGCAAATGCGCAAAAAAAAACATCGTAACACGGGGTTAACGAAACATTTCCCTTTTCCCTTTGGACAACAAAAAAAACACACAATGATATTTTTTGCATTTTTTATATTTAAGCAATAATAAACGAAACAAATAACATGGCATATTTTTTGACATTTTTGATATTTAAACATAGCATATAACACATAAATAATGTACAAAAATAAATAAATTAAATGACATTTGAATATAATAGAACAAATAAATGAAATAATAAAAATAAATAAATAAATAAATAAAGCAGGGGGTGTAAACAGCAAGATATGGGGGTGTGAATAGAAAAACCTGAGGTAGGCCCAGCCCACAAGGCCCATAGGCGCATGAAGGATGGTGGATTAAATCAGGGACGTCTGATTAAATCAGACAGCCCTGATCTGATCCCAGCCAGATTAAATTTGGAGCGTTTGATCAGCATCAGAGGGTTACGGGCGCGCAGGTGCACGATAAGGCTGTGCACCTGCGCGCACAGGATCCAAACAGGGTATAAAAGTCAAAAAACCCTAAAAAATTTCATTTCCAATTCTTCTTTCTCTTTCTCGGCCGCCGCCGCATCCTTTCTTTTCTCTCAACCGGCCATTTTTCCTTCTCTTCTAAACTTCCATTTTTTAAAACTTCAACATCAAATACATAAAACCTACTTCTAAATCAAGATCCAAACTCGAAATAAACAAACCCGAATCCCACGGTCCAAATTGAGGAAGGAAGAAAAAGAAAGAAAGAAAAAGAAAGATACGACAACCTTCGTGACCTCTCTTCTTCTTCTCTTCTTTCTTCTTGGTGTTCGTTTTTTTGAACTGGAAAAAAATATGGTTTGGTTTCGGTTCGATTTGAATTTATGATTATGAGTTTGGATCCGTTTCTGGGTTCGTAAGGATGGTTTGGATTTGGTTTGATTGAAATTGATTTTGAGAAATTTTCGTGAAAAGATGATGGTGGTGGATTTCTGGGTTATGAGTTTCGGATTCTGGGTTGTGATTTGATGAGGATAATGAACGATGATTATTTGATTTTTTCATCTTGGTTTACTGTTTTTTCCGAGTTTTTGTTCTGTTCTTTTTTGGTTTTTTCAATTGCAGCGGCGGATCCCCCCTCTTCTATGAGAAAAAAGGCTCTGTTTTATAACCCAAAAAAAAATAATTAGGGTTTTGGATGATTGAGGAAATGCAGAGAAGTCCTTTTACTAGTTGAAATGGAATCTCCCCCTTTGGGGAAGAAGACACTGATCAGATGCTGGCCCCAAAAAAAAATAATTCAAAATTTGACTTTTTTTAATTAATTAAAAAAACAGAAAAATGAAATAAAGAAACAAATAAAAAACAAATAAATAAATAATAATAATAATAAAACTGAATAATAAAAATATAAATAATAAAAATTGAAAAAACAAAATAATAATAATATAAATATATAAATAATAAATGAACACAAAAATGAGGTATTTTAAAATACCTCTCTGCCGAAATTTCGTTTGAAAAAGCTAAGTAAAATCCCGGACAAAAATGCATGACGCATGGACATGAGGTGGGATCTTAGGTCAAAAATTGGGGTATGACAAGATCATAGATATGAAATAATAATTTATAATGTTTGAGAAAAACAGTATTACTAAATGAAAAATTTAACCGATTAGTTAATTAATAAAAAAGTTATTAGCAACAGATAGCTAAGGAATATGAAAGAAAAAGAAAGAAGAGGTGTAATTATGTTGACTATTTTTTTGTTGTCATTTACTTATCAAAAACAAAAATCAGTATATAACATGAGTAGTGGAAGACATGAGAATCATCACTACTCCATACAAGTTTTTTTTTCCAATTTTTTTCTTCAAAATTTGTTTTCACTTTTTATGATCTTACTCGGTAATAGAAAAAGAAAATGTATTTTAGATAATATTTAAATTAAATGTAATTATAACTTGAAAAGACACAAAAAAATCATGAGAGAAATGAATAAATAGATAGGTGAACATAAATTCATAAATTATTATAGTTTCAAACAATAATTAGTATAAAATAATTGAACAAATAAAAAATTTATTTTTATTTATCTCTAATTTTAACTACTATGGAAAACAATCATTAAAATATTTTTGAAAATGAATAGGATAATGAGAAATTAATAAAAATAGTTATGATAAATAATTTGCAAGTGAACAAATTATATCGCAAGTAGTAAAAATTATCGATCCTCAGGGATTGTGTTAAATCAACAACCGTGATTTGAAATCATACTTTTGTAAATTGACATGAATATAAAGGGGGTTTTTCTTGGTTTGTTGCTTACTAATAAGCTAGCGTTGGAAAGAAAATAGAGTTTTAACTAATAAAAGCGAAACAATTGACCCTTTTGGTTCATCTAATTTAAATTCGTCTTGGTAATATCATGTATGTTAACAAAGTTACTAAATTCGTTTCAAGATTTGATTAAAAAAAGTGATTATGCTCAATGTCTTGGTAAAATAATCCTCTCCATTGATCATAAATCCCTAATGTCTTAGGATGATTTATGATCAAGTGAGCAATTTGAACTTTAACCTTTCAATCTCAATTAACAACCAAAAACTCTTAAGTGAAGATTAATTGAACAATTATTCATAGGTCAATGATTTGTTCCTATTATCATAGTAAAACAAATTATTTAAATCATCGCACAATTGATCGGATCATGCAAAGCATTAAGAATAAAGAATAATTAATTGAAACTAACTTCGTAATTCATTAACATAACATATGAAAATCACATGGTTCAAGACAAATTCAAATTAGAATCCCCTAAAGGTCAATCATAAGGATTTAGCCGGACATAGTTAAACAATAATTTATAACAATAAAGATGAAAGAAAATATTACAAGGAGCTCTGAAATTTCTTCCAAAATCTGCTGCTCTTCGCCGTCAAATTCTGTCCTCAAACTCTTGTTTGAGTCTCTTTATATAGAGATGCAGCTCCAGCCTGTTGATTTACTTCCGTTTTTCTTGGATCTTGATAGGAATTAGTTTTTAAATAAGATTTGTTTTAAAACTAAATCTTATTTAAATCTTTTACAAAGTTAGTTATAATTTCCAATCATATCTAACACACCGATTTGATAACAAACTAATTCTTTTTTTAAATCTTTTCTTGTGCTTTCAGCAACTTTGTACTTGACGTAACTTCCACTTATTATTGTGCAAAAACATAATAAAAATATATTAAATCCTCATAAATAAGTCTTGGAATCGGTCAGAAACATAGTAATGATGTGGAATCATCAAGTTAAACACGCCAAATTATTAATTTAGATTTTGCATAGTTATGCAAGAGTAAAGAAAGTAGTATAAATTTTTTATTAGTGAAAGAAACAAATTATTTATTTTAGATATTACATTAGAACAATATTGAGTATGTAAATAGTTTTGTCATGCAACATGAAGAGTAAAAAAAAAGCGTACTCCGTATAGATTTTTTATTAGTGAAGCAAATAAATTATTAATGGATTTGGTGGCCATAATTTGTAAGAAGTTATATAGTGATAATTTGATATATTGATATTTAAAATGATTTAATTGAAAGAGATGGTGAATTCTTTTAGAAGTTGAATTCTTTTAGTCTTCGTTTATTTATTTATTCGCTATATTTTTTTTTGTGATGTTTATGTCCCCTATTTTTTTTTGGTCTCTCTTTGTTATGTATAATAAGATATACTTGTAGTTTTCTCTTTATTCCTAACCTAATTGGGATGACTAATCATTGTCTTGAGATCTATCACACTATATATGTTGCATATATCAATATTTGTATATATAAGAAATCTAATTTTCAGCTATGACTCAATTACACCTAAAAAAATAATAAAGTAACAATATGCTTGATAAAAAAAAAGTTCCATAGTAAAAGATTTATAAATAAATTTACCTTTTGTTGCACGGTATGTTCACCTTATCCACCGAATCATTGAAATTTTTCCATAAAGAAATGATAAATTAAGGCATAAAAAAGAATAAAATTTCACACTCAACCAATAAAAGAAGAGTGATTGCAAAAAAAAGAAAACTACTAAAGTAAAATAGATAGAAAAATTAAATATAAAAAGGCGGATCACATAAAAAAAATAAAAAAGTTTCGCAATATGTTTAACATGAATCTCTCAAAAATTATCTTAAAGTTAGTACCACATATTAAAGCTCTCATGGACGATGTTTCATGTTGACAATAGATGCATATTTACTACCTTCAAAAGAAACATAAAATGAGATTGTCATAATATATTGCAAATTAAAATTTTAAGTAAATTATCTTTGATTTCAATCTCTCATTAACCAAATATATATATATATATATATATATATATATATATATATATATATATAGAAAAAAAGGAGAAATAATACATTATTTTTCTTTAACGATGACCGACCAATGCATAGGCATAATCAACTATATATATACATGATCTTAAAAATCTTATCAGTTACATTACATATATATAAACAAATTAGGGAAACTCAACGATTGTTTAATGTTGACTCTAACTCTTCATATATGCAAGTTGCTGCTAAACTTAATTTCACTAAAATATCATTCAATTATAGTAGTAATTTATATGAGATTTATTCAATTATTATTGTAAATATATTAGTCATTCTTTTTACAAACTCTTTGGTCTTCCGTAAGTTACAAACTCCTTTAACTTAATTGACTTCATGTTACCTCATGAATATCATAAGTCTCCATATTGATCGGTTACTTTTTTAATTATTGCTATTGGTATTCTTTTTATTCATAAAAAAACTTTATTATAGAGCACTATATATAGATCATTTTATTAGATTATAACTATTTGATTTTAACAAATATATCGGTATATTTTTTTATTGATTACTATCTATTTATCGTTTGTGCGTCAAAATAAAATCTATTTAATTTTCGTCTATAAAAATTATATATAATTTGTTACGGATGAAATTTACCTTTCAAATTATGCTCATGCATGGTATACAATATCATTTTGGAAATTGTGTTTTTGGATCATAATTAAATGTAATTATAACTTGGAAAGACCAAAAATATTAAGAGAAGTGAATAAATAAATAAATAAATAGTTGGAAATAAATTTCATAAAAGATTATACTTTCAAATAATAAATAAATATAAAATATAAAATAATTGAACAAATAAAAAAAGTATTCTTATTTATCTCTAATGTTAGCTATGCAAAATACTCATTAAAATTATTTTTAAAAATAAAAGGATAATGAGAAATTAATAAAAATTGTTACATGTCAAATTATTAATTTGGATTTTGCATTAGTACAATATTTTTACAAAAGTAATATAAAAAATAGTTGGAAATAAATTTATAAAACATATAATTTAAAGAATATAAAATATAAAATATAAAATATAAAATAATTGAACAAAATTATTTAATATGATAATTAATGTGAAAGTAATAATAAAAATTGTTACATGTCAAATTATTAATTCAAATTTCTATTCATGTATTTAATTTGTGGAGGATAAATTTTATTTTAGATTTAATAATTAAGAGAAGTTAGTAAAGTTTCAATAGAAATTTGAGTTTTCTTAGAGGTGCCACATCATCACAATGAAGGTCTAGGACCAAGCTTCCTTTTATAAGTAAACCATTATAATTTTCTAGATATAATTTACGTTAATATATCTCATAGATCATTCATATTAATGAATAGAAAATATTAAGTTACAAAATGATTAAGTTAACATATTATTTTAACATGTAGCTTGACATATGTTTAATTTTCACCCAAAAAAAACTATATAGACCAATATTTTGGATGATGAAGGACACAAACAATAAATTTTAGTATAGTGTTTAAATATAGAGAGAAACTTCTCTAAAACATGTCACATAGACAAAATGAAGGCTTAAGAATAACCCTAAAAGAGTAAAGACACACCTTATTGAAGAAGAACCCTCACCAAACATGTTATTGATTATATATCTAACTCCAAAACATGCATGTTGATTTTTACGGCACACATAACTCCATTCTAGAAAACATGATCCACAATTATTAGAAGACATAATCCATAATTATTATAAATGAAAAATATAGAACATCAAGACAGTAGAAATTTTAGCACATATACAATGTAATATCCACAATATTAAGAAACAAAATAAGAAAAAAAGATTTAGTTAATATAAATATATAGAGTGACTTGAGCTTCAATCCTATCAGAAAAGCCAATAAAAAATTTGAAGAGTACAATTCAGATAGTTGTTTGAATAAAGCAATGATTATCCAAAATCAAAATTTATTCTATAAAAATTTAGCAATAGAAAAATATATTATTTCATGAGGAGTTTTCTTATTCTCATGGTGCCTTTAAGGGATTCTAGTATTGTGGTGGTGTGTCTCGTTGTTTGTAATTTTATTTTGTCCGTTTTGTTTTTATTTTGAACTAAGACATAGTAGTTAACACTATTTACTTGATCCATTTGCATTAAATTAATAAAGGACTTAATTGTTGATTTATTCATCTCTTTTTGGACGGGCTACTAATAATTTAGATGTTAATTGAAATCTTTCATGTTCTAATTGATAATTCATGAGCTAAAAATTTATATAGATAGAAATTAAGAAAGGGGAAAGCTTTTTAGATGTGCCACATCATCACAATGTTTGAATATGAGCAACTCAAGCTTCTTTTTATAAATCAAAAAGAAAAGATTTTCATTATTATAGACAAAAAATGTATTCATAAATTAAAAAGAAGTATATAAATTTTTTTATTTAATGATATATCTTTATTTTCTTTTCTGTTTTGATGATACTTATGTTAACAATTTAATTTCTGCTTAATGTTGCTTTCAACTACAAATATTGTCATAATTAAGACGCGTGGAATAATTAGCTTTTCATTGTTAATTAATGAGCTATTTAGGATCACTTCTGCTAGTGACCAATGCCTAAAATGGAATTTTGCCAAAAAAAGAAACTAAAATGGAATAATATTTATTTTCCAATCAAAATAGTTTGTGGTATAACTTATAAAGTTTTGGTTGACACTACAAGGAAAAACCACTGCAAGTAATACTATATATCACAATTCACATAGTATATCCACTTTAATGATGTTAATACTTTTTTTTGTTTAGTCAAGTAGCCTAAATGACAAGACTCACACATTTTAAATGTGGAGAAGCGTGGAATCCGGGATTCGAACCACGGCCACTCCAATAATGTCCATGGTATCTACCATTTGAGCTACACTTATGGGACAATGTTAATACTTCACTATATATGTTTTAACTTTTAATCTGCATTCTTAAAATGAGTTTGTAAGAAATTAAGAGTAGGTTGGTTGGATGTCATTGTATTTATGTCATTCCAGGTGACTGAAAGAAAATAAAGAAATGCTTTTGGGCATAGAAAACATCTTATAAATTATCATAGAAAATATTATAAGATGTTTCTGAAAATAAAGAAATTAACTTTAAATTGTTTTCATAAATTATCATAGAAAACATTATCCGAGAAAATATAGCTTGTTGACATGTTATAAAATGTTTCGTTAACTCACACAAATAAGTACCTATATTGAGAGGTAAATATAAATAAGTAAATTTATACCGACCTTGAGTTAACTAGGATTTTCAAATAGACCTGACATGATATGAGAGTCCATTGATCCATATTTTAAAGGAAATTCTTAACTAGTACTCTAAGGATGTTACTTGATATGACTCTATTTTGCACGAATTGAACTGTAAAACAACCCATTTTAACCGAGTACAATTTATCCCAAAAAAAAATTGGAATGGGTTGGGTTGGGCTCACTCTTTAAGCTTCAAATTAGTGAGAATTTTTTTTTTCTACCCCTACATTTAACCCTTTACCCCTACAAACAAACCAATATTCCTATTTTACCCCTTTTGAAACATTAAAAAATGAGTTTTGAACATTTAGCCACGGTTTAACCGTGGCTAATATGAAGAATTTTCTGTACACTTTTTTCCATGTACACCGATGACAAAGTGTAAATCGGAACAGTTTGGAAAAGGTCTTCCGATAAACATTAGCCACGGTTAAACCGTGGCAAAAACTAAAATATGGAAAAGTACAAAAACACTACGAATTAGCTACGAAGTAGCTACCAATTCAGTAGTAGCTAATCCTGTATATTCTTGTAGCCACAAAGACACAAATTATTCAACAACAAAAATCCAATAATGGTCGGAATCATTCCATTGGAAAAAATCTCATCAACTAAAGTACTACAAATGAATCTAACAAGCAAAAAAACACTACAAGAAAATATAGGATTAGTTAATCCGTAATGTTTTGGTAAAAATATGTTATATGTTAGATTGAGTTCTTACTTTGATGTGCATCTATCGTCATCATTTTCTTTTATATTTTTTTGTTTAAGATATTAATTTTTTTTTGTATTAACGTAATGTAATGTAATCGTGTAGTGTTTTTTTGCTTGTTAGATTCCTTTTTAGTCCTTTACTTGATGAGATTTTTTCTAATGGAATGATTCCGACTATTATTGAATTTTTGTTGTCGAATAATTTGTGTCTTTGTGGCTACAAGAATATACATGATTAGCTACTACTGAATTTGTAGCTACTTCGTAGCTAATCCGTAGTGTTTTTGTACTTTTCTAGATTTTAGTGTTTGCCACGGTTTAACCGTGACTAATGTTTATCGGAAGACTTTTTTCAAACTGTTCCGATTTACACTTTGTCATCGGTGTACATGGAAAAAAAGTGTACCGAAAATTCTTCATATTTAAACTGTGGCTAAATGTTCAAAACTCATTTTTTAATTTTTCAAAAAGGGTAAAATAGGAATATTAGTTTGTTCGTAGGGGTAAAGAGTTAAATATAGGGGTAGAAAAAATCAATAATTAGTCATATCAACATTTCCATGCAACTCTTTAATTTAAAGTTATTAAGTAAAAACCCTTCTTCTCCCCCATCCAAACCATATGTTTCTAAATTTGAATACCAAAAAACTAATAATAATATAATGTATTTGTTGCAAGCCGATAAATTAAAGAGAAATAATTGTTTTGATTAATTTACTTATTTCTTGATGGACTTATCTTATAATAATTAAATTTAGTAATAATAATGTAAAAAATAAAAAAAATTAGTAATAATAATAATAATAAGTAAAAACATGTAATTTTTGGTTCTGTTGATGGCAAGCAAGTTAATCACGCTAAGTAAAAGCACATTAATAGTAGTGTGGCTTCATATAAATAGGTGCCATGTGAAAGGTTTAAAATCACATCACAAAACACTAAGAAGAGTCAAAAAAAAAAAAAAAAACAAGAAACCATGATGAAGAGTGCTTTTTTCTTAATTATGCTGAGCACTGTTTTGATCCTGACAATGGCCAGAGGTGTTCCACCTGAGGATCCTCGTCCTAACTGTCTCATAGGCTGTAGCTGCCGTAATGTGATTCACTGTTTGACAGGAATCACTCCACCACCACCACCACAAGCTAGGCCAACTCCACCTCAGGATCCTCAGCCAACTCCACCACCACCTCAGGATGCTCAGCCAACACCACCACCACCACATGCTTGAATATATAAATGTTCCTCTATGTTTATCCTTACTATAATTAATTATTAATAAAGGGATATATTTATTATGTTTAATTTGTAACCTGCATTTTGTTTCTTTATATGATGCAATTTTATATTTCGTATTTTAATAAAAGTGTGGAAATTAAAAAAATTAACTCGGAGATACATCACAAAGCATTTGGGAAGCAATGAGAAGGAAATACTAATCATAGCAACAATGTCTATTAAAAAAGTACTAATCATAGTTTATAAAAAAGTCAATCCATCCATGTGAGTCTTTCTCTCTTGAGATGGTTTGGTTGATGCGAAGGTCAGTTTTTTTTTTAAGATTATATCCAATGTATTATCATTTGAATCAATGAATGTGTTTGTGTTTTCTCTTTAAATTTTGATAGACCAGACCCTTATGAAATGTTATAAATTGTGTCTAAGTTTAGCTTATACTCAATCGATGTGAAGGTGTTTTGCAATTGATTTTGGAGTAGAATTTCTTCACTATAGATACTGCAACTTTGTAAATTATCATTGTTTGTTTAGGGATAAAACTACACGTGAGATGTTGAGTTTCCAGATTTAAAACTTCCACAGTGGGGTTTATCTAGAGCATATGTGTTATTTTGTAAGGGAATAAGTTTGGATAATGTGATATTTTAGTCAAACGATTTGATTCATTCTGTATCTCTTATCAAGTGGTTGTGTTAGTTATGTTTTTTTCATTCATTTGTTATTATAGAGTCAACTTTACCCCTCAAAATAACCATGGTTTAAGATATATTGAACATTAATCGGATGCCAAGCAGTATAATTTTTCTAACAAAGTAGTTGCCATGATGAATAATGATAAAGCATAAGTATAACCCCTGTTTTGCTTTGCTTGTGATACAAACTACATTACTCTCCAATTTATCAAATTTAAGCTTGAAAATATCTTGGGGATTGTGGCTATTAATTGGTCTAGTCCGAGGACGCCTTAGGAGTTTCATATTGTTGTTTTCATTGTACTTTTTCCTTTTTTCTTTGGGGACTTTGTACTTCTTGTACCCAGTGGCGGAGCTAGGACCTTGGCTCAGCGGGTGCAGACAATTAAATGTTAAATAAGTATTATATCGGTTGCGGGATGACCTGAATATGTGTTTATAAAGTAGATGCAATTTTCACCTTACAAACCAATTTTGAGTTAAGTTAAACCCACCCCTCAATTCTAAGATTAAATTTTATTAATAAATATAATCATATATATAAAATGAGTGATAGAAATTGGTTTGGGTGTCACGATGAGTTTAGTTCAGTTGGTACAAGTATCACATTATATATGTAAAAGCTGAAGTTTGAACATCAAACACTCTGCTCTTTTTTTTACACCAAACACTCTACTTACTCACCTTAAAAATTTAAAATTTTTGTAACTTGACTAGGCTACCTAACAAAAAAAATATATTAGATTAGAGTGTAACAAATAAATTATACAATTTTAGTAATTTTTTGTGCAAAATTTGAGCCAAACTAATGAAAAACACTTTAGTTAATTACAATTAATTAATTACTACTCCATATCATATAAATTAGGTACTTTTCAGACAGTTGAGAAAATAGGTGCAGCCAGCTGGTGCAAAACTTAAATACCACGGGGTTAAAAATAAATATAATTGGAATTATTAGTGGAAATTCCTCAACTTGAGGGGGTGCAAGTGAACCCCCTGGTCACTATGTGCCTCCGCCACTGCTTGTACCCCTTTTGTGGACTCTCTTAGATGTATTCTTTCACTCTTATATATATATATATATTTATTTTGCCATTCAAAAAAAAAAAAAGCTTGAAAATATCTCATTGGAATTTTTTTTTCTATCAACTTTGACCTTTGGTGACGGTGTGTATATGATGAGTTATAAAATTGGTACCCCAACATTTAAGATCAATGGTTTGATAGATACAGCGAGTGACATGGTTTGATAGATCAATGCAAACCTTGTAAATGAATGTCATCTATATTTCAGTGTAAACCTTCAAAATCTTCCAGTTACCAAAAGATTTCGTGCTCATCTAGAACATGTAAATTTTTAGAAAATATATATACCTTATTCTGATGATGATGCTTGTCAAAATAAAATTAGATATGGTGATGGAACAACACCTCACATGGTGATGTAAGTAGGGAGACTCTTACAATGAATTTCACTACTGGCTCTAGTGTATCATTTCCTAACTTCCTAATAGGATGTGGACATGTACAATTAAAAACCAATTAGGATTTTCAATTGGTGAGAAATTATCCTATTGTTTAAATGGTGTGCATGATTATCAGTCAAACTTATCAAGCAAACTCAATTTTGGAGACACGGCAATTGTATCAGGTGACAACGTTGTTTCAACTTTCAACTCCTATAGTCGGACCTGCAAGTGGGAGTCTAGGCTACTACCTAACTTTGAAAGCATTTAGTGTACATGTGGGATATAAAAGAGTAAAATTTAAAGGGTTCAAACAAGATGGATTAAATATTTCTACGTACTCAAACCATCATAATTGACTGTGGCACGACCGTGACTTTTGTGCCACATTGATTTAAAGGCACCTTTCTTGCAATAGAGGAGGGGATCGAATACTTTACTTTCTGCCCTTCTTAACATGGAGGTGCACTCTCAAAGGGAATGATAATTCGTTGATTAATATTGCTAAAGTGATGGCTATAAATAGATACGAATTACAAACTGTAAATCCAACTCTTAAGGGAGCCAATTGCCTATGATTAGGAGCCGATAACAATAAGGAGTACATAACTAATTATGCTATCAGTAAGTATACTAATCTACTGCTATTAATAAGGAAGCACCTTAATTCTAGTAACATTCTATATTATCTAATATGCCCACTCAAAATGGGGTCACCATCAATGACACCAATTTTGTCTCGAAGAAGCAAAAACTTGGTGCGATGTAACGGCTTGGTCAGAATGTCTGCAAGCTGATCCTTTGTAGAGATGTGAGAGACCATAAGTTTTCTATTTTGAACTTGTTGCCTCACAAAGTGATAATCAAGTGCAATATGCTTCATTCTTGAGTGAAAAACTGGATTAGAGCATAGATAAGTTGTTCCAATGTTGTCACAGAACAGTGTAGGAATTTGAGATGGAACACCCAAGTTCACCCAAGAGATTCAAGAGCCACATAATTTCTGCTGAAGTGTTGGCTGCAGACCGGTATTCCGCTTCTGTGGATGACCTTGCAACTGTTCTTTTCCTTTTTGACAACCATGAGACAGGGTTACCACCAAAGTATATTATGTAAGCGGAAGTTGATGTTTTGTCATCATAATTGCCTCCCCAATCAACATCAGTAAATGCTTGTAGTTTAAGATGATCTGGCTTTGTAAGTTTCAAACTATGGTTAATGGTGAACTTGAGATACCTTGCACTCTTTTAAGTTGCTGAAGATGCAATTGGGTTGGTTGATGCATAAATTGTGACAATTTGTTTATTGCAAATGAGACGTCTGACCTAGTTAATGTGATGTATTGAAGTGCTCCGATAATGCTACGAAACATTTTTGAATCAGCATGAGCTGAACCGTCATTCAGTGAGGCATAGTCATATACAATGAAGTTGTTGTTGATTTAGCACCTGACATATGAAACTTATCCAATAGTTCTCTAATGTAGCCATGTTGTGATAATAGTAGATCAGATTTGATTGGTATAAGTTCTATGCCAAGAAAGTAATGAGGAAAGTCAAGTTGTTTGAGAGAAAACTTTGTGGAAAGTTTTGTCATGAATTTACCTAAAAATGTAGTGTTGTTACCTGTTAGTAGTAAATCATCAACGTAGACTAGCAAGAAGGCACATACTCCTTGTTTATTATAAATAAACAATGAGGGATCACTTAAGCTTGTGGAGAACCAACAGAAATCACAAATGTCTTGAGTGAATCATGCCATGCACGCGATGCTTGTTTCAAACCATAGATGACTTTCTTTAATTTACACTAGTGGAAAAAACACCTTTTAATTCGAGAGCTATAGTAAGAACCACTTTAATTGTTTGTGGTTTTACAACCGGAGCAAAAGTTTCCTTGAAATCAAGACCCGAAGTTTGAGTGAATCCTTTGCAACCAACCTCGCTTTATACTGTGCCACACTTCCATCCGGATTTCTTTTAATTCGGAATAACCATTTACAACCCACTATATTGGTGTGTTTTTGTTGTGGTACCAAGGTCCAAGTACCATTACTCATAAGTGCATTAAATTCAGCTAAACAAGCATCTCTCCAATGTGCAATCTTAAGAGCTTGAGTGATAGTTGATGGCTCAAGATTTTCTTGCAAATCATGTTTTGTAGCAACATATATTTTCTTTGGTTTAAAAATATTATGATGAGACCTTGTAACTATAGGATCACGAGTGGCAGGTTTGTTGCACTGAATACTTGGAACATGATCAGATGTATTGTTGATAATGGAACCTGCAAATAAATTAGACATAGATATTGGTAACTCACTGACTGGTGCTGACACTGGTGATGACCCAGGAACAAATGGCTGAACATGTAAGATTGACTCGTTAACATGTGACTCAGGTAGAGAGGACTGATTCGGTGCATTTACCGTAGGTGAAACATGTGATTCAGGAAGTGGACTGGATATAGAATATTGACTCGGTGTAGGTACTGAATTTTGGAGTTCACTTCTAGAGTTCACTTCTATTGGAATGTTTTCCATGTTGAACATGAATAATGCTATGAAGTGTAGGATCATGCGGTGGAATTAGAGGACTAGGTGATGGTTTGATTATGGATTGATATGGAAATGAATTTTCCACAAAGTTAACATGCCTAGAAACATATACTCTGTAAGATAGTGGTTCTAGACAAAAATAGGCATGTTGTGACATAGAGTAGCCTAGGAAGATACATGGTTTAGACCTTTGTTGGAGTTTATTTTGCATGTATGGTTTTAACCAAGGAAAGCACAAGCATCTAAATGAGTGAAGTTTATTGTAATCTGGTTTAATGTTAAATAAGACTTCTAAAGATGATTGCATCTGATTGATTTGTTTTGGCATCCTATTGATGAGATAAACTACAGTAGTAAATGCAAATGACCATAATTTAGGAGGTAGATTAGCATGATGTAAGAGAGCACGACTTGTTTCAACAACATGTCTGTGCCTCCTCTCTGCAGTCCCGTTTACCTCAGGTGTATGTGGTGGTGTGGTTAAATGAGAAATACCATTGTTAGCAAGAAAAGATTTTAATTTGACGAATTCTCCACCATTATCAGAAGAAAAACAAATGAGACAATATGCAAATTAATTTTTTTTCTTCAACAATTGACTTAAATTGAACAAAGATGGAAAATACATCTGATTTGTGTTTCATTGGATATAGCCATACATATTTAGAGAAATGATCTACAATGATTAAATAATACAAATAACCATCTAAAGATCTAACAGGAACTGACCCCCATACATCAGAATACCAGAGTTCTAATGGTTTGCTACTTGTGAGATGATGATTGGAAAAAAGGAAGTTTGTGGCTTTTTGCACAATAACATGAATTTCACTCATGAGATGGTGGAAGCTTTATTGGAATATGATGACGGCCAATCATATGCTTTATTATTTTAAACAAAGGATGACCTAACTTATGATGCCATGTGGATATAGATTGGATGCCTTTATAAAATGCTTGAAGTGGACTGGATGGACCGGATGCAGTGGACAAATGGTAGAGATCTTGTTTAAGTGGACCTTGGAGCAGTGCTTGACCCGAACTCAAGTCCTTAACAACAAAATAATTTGGAAAAAATTCAACAGAACATCCATTAGATTGACATAGTTTAGAAACTGACAACAAATTAGATTGAATTTTAGGTACACATAGAACTTGTTTAAGATGAAGAGGTTTAACAGATGTGTGAATAATAGAGTTACCAGTATGAGTAATTTTCAAACTTGTTCCATCACCAACTGTAACCTGATCTGCTCCAGGATATGAATTGGCTAGAGTGAGTTGTTGCATATCTTGGGAGATATGATGAGATGCTCCGGTGTCCATTATCCAATTAGCATTCTGTGTTACAGCCTGATTCTGAGCAATATTTGCGGTTGGTTTAGTTCCATACCGTTTTGGAAAGCCCCTGATCTTGTAGCAGATTTTAGCGCTATGTCCTGGTTTGTCACAAAACTGACAAACAGGTCTGTTATCACTATGCAGCGGAATCGGAGAGGAGTTGCGATTGTTGTTGTTTCTATATTGATGTCCCTTGTTCCTTGTGACAGCATTAGCAGTTGCGACAACATCAACAACATGTTGATCGACACAATGATGAATGGTTTCAAAATCCATAAGCTTCTCATGAAGCTCAACAAATGCAATAGGAGATTCTCTGCTTCTAAGTGCAGCCAATATTTCACGATACTCAACGGTCAAGCCATTGAGAGTGTGAATCACTAGATCAGTTTCATCAAGGGGATGGTCAATAATTGACAGTTCATCCGAGATGGCTTTAATTTCTTGAAGGTAGGTAGCCATGGATTGATTTCCTTTTGTGAAATTGGAAATTTGTTGTTTGAGAGCCATGATGCGCACACGAGAGCGACCAGCATACATGGTTTTTAGTATCTCCCATGCTTGATTGGAATTTGTTACCGTTCCTAGGTGTGTGACCACTGTTGCATGGTTTTTAGTATCTCCCATGCTTGATTAATTGGAATTTGTTACCGTTCCTAGGTGTGTAACCACTGTTGCAGCAACATATGGGATGATTCCATGTAAAATGAGTTGATCTTGCCTAACCCAATGAGTAAAGGCTGGATTGACAGCCGCAACATTATTCGCAAAAACCTTCGGTGGACACGGTTTGCTGCCATCAACATAGCTTATGAGATCATAGCCTGTTAAAAGAGCCATGAACTGAATTCTCCGAGCAGGATAATTGTCTCCATCAAGTTTGATGGAGAGTTGTGTACTAGCATTCAAAATGATCAATTTGTCAGAGGTTTCAACATTAGAAGTTGGTGAAGATATGTTTGAGGGATCGTGTAAAAAAAGTCTTTTAAGCTCTATTTGCTCTGAATACCATCAAAGGGAATGATAATTCGTTCGTTAATATTGCCAAAGTGATGGCTATAAATAGATACAAATTACTAACTGTAAATCCAACTCTTAATGGAGCCAATTGCCTATGATTAGGAACTGATAACAATAAGGAGTACATAACTAATTATGCTATCAGTAAGTATACTAATCTACTGCTATTAATAAGAAAGCACCTTAATTATAGTAACATTCTGTATTATCCAATACATTCTTTGGGAACTTGGCACACCAAAACTTTTTGATTAATGGTTATGACCTCGAAAACAATATTGTCTCTTTCAAGCCTACTGATTGTACTAAGTATTGAGTGAGTGTACACATTTTTCTACCCAATTTACTTGGTAAATTGATAATAAAAAGTTTGTATTTTGTTTCTTACCTATTTGAGAAACACATTTTTAATTAAGGGTGTTAGCGATTCATTTAGGACTGTTCATTTAAAACTGTGAACCGAACCTAAGGTTTTAAATTGCGGACCGCATCAGGTGATGCGGCCGCAATATTGCTGATGCGGTAGGCACTGCAACGGCATCGGTCTGCAAGGTATGCTGTGTTGTGAAGAGTTGTAGTGAGGTGTTTAATTTAGTCTGAATTTTCAATGTTTCCTCTCTTCCTTTCCTCTTTTCCATCGATTTGATCTGCTATCTCTCAAGGTATGTTATTTCTAACTACTCATTCATGTTCTTTGCTTTTTTTCTGGCTTTTTAGGTTTTGTTTGAAAGTTTGATTTCTAGGTTTTGTCTTTCTTTGGGTGTTTGTGTGAGTGGGTGAGAATGAGATGCTTAAAGAGAAATAACAAATTTGATAAGAAAATCAATTGGGGAAGCAAATCATGATAGAGAAACAAGATGATTTTGGTGAGAATTGGAAGGGATGATGCTGAGAGAGTGAGGAAGAGGAAGGAAAGCAAATCTGGGAACAGAGAGAATGAGTTATGAGTCCGTAAGAACAGAACAGAGAGAATGAGAATTTGATTTTTTTTTTTTGTGTGTTATAAGTGGTTTTAATTATAATAATTATAAATATTTTATTTTAGTGGGGGTGGGGGGAAGAATTGAAGTGGAGAAAAAATAGGGGGGAAAACAAAAATTTATGGGGGAGATTGAAAGTTGAGTAAAAATTGGTAGTGGGGTATTTTTTTTTTATTTCTTTCTAATTTTACAATATACAGTATTTATTTATTTTTTTGTAAAAAAAAAACATATTCTTTTTTATATTTTTTTTAGCCAATTTATTTTTTATATAGTAAGTGATATTGATGTTAACTTTTTTTATTTATTATTTAGATAAATGAAATTAATTTTGATATTTTAAATTTGTAGATAATTATTAGTTTTTTTTTTTATGTTATTGAGTGACATTTATTTATTATTATATTTAATTTAATAGGTACGATTAAATATACACAATGCCACCAAGAGATGAATTTCCTACAAAAAGATTAGAGGGTGCTTCAAGTGATGATATTGGATGGCATTTTGGAACACCCGTGCCTGGAAATAGAAACAACGTTCGTTGTAAACTTTGTAAAGAAATAATAAAAGGTGGCATTACGAGATTGAAGCAACATTTAGCACATATGTCAGGACAGGTCAAACCTTGTGGTAGAGTGAACAAACTAGTTAGGGAAAGTATGATGAAACTTCTACTCGATGCAAAAGCGAAGAGAAATGATTCTAAAAGAAGGAAAGAAGAATTTGAAGAACGTTTAAGAGGAGATGTTGTTGAAGTAGATAATGTGGATCATTCTAGTGATGATCAATTAAGGTTTGCTACACAAGAGAGTCTCAGATCACATCATGATTGGGAAAATAGGCAAAAATTCAGACATGAAACAGGAGGATATATATCAAAATGTTTATGATCAAGGTGGAAGTTCTCGTGCAAGTGTTAGTGGAGGTGAAAGACCAGAAGATCTAACTTTTTCTTTGAGGTCTACCAACATTGATCTTGTGAGGACCAAAAGCATGAAGCAGCCTAAAGTCAATAAGGGCATGCTAAGTACATGGAGGAAGAAGCTTGGACATGCTGTAAGCAAATTTATAATTTACGAGCGTTTGCCCATGAATTTATCTAATTCTCCCTGGTTGCATAATTTGATTTTTGTAGCGTCTGAGGTGGGAAAAGCTAAATTCCCAACTCCTTATGAAATCTCAAATGTGTATCTAGAGGCTGAATATGAAGAAATGAAGAAATGGATAACTATAATGAGAAAAACATGGAAACAAAAAGGGGCAACAATAATGTGTGATGGTTGGACAAACATTATCAACCACTCTCATAATGAATTTTTTAGTGTATTGTGAAAAAAGAACAGTGTTTTGGAAATCAGTTGATGCTTCCGATGTTGATAGTAGAAACACAGACTACTACTTTCAATTATTGGATAAAGTTGTGGAAGAAATTGGCGAAGAATTTATTGTTCAGGTGGTTACAGACAATGAAGCTGCACTAAAAGCAGCCGGTTACAAACTAATGGAAAAGAGGCCACACTTGTATTGGTCTTCTTGTGCGGCTCATTGTTTAGATATTTGCTTAGAGGATATAGGGAAAAAAAAAATATACAAAAGTTATTAAGTGAAGCAAAGCTGGTGACAACATTCATCTACAACCATACATATATTGTGAGTCTCATGAAAAAATATACTGGAGGCAGAGAGATTATTCGTCCTGGTGTAACCCGATTTGCAACACAATTTCTATAACTTCAATCAATTGTGAAACAGAAGGAAGGTCTGGAAAACATGTTCCATTCGGAAGAGTTTCGAAAAACGAAATATGGTAAAGAGAAGAGTGGGCCAGGATATGAAGCAAAGAAAATTGTTTCGAGCAAGGACTTTTGGAGTAAGGCTAACGACATATTGAAGGTGTACGAGCCTATTGTTCATGTTTTGAGACTAGTTGATGGTGACGAGAAATCAACAATGGGTTTCCTATACGAAGCCATTGATCGAGCAAAACAAGCAATTCAACAAAATTCTCGTTATCATTCCACCTATAATGATATAATTGACAAGCGTTGGAAATTCATGCATTCTGATCTTCATTCTGCTGGTATGTCAAAATCAAATATCTTAAGAATGAGATGTTTCTTGTGATTCTAACATTGTCAATATATTTTAATTTTAATTTATTCATATAATTTTAAAATATGTTTCTTCATGTCATGTAATTCTTTCATGCATTATGCTTATATTTTTTTAGGTTATTTTCTTAATCCACAATTTCAATATGGAGTTGAACATGGAGATGATGTCTATAAGGAAACATTTGAAGGGACGACTAGAGTGATAATGAAATTAGAAAGAAGTATAGATAATCAAATCAAAGCTCTGAATCAGGTTAAAAATAAATGTTATATTTTAATCTGATAAATTATTTGTTATCAAAATATGTTTACATATTGATGTATTTTGTTATGTTATTTAGTTGACTCTCTACAGAGAAAAGAGTGCATCATTTGGTACATCCCCTGACTCAACAATCTTGGTCAAAGATGACTCCAGGTAAAATACTAATCCATTTTTCATAAGTTACGCAAAGTTAACTTTATTTTTTAATACAACCAATACTTTTTTTTATTGTTTCTTTACATAGATGCTTGGTGGGAGGTTTGCGGTACATCTGCTCCTGAACTTCAACGTCTAGCTATAAAAGTTGTTAGTCAAACAACTTCTGCTACAAATTGTGAGAGAAATTGGAGTACATTTAGTTATATTCACACAAAGACAAGGAATAGGCTGAAGTATAAAAAGTTGCATAAACCTGTCTTCATACATTTCAACATGAAGCTGAAAATGAGGCAACAAATGAGGAGAAGTCAAGAAGAAATAGATGCAAGTTTTGATCCTATAAATCTTGACTATATATTTCAAGAAGATCCGTTATCTCAATGGGTAGAAGAGAGAGAAAATCCATTATTGGATGGAGTTCAAAATGCAGAATGGTTGCCAATAGTAGATACAAATGATGAGATTGTGGAAGTTGATGATGATAAAATGGATCAAATGACAGTGGTGATGGTAGTGGTTTAAGTCCACCAAGCGGTAACAATGGTGATGGAGGTGGTAATGAAGAACCTAACGAAGGTGGTGGTGGTGGTGATGATGAAGATGCACAAAATGATCCATATGGTGAAACCCCGCCTATTTATAGGCGTTATAGAAACTTGAATGATATGGATCGTTCTGATGGTTCGCTACTTAATACTGGAGAAAATGTGTCACATTCTAGAAGAGGTAAAAGGAAACAAAATGTTCCACTTGAAGATTCTTCTTCTTCTTCTAGTATTAATGCTCAGAGTTTTAGTGACTTTGGGATTGGCAATTCTTCTCAAAACAGTCAACAATCTTATCCACATATTTATCAATATCCTTATTTCAACTCATATAACCAATATCCAAGTGATCAAGCTCCTTCCAACTACCAACAATCAGTGAATTACGAAGATCCTTATTATCAACAATCAAATGCTGGATTTTTTGGTTATGTCTTTGGGCAAGGAGCTACACAAGATGATAGTCAGAGTGAAAGCACAAGTAATGCTCCTCCACGTCATTCCACCATGTGGTAAATAGTATAATGTAAGTTATATTTTAAAAAATTTAAATTTATATTGAGTTAACTTTTTGTGATGGAAAATCTTAATACTCTTGTGTTATTAAGATATTTGATTATGAATTTATTTTATTTTTTCTGCAGTGAAGAAGAGCATATTTATATATGGAGACAACATGGTGTTGCTTTTCAAAGTCAAAATTGCAGCTTAGTGCATTTAACTATTTGTAACATTAGTATTATGGTGTTAGTTTGTTATTAATCTCTTGATTGTATTTGCATAAACAATTAAGAATGTTATTATGATAATGTTTGTTTCATTGGATTTAAATTTATATTATTCATAAATACGATACCACATCTTAAACATGAATTTAAATTTATAGAGAACAATAAATAAAACATTATAAGGAATTACAATAATTATAGGATTTTTTGTGTGTTTGTGCGGATAGAAAATTATTTCACGCCGCAACTGCAACACCCGCATCCGCAGCCGCAACTGCAATTTAAAACCTTATCGAATTGTAAATAACCGATAAATTTACGAACCGAACCATTAATTTCGAGTCAGTTCACTAACTGTGAACCAAACCATTAATAACCAAATCAAATCGTTGAGAAATTGCAAACTCAAAGCTGAAAAACCAAAAAGTCTCAAACCATTGATTTCTAGGTTTCAGTTGGTGTGAATTTGTATTAAGGGTTCGTGGTTTTAGCTTGTTGATATGATTATTAACTAACTACATAAGCTTATTTTCGTTCTAAAGTGTGAAAATAACGATACATAAGCTTAATATGTTAATACTACAAAAGCTTAATATGTATCAAGTTTTACAGCTCTTGTAGATAGTCTGTTTCTTTTCATAAGCTTAATATTGTTGAGAAACTGATTGCTTAATTTAAGGGATCTGTTTCATGTTATTAGGGAATTATATATTTGAGATATTTCATGCTTATTTGTAGGTGTCGCGGTGATTTTTGGATATCGAGTTATTAATTAACTTCGAATCGCAATTTAATATTCCACCACCGATCTTTAATTTATCCGAGGGAAAGGGAAAAAGTTCGAAAAATACCCTATTTTTAGAGAACAAGGTTCGGGGGTTAGTTATACGAAGGGAAGGTATTAGCACCCTAAGTATCTATAGTACTCTATAGGAACCTCTTGTTTTTATTTCTAACTTTGCGCTTTATTTTTAATTGCTTGTAAAAAAAATGTATAAGTATAGTAATTAAAGTGATGATAAAAAAAAGAAGTTTAAAGTGATGGAAAAGGAAAAATGTTTTTGTTGATTTTATTGATTGGAGAGATAAATCTCATGCCTACGTACCCGAGGGATCAAACCACCGTAGTTCGGGGTAAAAAGACGAGTAAATTTGTTTGTTTGATTTTAAGGTTTTGATAATGGTTTTAAAATACCAAAAACCAAAAATGGCAAAATGTGAGTTTGATTGATGTTAATTTGTGAAAAAAGTCTATATGGTTAAATTGATTAAAGTTTGATTATGAAATAAGACGCGGACACTTGGTTTAAAAATCCAAGGTTTGTTGAGAAAATATTTTGAGTGATAAAAGACACTTGATTTAAAATCCAAGGTTTTTGCATGATTAAAGATGTATGAATGATGAAAATGCACTTGGTTTAAAATCCAAGGTTTTAGGCGAGAAAAAGGGACACTTGGGTTAAAGTCCAAGATTTTAGCGATAAAAGAAGTCATTGGTTTAAAATCCAAGGCACTTGGTTTAAAATCCAAGTTTGAGATAAAAAGAACTCTTGGGTTAAAATCCAAGGTTTTCACGATAAAAGACGCTGTTGGTCTAAATTCCAAGGCGCTTGGTTTAAAATCCAAGTTTACGGTAAAAAGACTCTTGGGTTAAAATCCAAGGTTTTAGCGATAAAAGAAGCCATTGGTTTAAAATCCAAGGCACTTGGTTTAAAATCCAAGTTCGCGGTAAAAAGACTCTTGGGTTAAAATCCAAGGTTTTCACGATAGAAAGGGCAATTGGGTTAAAATCCAATACCACTTGGTTTAAAATCCAAGCTTTGCGATAAAAGACTCTTGGGTTAAAATCCAAGGTTTTCACGATAAAAAAGACGCCGTTGGTTTAAATTCCAAGGCTTTGAAAAGTGTATGATGACAAAATATTTTGATGCTTGATGATGTTGAAAAGAAATTGTTTTTGACTTTTTGAAAGAGGTTTTGACCTCATTTTTTAGAACAAAGTGACTAACTATTTAAAAGTGGAATGTTGGGTTTAAAATTTAAAAGATAGCGCTAAAAGAAAAAATAACGTCGCAATAAGCAAATTAAGCGCGAAGACGATCCGTAATGATATTTTGATCAAAACGGTGTCTTTTCCCTCGGAATTAAATTCTCTAACGTTTTGCGCAAAGCGATAAATAAATATGCATGAGATGCAATTTTTCATTTATGAGTACATTGGCCTAATCACACTCTAAAATTTTGCAAGAAAAATAAATATGAAATGATGCAAGAGAGGGGGTATGCTATGCACTTTTATTTAGAATTTACACTTGACCTATTTACATTCTAAGTTCAAGAGCAAAAGTAAATAATGATTAATAAAGCAATAAACACTCAATATTACGATAATAAAATAAAGGTAGAAAAAAACGATGAATAAATTGGTGTAATGAAATAAATATGATACGCACGGATAAATAGTATAAATAAATAAATACGAAATTAAAAGATGAAAATAAGCCTCGACATCATGCTTTACAAGGCTGAAAAAATAGCTAAAATAGTTATGCCAAAAGCACTTATCTCACAAGCTAAAAATAAAATTAATTAACAAAATAAAAACATGAAATAATATTACCAATGTCTAAATATCAAATAAATAGAAAAATAAATAAGCCTCAACATCATGCTTGATTGGCTAAAATAATAGCTAAAATAGCTTATGCCAAAAGCACTTATCTCATAAGCTAAAAAATAAAATAAAATAAAAACAGGGGGGTGTGAACATTAAAACGAAATAACAAGGGGGGTGTGAATAGCAGTATTGTGGTGAAAGTCCAGCCCAACAAGGGCCCAGCTGTGTAAAAAAAACAAACAAAACAAAAAAAACACAGGATCAAATCTGGCCGTCTGATGGATCAGACGGCCCTGATCTAAAATTAAAGAAGGAAAGATCTAGGCCACCTGATTGAAATCAGAGGCTGAGAAAAGAGGGTGCATGGTGTGCTGCAATGGACATGCGTACACCGGATCGGGCTGGGGTATAAATACCCCCAAACCCTAAAAAAAACACATTTTTCTCTCTTCTTCTCCCTCTTGGCCGCCGCTGTTCTCTCATCTTTCTTCTCTCACCGGCCAAATCTCTCCTCCTCTCTCGGCCGCTATAACCTCCATTTTTTTCAAAACCTCACCCCAAATAACCACTTAAACCCAAACCCCAAATCAAAAATAACAAACAAAACAAAAACAAGTTCAGATCGAAGGAAAAAAAGTTGAGGAAAAGAAAAGAAAGAACACCTCTGGTGTTCGTTTTTTTTGTGTGGATTTGGTTCCAATTTAATCTGATGACGATTTTGTTTCTGGAAAAACGAAAAGGGAAAAAGGTATTTGATTGTGTTTGATTTGATTTCGAATTCGGTTTATGAATAACGAATGATGAATGATTCTGTGATGTTGGTTTAAATCTGGATTTGTGTTCTGTTTTGTGGGTTTTGAGATTGAGAAAGAAATTTTTTTTGGTTCTGGATTGAAAGAAAAAGATTAATTCAGCGGCTGATTCCCCCTTTTTTTCTGTTCTGATTTCTTCTCTCTGATATATACCCAAAGACCTATTGAATTTCTGGACAAAAAATTGCTTTAGGGAACCAAACTCTGAATTTGGACAACAAAGTACAGTCTTTTTGCTTTCTGCAGCAAAAACGTGAAGAGGATCTTGGACAACTTTTTTTTCTGATTTTTTTAATTAAAATAAAAACAGAATAAAATAAATAATAAAATGTAATAATAATATAATAAAAATAATAATAAAAACGAAAAATAAAAAAAGGACAAAAGAAATGGAAAAAGAAATTAAAATTATCATAATAATAATAATAATAAAAATAAATGAATAAATACATAAAAGAACACAAAAAAAAAAATGAGGTATTTTAAAATACCTCTCTGCCGAAATTTCGTCAGAAATGACAAAAAGGGCAAGAAGGTTTTAAACACCGAACAAAATCAATTGGTCAAAAAATGGGGTATGACAGATGCCCCTATTTAAGTTTCTTCCATCGGAGATAAAAAGAAAAAGATGATTTTTGATGATGTTTTTGTTTTGGTTCGACGGTGGAAGAGACTTAAATACAGAGTACACCATTTTTGACCGGATTAAACTATAAAATGCTATGATATGATGTTATGAGTGTTATGTTGATGATCGTTTGAATGAAATGAAGATTATTTGACAAAAGTAATGAAGACAGAAAGCGATAAAGTCCTGTGTACGGACAAAAGTAAAGACTGAAAGCGATAAAGTCCTGTGTGCGGACATAAGCAGATAAAGTCCTGTGTGCGGACAAAAGTAAAGACTGAAAGCGATAAAGTCCTGTGTGCGGACATAAGCAGATAAAGTCCTGTGTGCGGACAGAAGTAAAGACAGAAAGCAGTAAAGTCCTGTGTACGGACAGAAGTAAAGACAGAAAGCAATAAAGTCCTGCGTACGGACAGAAGTAAAGACCGTGTCCACCAACATTGTGAGATGGTAAGGACAAGTAAAGGCAGTGTCTACCATCATTGTGGGATGGTAAGGACACAACGAGGAAATAAATTGTTTACTATCATTGTGGGTGAGCGAGACATGACAAAAATATGTATTTGTCTGGACCAGACGCACTGGAGATGACTTCCTTTTTTTGGAAATTAACCACAAGTTTGCAGTTGTTTGTTTGCAAAACCTGCTACTTGAAATATGCTTGATGGAGACATCTTTAGACCAGACTCACTGGGGATGACTTCTTTTTGTATGAATGATAGAGACATCTCTGGACCAGATACACTGGGGATGACTCTTTTTGTGATGTATGATTGATGGAGACATCTCTGGACCAGGTACACTGGGGATGACTCTTTTTGTGATGTATTGAAACAGGACACGTGATGGTCAATGCAGCATGTATGAATGATTTTGTTTGCACGTTGCATATGAATATGAATATATATATGGACATGTGAATGATTGTAAGTATGTATGCATGTATGTATGTATGTATGAATGATTGTTATGAAGCTTGTATTTGTATGATTGAATGATATTTGTACACGACTGGATGAGACAAAAGCTTGATCAGAAAAGATGAACATCGGGCCGACGTATCCGTACAACCACTCGGTAGTTCTCCGCTGGGGACACCATCGTTATAGGTGAAATAAATCAGATCCTCGGGGTAGAACCCGGTATGGTGTGTCAATCCATGCTAAGAGTGGTTGCTTCTTGGGGTAAAGCCCATCGGTTAGAGGTCTGGCAGAAGTCGCCATTTCGTACACTGAAACCGAATATTTTCTCACGGTCTTTGCTTCAACAGTCATGCTTTTGTTTTTTTCTTTTTTTGAAATCCCTAACTTTTGCCTGAATCGCCCTTTCGGGTTTTCAATCCACCGGGAATATACTTCTTTTTTGTTTTGCCCCTAATTTTTGCCTGGACCGCCCTCTCGGGTTTTCAATCCACCGGGATGCTCATTTTTGCCTAAGCCGCCTTTTCAGGTTTTCGACTTATCGAGCTTTGTGTTTTTTTGCTATTTTTTCTCTCTTTTTTGTTGTTTTTTTTTTTATAGAAAGAAACAAGACTGATATGATATGCAAACTTCTCTAAGAGATGCCATTTGTTGTTGAATATGCAAACTTCTCAAAGAGATGCCATTTGCTGTTGAACGAGCCTTCCAAAACGGGTCTCAGCTTCTTCTTTCACTGGGGAAAAGAAAATCATACAAGCTTCTTGATGATAACCACTTGCTGGAGATTACCATAGAACAGTCAAGTTCAGTATTCAGTTTGAAAAATGTTGGATCACGTGCTCATCACATTATAGTAACACACATATCCGTAAGAACCCAAAATATCAACTCGATGATCATTGGCTCAAGGAGGAAGAAAACATAACAACTATCTTGGCAGATCTGAATTGCCCCTGGAAACCACTTCAGGTGTCCCAAGTGAGTGAAACATTAACTTTGAATCTTTGAAGTGTATGCCCCTGGATGTAAAGACTTGCCCCTGATTGGCGAGTTCCTGATGTAATTTGCCCCAAGCTAGGAGCGTTTTGAATTGATTTGCTCTTGATTAGACCATTTGATTGAATTTCTTTGATGCCAAATATAAATTTGTAGACAAAATTGTTACTTTTGAAAAATATTTCTGATGTAATGTACATGCAAGTTTTGGAATCGCAAAACTTTATATAAAACACATGTGGTGTGTGTAAGAGATTGTTATTCAACAAACAGGTGGAGTCAGTTTTAACAATAATTTTGCTGATTATGCATTCAAAGTAAACCTAGCTTCAATTAGGTCTTTTGAGGGTTATAACGTGGCCTGGTTCATGGTTTTGAAAAAGAAAGATGTTTAGGCTCAAAATTCTGTTTTAACCCACCCACTCTTCTTTGATGTCCTTCATTCCTATATTCAATTAATTCATCAGCCATGTTTTGGCTGACAAGAAGACTTCTTTTGACAACGATGTTTGAGGTTGACGCTTTGGTCGAAGCTTGGATGAGGTTCTTGAAGTGACAGTCACTTTTTCATTCACAAGCTTGTTTTCAACATTTTGCTCTTAATCCCTTATTTTTGCATGGACCAATTTTTTTGGATTTTATGGACCATCGGGATGCCCTGAATTTTGCCTAAGTCTTTTTACCTAGCGGGCTTTTTGTTGTTGTTTTTTTTTTTTTTTTTTTTTTTTTTCTTTTTTTTTTTTTTGGTGTAGGACAATCGTGACTGCCACATGCTATTGTGAGTTTTGTCTACTCATGACTTCCTCTATCTCAACATATTTATCCTCTTGTATTGGGATGTGTCATTGAATTAATTGAAAGACTACCCTGCCCCGGGTTAAGATTAAGGGTTGTTTTTTTTTCTATAGAAAGAACAACAACTTCTGGCTCAAAGGGGTTGACTATGGATTATCTCCTTATTTCTCCAGTGTTTGGGAAGTGAAACAATGCCTTACATCATCAACCGGGTTTTACTAATGAAAGCATATATCAGCAATTTTTAAACATTTAATATACATCATTCTCCCCTCAAGTTTGTAAACAAGAAAAGTGAAATAGAAAAACATTGTCATTTATGATGGCACAAGAAAAGAGTGAATACGAATGGATGGATTCCAAAATATGCATGCTCATTGTTTAGAAATTTAAATTTAAAAGATACAACTTTAAAATGTAAATAAATGCTTGGCAAGAAAGAAATTGCAATTGAACATAAAAGGCCTAGTGATCCTAGGGACAAACTTCTTGATTCTCTTGAAAATGACAGAGGACCCATGATTAAACAGAGGATGAACTTTGAACATTAGGGTTCTCATTCTTGAAAGACAGCACCTTGTTACGGACTAAATCCTGAACAGCTTTCTTGAGAGGATAGCAACGCTCTACATCATGACCTGGGGCCCCTTGATGGAAGGCACAAGTTAAATCACTGCGGTACCAGGGAGGTAGTACTGCGGGCACAGGGGGAGGTGGCCTTGTCTGGACAAAATTTTTAGCCAGTAAAGCGGGGAGTAGGTCGGCAGATTTCATGGGTATGGGGTCAAATGGAGGATTTTTTGGAGTGCGGTTATGATTGAATGATTGTTGGGGAGATGGTAGGTGATGAGATTGTGGGTATTGTGGTGGTAGTGCTATGGTTGCAACATGTTGATAAGCTGGGTTTCTTGAATGATGTCCTCCTTGGGCCAACATGCCAACTTCAAATTCTTTCTTCTCTGAAAAGTTGTTGCCATATCTCTTGGCAGTATTAGTCGGAGCTTTCTCTCTTGTCAATCGTCCCTGTCGTACCCCTTCTTCAAGTCGCATCCCCATGTTTACCATCTCAGTGAAATCACTGGGTGCACTAGCGATCATTCGTTCATAGTAAAATGAATCAAGAGTATTTAAGAAAATCTTGGTCATTTCTTTTTCTTCTAGTGGTGGACAAATCTGAGCGGCAATCTCTCTCCATCGCTGAGCGTATTCTTTGAAACTCTCTTTGTCCTTTTGAGACATACCTCGAAGTTGATCTCTATCCGGAGCCATGTCTAGATTGTATTTGTATTGACGGACAAAAGCTTCGCCCAAATCATTGAAGGTTTGGATCTTGGCACCATCTAAGCCCATGTACCACTTCAAAGCGGCACCTGTCAAGCTATCCTGAAAGTAGTGAACTGATGGTTGTCTGTTTGAGTGGACATCTTTCGGGCGTACATTATCAAATGGCTCTGAGGGCAGGAATTTCCTTTGTATTTCTCAAACTCGGGGACCTTAAACTTAGGTGGGATCCTAACATTTGGTACCAAGCAAAGGTCATGGGCACTTTTGCCGAACAAATCCTTCCCACGAAGGGCCTTAATCTCGAGCTGCATTTTATCAAACTGATCCTGAAGATTATCCATACGGCCATAAGTCTCTGGATCCTCCGCATGATAGACTTGTTCACTCACATAAGGAATGGTCATTGTTGACTGAGGGACACACATAGTAACTTGAGGAAGAGTCGTCCCAGGTTGGGGAACAACAGTAGCATATGGCAAAGTAGGAGTAGGGACCTCGGGAACTTGGGGTCGAAGCCCTTCATTAAAATTCATAGGCATGCCCCATGGATAACCTTCGGGCATGACGTGCTGATGTGTGTCGATGGGTACCACTGGAATCGGGGCAGAGACGATTTCAGAAATGACTGTAGCTTGAGGAGGAGGGGTTAATGGCCGATTCTGCGCAGCCATCAACGATGTCACCATGGCGGTTAGCTTTTCTACTTCAGCCCGGAGCGTTGTTACTTCCCCATGGAGCTCAACGTTCTCTTGTTCAACTTGGTCCATTCTCTTTTTCCTGTTTGCTCGAGTGTTGTACGTGCGAGATGGTTGTGGGCGTGGTCGTCGGGCCACTTTGACTGAGGCGGAGAGAAAAGGGAAAATATGAGACTCGAGTTTGGAAACTTATGAATGCATTATAATGTATGATGTGTTTATGCTAAAATATGCAATGCGTTTTTTTTTTTTTTTTTTTTGTTATCGAAGGACTTATCTCAAACTAGTTGTAAACATTTAGATATGGATTTTGTAAGAAGAAAAAAGAGAAAAATTTATTATGTGTAATGAATGTAATCTACAATGTTCACAAAAAAAATTGTTTTAAGTCCTTCGACATCGGATGAGAAAAAAGAATTTTATGAATGAGTGCATGTATGCATGATGCGGAAAACATGGTGGGGTTAAAGTATAATGTTGGAGTCAAAGGTGAAACCCTCCCATATGGTATGTACTAGGGTTCATTTGTACCTGCATGACGGGTTCTACAAAGTTCCCAAAGTCATTGACCGTCTCATGGATATCACTGGGTTACGGGACTACTCTCGTTCCGATAACATCCACGGGATAATCTCGTTTGAGTGTAGTTTCGCGTGACGACTAATCTCAAGACTACTCTTGATTTAGCCACCGCACTACGTCCTAAGAAAGGCCAAGATGGGTTAAAGGTGATTCTAAAGGTTCTCGGCTTCGCCGGACACTCACATTTAAAATAATACCATCATCATGACTTTTCATGACAACGAGTACTACCGTCGTGAGGCCTCCACCGAGCGGGATCATATCACATGTGCTTCATAATCCAGACTACTCTCGACATGTCACTATGATTTCACCCCATCCTATCTTATTGTGTCGCTCAAGCCCGGGTTAGGACCTATCTCACCATTCAGAGCAAACCCAAGTATATATATATACAAATATTTACAATTAAAAGAATAAAAGCGCGAAGATAGTAATTTAAAACAAGTTAGGTTCAACCCGCTTGGCTGTCCCCAGTGAAGTCGCCATTTCTGTCGCGGTGATTTTTGGATATCGAGTTATTAATTAACTTCGAATCGCAATTTAATATTCCACCACCGATCTTTAATTTATCCGAGGGAAAGGGAAAAAGTTCGAAAAATTCCCTATTTTTAGAGAACAAGGTTCGGGGGTTAGTTATACGAAGGGAAGGTATTAGCACCCTAAGTATCTATAGTACTCTATAGGAACCTCTTGTTTTTATTTCTAACTTTGCGCTTTATTTTTAATTGCTTGTAAAAAAAATGTATAAGTATAGTAATTAAAGTGATGATAAAAAAAAAGAAGTTTAAAGTGATGGAAAAGGAAAAATGTTTTTGTTGATTTTATTGATTGGAGAGATAAATCTCATGCCTACGTACCCGAGGGATCAAACCACCGTAGTTCGGGGTAAAAAGACGAGTAAATTTGTTTGTTTGATTTTAAGGTTTTGATAATGGTTTTAAAATACCAAAAACCAAAAATGGCAAAATGTGAGTTTGATTGATGTTAATTTGTGAAAAAAGTCTATATGGTTAAATTGATTAAAGTTTGATTATGAAATAAGACGCGGACACTTGGTTTAAAAATCCAAGGTTTGTTGAGAAAATATTTTGAGTGATAAAAGACACTTGATTTAAAATCCAAGGTTTTTGCATGATTAAAGATGTATGAATGATGAAAATGCACTTGGTTTAAAATCCAAGGTTTTAGGCGAGAAAAAGGGACACTTGGGTTAAAGTCCAAGATTTTAGCGATAAAAGAAGTCATTGGTTTAAAATCCAAGGCACTTGGTTTAAAATCCAAGTTTGAGATAAAAAGAACTCTTGGGTTAAAATCCAAGGTTTTCACGATAAAAGACGCCGTTGGTCTAAATTCCAAGGCGCTTGGTTTAAAATCCAAGTTTACGGTAAAAAGACTCTTGGGTTAAAATCCAAGGTTTTAGCGATAAAAGAAGCCATTGGTTTAAAATCCAAGGCACTTGGTTTAAAATCCAAGTTCGCGGTAAAAAGACTCTTGGGTTAAAATCCAAGGTTTTCACGATAGAAAGGGCAATTGGGTTAAAATCCAATACCACTTGGTTTAAAATCCAAGCTTTGCGATAAAAGACTCTTGGGTTAAAATCCAAGGTTTTCACGATAAAAAAGACGCCGTTGGTTTAAATTCCAAGGCTTTGAAAAGTGTATGATGACAAAATATTTTGATGCTTGATGATGTTGAAAAGAAATTGTTTTTGACTTTTTGAAAGAGGTTTTGACCTCATTTTTTAGAACAAAGTGACTAACTATTTAAAAGTGGAATGTTGGGTTTAAAATTTAAAAGATAGCGCTAAAAGAAAAAATAACGTCGCAATAAGCAAATTAAGCGCGAAGACGATCCGTAATGATATTTTGATCAAAACGGTGTCTTTTCCCTCGGAATTAAACTCTCTAACGTTTTGCGGAAAGCGATAAATAAATATGCATGAGATGCAATTTTTCATTTATGAGTACATTGGCCTAATCACACTCTAAAATTTTGCAAGAAAAATAAATATGAAATGATGCAAGAGAGGGGGTATGCTATGCACTTTTATTTAGAATTTACACTTGACCTATTTACATTCTAAGTTCAAGAGCAAAAGTAAATAATGATTAATAAAGCAATAAACACTCAATATTACGATAATAAAATAAAGGTAGAAAAAAACGATGAATAAATTGGTGTAATGAAATAAATATGATACGCACGGATAAATAGTATAAATAAATAAATACGAAATTAAAAGATGAAAATAAGCCTCGACATCATGCTTTACAAGGCTGAAAAAATAGCTAAAATAGTTATGCCAAAAGCACTTATCTCACAAGCTAAAAATAAAATTAATTAACAAAATAAAAACATGAAATAATATTACCAATGTCTAAATATCAAATAAATAGAAAAATAAATAAGCCTCAACATCATGCTTGATTGGCTAAAATAATAGCTAAAATAGCTTATGCCAAAAGCACTTATCTCATAAGCTAAAAAATAAAATAAAATAAAAACAGGGGGGTGTGAACATTAAAACGAAATAACAAGGGGGGTGTGAATAGCAGTATTGTGGTGAAAGTCCAGCCCAACAAGGGCCCAGCTGTGTAAAAAAAACAAACAAAACAAAAAAAACACAGGATCAAATCTGGCCGTCTGATGGATCAGACGGCCCTGATCTAAAATTAAAGAAGGAAAGATCTAGGCCACCTGATTGAAATCAGAGGCTGAGAAAAGAGGGTGCATGGTGTGCTGCAATGGACATGCGTACACCGGATCGGGCTGGGGTATAAATACCCCCAAACCCTAAAAAAAACACATTTTTCTCTCTTCTTCTCCCTCTTGGCCGCCGCTGTTCTCTCATCTTTCTTCTCTCACCGGCCAAATCTCTCCTCCTCTCTCGGCCGCTATAACCTCCATTTTTTTCAAAACCTCACCCCAAATAACCACTTAAACCCAAACCCCAAATCAAAAATAACAAACAAAACAAAAACAAGTTCAGATCGAAGGAAAAAAAGTTGAGGAAAAGAAAAGAAAGAACACCTCTGGTGTTCGTTTTTTTTGTGTGGATTTGGTTCCAATTTAATCTGATGACGATTTTGTTTCTGGAAAAACGAAAAGGGAAAAAGGTATTTGATTGTGTTTGATTTGATTTCGAATTCGGTTTATGAATAACGAATGATGAATGATTCTGTGATGTTGGTTTAAATCTGGATTTGTGTTCTGTTTTGTGGGTTTTGAGATTGAGAAAGAAATTTTTTTTGGTTCTGGATTGAAAGAAAAAGATTAATTCAGCGGCTGATTCCCCCTTTTTTTCTGTTCTGATTTCTTCTCTCTGATATATACCCAAAGACCTATTGAATTTCTGGACAAAAAATTGCTTTAGGGAACCAAACTCTGAATTTGGACAACAAAGTACAGTCTTTTTGCTTTCTGCAGCAAAAACGTGAAGAGGATCTTGGACAACTTTTTTTTCTGATTTTTTTAATTAAAATAAAAACAGAATAAAATAAATAATAAAATGTAATAATAATATAATAAAAATAATAATAAAAACGAAAAATAAAAAAAGGACAAAAGAAATGGAAAAAGAAATTAAAATTATCATAATAATAATAATAATAAAAATAAATGAATAAATACATAAAAGAACACAAAAAAAAAAATGAGGTATTTTAAAATACCTCTCTGCCGAAATTTCGTCAGAAATGACAAAAAGGGCAAGAAGGTTTTAAACACCGAACAAAATCAATTGGTCAAAAAATGGGGTATGACAGATGCCCCTATTTAAGTTTCTTCCATCGGAGATAAAAAGAAAAAGATGATTTTTGATGATGTTTTTGTTTTGGTTCGACGGTGGAAGAGACTTAAATACAGAGTACACCATTTTTGACCGGATTAAACTATAAAATGCTATGATATGATGTTATGAGTGTTATGTTGATGATCGTTTGAATGAAATGAAGATTATTTGACAAAAGTAATGAAGACAGAAAGCGATAAAGTCCTGTGTACGGACAAAAGTAAAGACTGAAAGCGATAAAGTCCTGTGTGCGGACATAAGCAGATAAAGTCCTGTGTGCGGACAAAAGTAAAGACTGAAAGCGATAAAGTCCTGTGTGCGGACATAAGCAGATAAAGTCCTGTGTGCGGACAGAAGTAAAGACAGAAAGCAGTAAAGTCCTGTGTACGGACAGAAGTAAAGACAGAAAGCAATAAAGTCCTGCGTACGGACAGAAGTAAAGACCGTGTCCACCAACATTGTGAGATGGTAAGGACAAGTAAAGGCAGTGTCTACCATCATTGTGGGATGGTAAGGACACAACGAGGAAATAAATTGTTTACTATCATTGTGGGTGAGCGAGACATGACAAAAATATGTATTTGTCTGGACCAGACGCACTGGAGATGACTTCCTTTTTTTGGAAATTAACCACAAGTTTGCAGTTGTTTGTTTGCAAAACCTGCTACTTGAAATATGCTTGATGGAGACATCTTTAGACCAGACTCACTGGGGATGACTTCTTTTTGTATGAATGATAGAGACATCTCTGGACCAGATACACTGGGGATGACTCTTTTTGTGATGTATGATTGATGGAGACATCTCTGGACCAGGTACACTGGGGATGACTCTTTTTGTGATGTATTGAAACAGGACACGTGATGGTCAATGCAGCATGTATGAATGATTTTGTTTGCACGTTGCATATGAATATGAATATATATATGGACATGTGAATGATTGTAAGTATGTATGCATGTATGTATGTATGTATGAATGATTGTTATGAAGCTTGTATTTGTATGATTGAATGATATTTGTACACGACTGGATGAGACAAAAGCTTGATCAGAAAAGATGAACATCGGGCCGACGTATCCGTACAACCACTCGGTAGTTCTCCGCTGGGGACACCATCGTTATAGGTGAAATAAATCAGATCCTCGGGGTAGAACCCGGTATGGTGTGTCAATCCATGCTAAGAGTGGTTGCTTCTTGGGGTAAAGCCCATCGGTTAGAGGTCTGGCAGAAGTCGCCATTTCGTACACTGAAACCGAATATTTTCTCACGGTCTTTGCTTCAACAGTCATGCTTTTGTTTTTTTCTTTTTTTGAAATCCCTAACTTTTGCCTGAATCGCCCTTTCGGGTTTTCAATCCACCGGGAATATACTTCTTTTTTGTTTTGCCCCTAATTTTTGCCTGGACCGCCCTCTCGGGTTTTCAATCCACCGGGATGCTCATTTTTGCCTAAGCCGCCTTTTCAGGTTTTCGACTTATCGAGCTTTGTGTTTTTTTGCTATTTTTTCTCTCTTTTTTGTTGTTTTTTTTTTGATAGAAAGAAACAAGACTGATATGATATGCAAACTTCTCTAAGAGATGCCATTTGTTGTTGAATATGCAAACTTCTCAAAGAGATGCCATTTGCTGTTGAACGAGCCTTCCAAAACGGGTCTCAGCTTCTTCTTTCACTGGGGAAAAGAAAATCATACAAGCTTCTTGATGATAACCACTTGCTGGAGATTACCATAGAACAGTCAAGTTCAGTATTCAGTTTGAAAAATGTTGGATCACGTGCTCATCACATTATAGTAACACACATATCCGTAAGAACCCAAAATATCAACTCGATGATCATTGGCTCAAGGAGGAAGAAAACATAACAACTATCTTGGCAGATCTGAATTGCCCCTGGAAACCACTTCAGGTGTCCCAAGTGAGTGAAACATTAACTTTGAATCTTTGAAGTGTATGCCCCTGGATGTAAAGACTTGCCCCTGATTGGCGAGTTCCTGATGTAATTTGCCCCAAGCTAGGAGCGTTTTGAATTGATTTGCTCTTGATTAGACCATTTGATTGAATTTCTTTGATGCCAAATATAAATTTGTAGACAAAATTGTTACTTTTGAAAAATATTTCTGATGTAATGTACATGCAAGTTTTGGAATCGCAAAACTTTATATAAAACACATGTGGTGTGTGTAAGAGATTGTTATTCAACAAACAGGTGGAGTCAGTTTTAACAATAATTTTGCTGATTATGCATTCAAAGTAAACCTAGCTTCAATTAGGTCTTTTGAGGGTTATAACGTGGCCTGGTTCATGGTTTTGAAAAAGAAAGATGTTTAGGCTCAAAATTCTGTTTTAACCCACCCACTCTTCTTTGATGTCCTTCATTCCTATATTCAATTAATTCATCAGCCATGTTTTGGCTGACAAGAAGACTTCTTTTGACAACGATGTTTGAGGTTGACGCTTTGGTCGAAGCTTGGATGAGGTTCTTGAAGTGACAGTCACTTTTTCATTCACAAGCTTGTTTTCAACATTTTGCTCTTAATCCCTTATTTTTGCATGGACCAATTTTTTTGGATTTTATGGACCATCGGGATGCCCTGAATTTTGCCTAAGTCTTTTTACCTAGCGGGCTTTTTGTTGTTGTTTTTTTTTTTTTTTTTTTTTTTTTTCTTTTTTTTTTTTTTGGTGTAGGACAATCGTGACTGCCACATGCTATTGTGAGTTTTGTCTACTCATGACTTCCTCTATCTCAACATATTTATCCTCTTGTATTGGGATGTGTCATTGAATTAATTGAAAGACTACCCTGCCCCGGGTTAAGATTAAGGGTTGTTTTTTTTTCTATAGAAAGAACAACAACTTCTGGCTCAAAGGGGTTGACTATGGATTATCTCCTTATTTCTCCAGTGTTTGGGAAGTGAAACAATGCCTTACATCATCAACCGGGTTTTACTAATGAAAGCATATATCAGCAATTTTTAAACATTTAATATACATCATTCTCCCCTCAAGTTTGTAAACAAGAAAAGTGAAATAGAAAAACATTGTCATTTATGATGGCACAAGAAAAGAGTGAATACGAATGGATGGATTCCAAAATATGCATGCTCATTGTTTAGAAATTTAAATTTAAAAGATACAACTTTAAAATGTAAATAAATGCTTGGCAAGAAAGAAATTGCAATTGAACATAAAAGGCCTAGTGATCCTAGGGACAAACTTCTTGATTCTCTTGAAAATGACAGAGGACCCATGATTAAACAGAGGATGAACTTTGAACATTAGGGTTCTCATTCTTGAAAGACAGCACCTTGTTACGGACTAAATCCTGAACAGCTTTCTTGAGAGGATAGCAACGCTCTACATCATGACCTGGGGCCCCTTGATGGAAGGCACAAGTTAAATCACTGCGGTACCAGGGAGGTAGTACTGCGGGCACAGGGGGAGGTGGCCTTGTCTGGACAAAATTTTTAGCCAGTAAAGCGGGGAGTAGGTCGGCAGATTTCATGGGTATGGGGTCAAATGGAGGATTTTTTGGAGTGCGGTTATGATTGAATGATTGTTGGGGAGATGGTAGGTGATGAGATTGTGGGTATTGTGGTGGTAGTGCTATGGTTGCAACATGTTGATAAGCTGGGTTTCTTGAATGATGTCCTCCTTGGGCCAACATGCCAACTTCAAATTCTTTCTTCTCTGAAAAGTTGTTGCCATATCTCTTGGCAGTATTAGTCGGAGCTTTCTCTCTTGTCAATCGTCCCTGTCGTACCCCTTCTTCAAGTCGCATCCCCATGTTTACCATCTCAGTGAAATCACTGGGTGCACTAGCGATCATTCGTTCATAGTAAAATGAATCAAGAGTATTTAAGAAAATCTTGGTCATTTCTTTTTCTTCTAGTGGTGGACAAATCTGAGCGGCAATCTCTCTCCATCGCTGAGCGTATTCTTTGAAACTCTCTTTGTCCTTTTGAGACATACCTCGAAGTTGATCTCTATCCGGAGCCATGTCTAGATTGTATTTGTATTGACGGACAAAAGCTTCGCCCAAATCATTGAAGGTTTGGATCTTGGCACCATCTAAGCCCATGTACCACTTCAAAGCGGCACCTGTCAAGCTATCCTGAAAGTAGTGAACTGATGGTTGTCTGTTTGAGTGGACATCTTTCGGGCGTACATTATCAAATGGCTCTGAGGGCAGGAATTTCCTTTGTATTTCTCAAACTCGGGGACCTTAAACTTAGGTGGGATCCTAACATTTGGTACCAAGCAAAGGTCATGGGCACTTTTGCCGAACAAATCCTTCCCACGAAGGGCCTTAATCTCGAGCTGCATTTTATCAAACTGATCCTGAAGATTATCCATACGGCCATAAGTCTCTGGATCCTCCGCATGATAGACTTGTTCACTCACATAAGGAATGGTCATTGTTGACTGAGGGACACACATAGTAACTTGAGGAAGAGTCGTCCCAGGTTGGGGAACAACAGTAGCATATGGCAAAGTAGGAGTAGGGACCTCGGGAACTTGGGGTCGAAGCCCTTCATTAAAATTCATAGGCATGCCCCATGGATAACCTTCGGGCATGACGTGCTGATGTGTGTCGATGGGTACCACTGGAATCGGGGCAGAGACGATTTCAGAAATGACTGTAGCTTGAGGAGGAGGGGTTAATGGCCGATTCTGCGCAGCCATCAACGATGTCACCATGGCGGTTAGCTTTTCTACTTCAGCCCGGAGCGTTGTTACTTCCCCATGGAGCTCAACGTTCTCTTGTTCAACTTGGTCCATTCTCTTTTTCCTGTTTGCTCGAGTGTTGTACGTGCGAGATGGTTGTGGGCGTGGTCGTCGGGCCACTTTGACTGAGGCGGAGAGAAAAGGGAAAATATGAGACTCGAGTTTGGAAACTTATGAATGCATTATAATGTATGATGTGTTTATGCTAAAATATGCAATGCGTTTTTTTTTTTTTTTTTTTTGTTATCGAAGGACTTATCTCAAACTAGTTGTAAACATTTAGATATGGATTTTGTAAGAAGAAAAAAGAGAAAAATTTATTATGTGTAATGAATGTAATCTACAATGTTCACAAAAAAAATTGTTTTAAGTCCTTCGACATCGGATGAGAAAAAAGAATTTTATGAATGAGTGCATGTATGCATGATGCGGAAAACATGGTGGGGTTAAAGTATAATGTTGGAGTCAAAGGTGAAACCCTCCCATATGGTATGTACTAGGGTTCATTTGTACCTGCATGACGGGTTCTACAAAGTTCCCAAAGTCATTGACCGTCTCATGGATATCACTGGGTTACGGGACTACTCTCGTTCCGATAACATCCACGGGATAATCTCGTTTGAGTGTAGTTTCGCGTGACGACTAATCTCAAGACTACTCTTGATTTAGCCACCGCACTACGTCCTAAGAAAGGCCAAGATGGGTTAAAGGTGATTCTAAAGGTTCTCGGCTTCGCCGGACACTCACATTTAAAATAATACCATCATCATGACTTTTCATGACAACGAGTACTACCGTCGTGAGGCCTCCACCGAGCGGGATCATATCACATGTGCTTCATAATCCAGACTACTCTCGACATGTCACTATGATTTCACCCCATCCTATCTTATTGTGTCGCTCAAGCCCGGGTTAGGACCTATCTCACCATTCAGAGCAAACCCAAGTATATATATATACAAATATTTACAATTAAAAGAATAAAAGCGCGAAGATAGTAATTTAAAACAAGTTAGGTTCAACCCGCTTGGCTGTCCCCAGTGAAGTCGCCATTTCTGTCGCGGTGATTTTTGGATATCGAGTTATTAATTAACTTCGAATCGCAATTTAATATTCCACCACCGATCTTTAATTTATCCGAGGGAAAGGGAAAAAGTTCGAAAAATTCCCTATTTTTAGAGAACAAGGTTCGGGGGTTAGTTATACGAAGGGAAGGTATTAGCACCCTAAGTATCTATAGTACTCTATAGGAACCTCTTGTTTTTATTTCTAACTTTGCGCTTTATTTTTAATTGCTTGTAAAAAAAATGTATAAGTATAGTAATTAAAGTGATGATAAAAAAAAAGAAGTTTAAAGTGATGGAAAAGGAAAAATGTTTTTGTTGATTTTATTGATTGGAGAGATAAATCTCATGCCTACGTACCCGAGGGATCAAACCACCGTAGTTCGGGGTAAAAAGACGAGTAAATTTGTTTGTTTGATTTTAAGGTTTTGATAATGGTTTTAAAATACCAAAAACCAAAAATGGCAAAATGTGAGTTTGATTGATGTTAATTTGTGAAAAAAGTCTATATGGTTAAATTGATTAAAGTTTGATTATGAAATAAGACGCGGACACTTGGTTTAAAAATCCAAGGTTTGTTGAGAAAATATTTTGAGTGATAAAAGACACTTGATTTAAAATCCAAGGTTTTTGCATGATTAAAGATGTATGAATGATGAAAATGCACTTGGTTTAAAATCCAAGGTTTTAGGCGAGAAAAAGGGACACTTGGGTTAAAGTCCAAGATTTTAGCGATAAAAGAAGTCATTGGTTTAAAATCCAAGGCACTTGGTTTAAAATCCAAGTTTGAGATAAAAAGAACTCTTGGGTTAAAATCCAAGGTTTTCACGATAAAAGACGCCGTTGGTCTAAATTCCAAGGCGCTTGGTTTAAAATCCAAGTTTACGGTAAAAAGACTCTTGGGTTAAAATCCAAGGTTTTAGCGATAAAAGAAGCCATTGGTTTAAAATCCAAGGCACTTGGTTTAAAATCCAAGTTCGCGGTAAAAAGACTCTTGGGTTAAAATCCAAGGTTTTCACGATAGAAAGGGCAATTGGGTTAAAATCCAATACCACTTGGTTTAAAATCCAAGCTTTGCGATAAAAGACTCTTGGGTTAAAATCCAAGGTTTTCACGATAAAAAAGACGCCGTTGGTTTAAATTCCAAGGCTTTGAAAAGTGTATGATGACAAAATATTTTGATGCTTGATGATGTTGAAAAGAAATTGTTTTTGACTTTTTGAAAGAGGTTTTGACCTCATTTTTTAGAACAAAGTGACTAACTATTTAAAAGTGGAATGTTGGGTTTAAAATTTAAAAGATAGCGCTAAAAGAAAAAATAACGTCGCAATAAGCAAATTAAGCGCGAAGACGATCCGTAATGATATTTTGATCAAAACGGTGTCTTTTCCCTCGGAATTAAACTCTCTAACGTTTTGCGGAAAGCGATAAATAAATATGCATGAGATGCAATTTTTCATTTATGAGTACATTGGCCTAATCACACTCTAAAATTTTGCAAGAAAAATAAATATGAAATGATGCAAGAGAGGGGGTATGCTATGCACTTTTATTTAGAATTTACACTTGACCTATTTACATTCTAAGTTCAAGAGCAAAAGTAAATAATGATTAATAAAGCAATAAACACTCAATATTACGATAATAAAATAAAGGTAGAAAAAAACGATGAATAAATTGGTGTAATGAAATAAATATGATACGCACGGATAAATAGTATAAATAAATAAATACGAAATTAAAAGATGAAAATAAGCCTCGACATCATGCTTTACAAGGCTGAAAAAATAGCTAAAATAGTTATGCCAAAAGCACTTATCTCATAAGCTAAAAATAAAATTAATTAACAAAATAAAAACATGAAATAATATTACCAATGTCTAAATATCAAATAAATAGAAAAATAAATAAGCCTCAACATCATGCTTGATTGGCTAAAATGATAGCTAAAATAGCTTATGCCAAAAGCACTTATCTCATAAGCTAAAAAATAAAATAAAATAAAAACAGGGGGGTGTGAACATTAAAACGAAATAACAAGGGGGGTGTGAATAGCAGTATTGTGGTGAAAGTCCAGCCCAACAAGGGCCCAGCTGTGTAAAAAAAACAAACAAAACAAAAAAAACACAGGATCAAATCTGGCCGTCTGATGGATCAGACGGCCCTGATCTAAAATTAAAGAAGGAAAGATCTAGGCCACCTGATTGAAATCAGAGGCTGAGAAAAGAGGGTGCATGGTGTGCTGCAATGGACATGCGCACACCGGATCGGGCTGGGGTATAAATACCCCCAAACCCTAAAAAAAACACATTTTTCTCTCTTCTTCTCCCTCTTGGCCGCCGCTGTTCTCTCATCTTTCTTCTCTCACCGGCCAAATCTCTCCTCCTCTCTCGGCCGCTATAACCTCCATTTTTTTCAAAACCTCACCCCAAATAACCACTTAAACCCAAACCCCAAATCAAAAATAACAAACAAAACAAAAACAAGTTCAGATCGAAGGAAAAAAAGTTGAGGAAAAGAAAAGAAAGAACACCTCTGGTGTTCGTTTTTTTTGTGTGGATTTGGTTCCAATTTAATCTGATGACGATTTTGTTTCTGGAAAAACGAAAAGGGAAAAAGGTATTTGATTGTGTTTGATTTGATTTCGAATTCGGTTTATGAATAACGAATGATGAATGATTCTGTGATGTTGGTTTAAATCTGGATTTGTGTTCTGTTTTGTGGGTTTTGAGATTGAGAAAGAAATTTTTTTTGGTTCTAGATTGAAAGAAAAAGATTAATTCAGCGGCTGATTCCCCCTTTTTTTTTGTTCTGATTTCTTCTCTCTGATATATACCCAAAGACCTATTGAATTTCTGGACAAAAAATTGCTTTAGGGAACCAAACTCTGAATTTGGACAACAAAGTACAGTCTTTTTGGTTTCTGCAGCAAAAACGTGAAGAGGACCTTGGACAACTTTTTTTTCTGATTTTTTTAATTAAAATAAAAACAGAATAAAATAAATAATAAAATGTAATAATAATATAATAAAAATAATAATAAAAACGAAAAATAAAAAAAGGACAAAAGAAATGGAAAAAGAAATTAAAATTATCATAATAATAATAATAATAAAAATAAATGAATAAATACATAAAAGAACACAAAAAAAAAAATGAGGTATTTTAAAATACCTCTCTGCCGAAATTTCGTCAGAAATGACAAAAAGGGCAAGAAGGTTTTAAACACCGAACAAAATCAATTGGTCAAAAAATGGGGTATGACAGTAGGCAATAATTATGTATAGACTAATTGCCTAAACTGTTATCATAGGCTATATATATGATTTGTACGATAAATATATATGAGAAAATATTCTTCTCCAAAATTAAACTTATATATGCTATTATATTAATACTTACTGCATAAGCTTATATAGCCTGTTCTCAAAATTAGATCAGTCTGTTTTTATTAACATATTGAACTAGATACAAATAGTTTTAGAACAGGTAACTTAGATTAATCATTTATGTGTGATATTTATGGCATATCAAAAGAGCTGCTAGAACGTGAGTGGGTATTATATTAAGTACTCAACATGGAATCAGTTGTACCAGCACCCAACAAACGATTTTATCTTCAAGAAATTGAGTGAGTCTAATGCTTATCCTCACGGATATAAGTAAAAATAAAATACACATTTAATTTGGTAGAACATTTCCCGGGCCACAACTGTAATCACACATCTCGCGCAAATCGGAATGGCTGGTGTTCGTCAATCAACACAATACATACATCCAGAAAACTTCTACTGCTAGAATCAGAGAGAAATACCCTGACCGAATTCCAGTGAAAACCGGAGTAGGGTGTTGGATCTGTTAGTTCCAGTGATGATGAAAATCGTCCGGATCGATTAAGCCTTCCTAGAACGGAGTTGGAATCCTACACATTTAAGATACCTGCTAATTTGTTTTTCAAGAAGCATTTTTCTACTATTAGTTTGATGGTTATTTTATTGTACCTCACTATATATATATATATATATATATACTCTGTCCGTCCCAAATTATAATGGAAAAAACAAAAAACACATTTATTAAAAAAAGTAAAACATGTAAATTTGAAATATGTTTTTGTGGTTTTCCTTAGCAAGAACGAAATAATTTTTATTGGTTGTTGTTTCTTGAGAAAATGGGTGAGAGAAAAAAATTAAATGCAATTTGCATTTAATTTTATGAGAATAAGGAAAAAACATTCTTGAAAAAAGTTTTCCCTTATAATTTGGAACAAAAAATGAGGTTTTTTCCCTTATAATTTGGGACGCAGGAAGTATATATATATATATATATATATATATATATATATATATATATATATTCACTTGTAGGAGCAACCTTTATCATCTATACTTTTCAAAGTTGAAAAATTGGAGCAGTTTTGATCAACTCCTCCGATATATTTAACTTCACTAATAGAAATAAGTTAATATGTTAGGATGACTAGCTCATTTCAATTTGTTTGGTTCATTCATGTTGGATTTTATTTAATCAATAATGTGGATATAATTTAACTTGGTTCGGTTACGTCGTTTCTAATTTAGTTTTTAATGAAATGTAGTAAGTTTATTTGATTTAAAAAAAATTCCCCATCTTGCCGAACTGCCGCCGCCATTCAACGTCACTATCTTGCATCAATCGTCAGTGTTGTAACTTCATTTCATCTCCGTCAAAATCATGTAACCGTTTTGCGGAAAATGAGTACACACACGAAAACATTATCACATCATCCATACCACTATTATATATTGGAATCAGCAACACTAATTTGCAATGGAGGCAAAAAAAAATGTTACTATTTCATACTTCAATTGATGCATCCATGTACGGACCATGCCCAAAATCAAGAGTTACCTATTGGGTAATACCCATTTCTTATGGAATGGTAACACTATATCATTTATTCTTACGGAATGGTAACACACTATCATTTACACCTAAAAAAATGTAACTATTTCCTTGTTTCAATTTATTTTTCCTTTTCCCAATTCCACTTTCTATTCATGGCATCTTGTTCCCATAGTTCATTTTCTTCCTCTTGTGAGAATCTTCTCCACCTATCATTCGGTCAGTTTGGATGAACTTTTCTCAGATCTATATTTTGTTTATTAATTATATGGTGACATTAATACTGAGAAACTATCGATAATGATTAATTTGAAATTGCATGTCTTGGTTTTAATATACTACACCTTTGAAGCCATGTTACTTCACAGACCTGGTGCCTGCCAAATGATTTTGATTCTAACCAAGTCAGATTTGTTACTTCATTATGAGTCAATCTTGCAAGACATGTTAGCAATTAGTCTATTTTCTGTTTTGGGCTATTATTGGTTTAAGGCCCATTTACTTGTATTTTGAACTCTTGCCTATATAATGATGGTATAGAGGGTGCCAATAATAAAACAGAAATGTTATTTAAACATCAAAAAAGGGGACATCTCTACAACATCAAGGGGAGTCACGTGTATATAATCGGGGAGTTCTTCAACACATTTGATTAATGTCTCATTAACCAAATGTGTTGAAGAACTCCCCGGTTATACACACGTGACTCCCTTTGATGTTGTAGGCATAAAATCTTTCAAACTTGAACTTTTAACTTTGTTTTAACTTTATCATCCGCAAACAATCAAAATGTGTCTCATATACAATTTCTCGGAAACAAATAGTTGAGGAATTGGAGATCAAATTTGGTTAATATCAGTTAACCAAATGTGGTGAAGAACTCCCCAATTATATACATGTAACTCTCCTTGATGTTGTTGAGATGTCCCCTTTTGATGTTTAAATAACACTCCTCATAATAAAATGATGAGATCCACATTGTTTAACAAGTGGTATCTAGAGCCCGGTTTTCCAAGTTTCCGTTGTAACGGTTTGGTCGTTTTGGCCGTTTTTGACCGTTGAACCCCCATAACCGCCATCTTCTCCGGCGAGTTATCTTCTTTCTTTCCTCAAATTCGACCATATTCTTCTCTCTTTTCTTGCGAATTTTATGGCTGATAGATCAGATTACATCCCTGTTCCCAAATTCGATGGATTTTGTGAGCATTGGGCTATGCTCATGGAGAATCTTCTCCGTTCGAAGGAGTTCTGGCCATTGATAGAGACTGGAGTAACGGTGGCACCACCAAATGCTACGACAGAACAGATACGCATCGCTAATGAGAGCAAACTTCTTGATCTGAAAGTCAAGAACTATCTGTTCCAATCGATCGAACGAACAATCATGGAGACGATTCTTGAACGCAAAATGGGTAAAGATATATGGGAAGCAATGCAGCAGAAGTACCAAGGATCTACGAAGGTGAAACGAGCTCAATTGCAAGCATTGCGACGGGGATTTGAGATTTTTGTTATGAAAGAAAGAGAATCAGTTGATGAATACTTTGGCTGTGTTCTAACCATTGCAAATCGTATGGCTGCACATGGGGAAAGATTAACAGTAGTCACCATTGTTGAAAAGATTCTTCGATCTATGCATCCCAAATTTAATCATGTGGTTTGTTCAATTGAGATTTCTTGTGATGTCACTTCTCTATCTGTTGAAGAATTGCAGAGTAGTCTTATTGTACATGAGCAAAGAATGAAAGGTCAACAAGAAAGTGTTGAAGAAAAAGCTCTTAAGGTCTCAAGTACGGTGAGAGGAAATGGTAGAGGTAGAGGAAGAGGCTCATTCAGAGGAAGAGGTAGAGGAAGACAAAATAAGGAATCAATTGAGTGTTTCAAATGTCACAAATTGGGACACTATAAGAATGAATGTCCTGATTGGGGTGAAAATGCGAATTATGCTAAATTTGACTATGAAGAAGAGACTCTACTCATGGCAAGAACAGATCAAGATGGTGTGATCAAGGAAGAAACATGGTATGTAGACTCTGGATGTTCCAATCATATGATAGGTAATAAAGATTGGTTGTATGATTTTGATCCTAGTTTTAGGGACTCTGTGAGATTGGGAAATGATGCAAAAATGAGTGTAATGGGAAAGGGTAATGTGAAATTGTTCATGAATGGTAGTGTACATGTCATAAGCAATGTTTACTATCTCCCTGGGTTGAACACAAATTTGCTAAGTGTTGGACAATTGCAACAGAAAAGTGTCACAGTGATCTTTAAAAATGATACTTGTAGAGCATATCATGATGAGAAGGGATTAATATTCTCTACTCAAATGTTTGCTAATAGAATGTATACTCTTACAGCACCTGTGATGATACCTATGTGCCTACAGACTTCAAATGAAGATCAAACTCAGTTATGGCACAATAGATATGGACATCTTAGTGTAAAAGGATTGAAGTTGTTGAGCAGTAAGGACATGGTGAAAGGATTTCCAGCTATTAGAGAAATGAGCGAGAAATGCACTGATTGCTTGATTGGCAAGCAACAAAGAGAAGTGATACCAAAACAGACAAAATGGAGAGCCAATGCAAAACTCCAACTCATTCACTCTAACATATGTGGACCTATAAATCCATGTTCCAATGGTGGTAAAAGGTATTTTCTAACCCTTACTGATGACTTTAGTAGAAAAACTTGGGTGTATGTTTTGAAAGAGAAATCTGAGGCATTTGAGACTTTCAAAAATTTTAAAGCATTGGTTGAAATAGAGTCTGGTTGTGTGATACAAATGTTAAGAACTGATAGAGGAGGGGAGTTTACATCCAATGCCTTCAATGAATTTTGCAAATCAAAAGGCATTAAGAGGCAATTGACCACTGCCTACACCCCACAGCAAAATGGGGTGTCTGAAAGAAAGAATAGAACTTTGTTGAACATAGTTAGAAGTATGTTGGCTTGCAGAAATGTGCCTAAAAGTTTATGGCCTGAGGCATTGAAATGGGTTGTTTATGTTATGAATAGAAGCCCAACTGCATCTATAAGAGACATGACTCCAGAAGAAGCTTGGAGTGGTGTTAAGCCCTCAGTAAAGCATTTTAGGACATTTGGTTGTTTGGCATATGCTCATGTTCCTGATAGTCAAAGAAAGAAATTAGATAACAAAAGCATTAAGTGTGTTTTGTTAGGTATCAGTGATGAATCAAAGGCTTATAAATTGTATAACCCTGTTGATAAGAAAATTGTGATTAGTAGAGATGTGGTGTTTGATGAGACAAAAGGGTGGGACTGGGAAAATAAAGATAAAATCAAAGTCATTAATACTGATTATGATTTGCTTGATGACAGTATCACAGAAGCAGCTACACCAACTATTGAAGAGGCAGCTACTAGTGATGATAGTAGCACAGATGTTGAAGCTCAAGGAGCTACATCAAGTGAAGAAATTATTGTATCTGATACAAGTAGTGATGATGATGATGCTGTGTTGGGTCCAAGAATTAGAAAAACACCTAGTCATCTCAGAGATTTTATCATTGGAAAAGAAGCTGAGGAAGAACAACAACTACATAACTTGGTTGTGTATAGTAGTGGTGATCCTGAGACATATGAAGAAGCAAGTAAATCTCACAAATGGAAGTAGGCCATGGATGTAGAGATAGAAGCTATAGAGGCAAACAACACATGGGAACTATCTGATTTACCAAAAGGAGCTAAGGTCATTGGTGTAAAATGGGTGTACAAAACCAAATACAATGAAATTGGTCAAGTGGATAAGTATAAAGCAAGATTGGTTGTCAAGGGTTATTCTCAAAAATATGGGATTGATTATAATGAGGTTTTTGCACCTGTAGCCAGATGGGAAACCATTAGGACAGTGTTAGTTTTAGCTGCAAGTAAAGGTTGGTGTGTATATCAACTTGATGTGAAGAGTGCCTTTTTGCATGGAGATTTAGAGGAAGACATTTATGTAGAGCAGCCTCTTGGATATGAGCAAGGAGACAAAAACAAAGTATACAAGCTAAGAAAGGCCTTGTATGGACTCAGACAAGCTCCTAGGGCCTGGTATAGTAAAATAGAAGCTTATTTTCTATGTGAAGGATTCAAAAAGTGTCCTGCTGAGCATACTTTATTTGTTAAGCACATTGACCAAAACATTCTTGTAGTTAGTGTGTATGTGGATTATTTGATAGTCACAGGCAATGATTCAAAACTAATCACTGACTTTAAAATATCCATGAAAAAGAGATTTGCAATGTCAGATTTGGGAAAGATGAAATTCTTTCTTGGAGTTGAAGTTATCCAAACTGATGAAGGAATTTTCATACATCAAATGAAGTATGCTAATGAGATTTTGGTCAGGTTTCAAATGGAAAAGTGCAATGCTGTGTGTAGTCCAGTTGTTACAGGATGCAAGCTTGTAAAGGATGAAAGTGGGAAAGCTTGTGATGCAAGAAATTATAAGCAGATGGTGGGGAGTTTAATGTATCTGTTAGCCACCAGACCTGATTCGACTTTTGCTGTATGTCTTGTAGCTAGATTCATGGAAAGACCTACAGAAATACACATTGCAGCTATCAAAAGAATTATGAGATATGTGAGAGGAACTGCTAGTCTTGGTATTATGTACAGAAAAACCAGTGAAGAGCTAAAATTGGATGGATGGTTTGATTCTGATTATGCAGGTGATCTAGATGATAGAAAGAGTACCTCTGGTTATGTGTTTATGTTGGGAAATGGAGCCATTTCATGGTCATCAAAGAAGCAGCCCATAGTTACTTTATCCACTACTGAAGCAGAGTTTGTTGCTGCTGCTTCTTATGCTTGCCAAGGTCTATGGCTAAGAAATGTGCTAGAACACTTGAACCTAAGTCAGAAAGGTACTACTTTGATTCATTGTGACAACAACTCATCCATAAAGTTGTCAAAAAATCCTATTCTTCATGGAAGGTGTAAGCATATTGATGTGAGGTTCCATTTCCTTAGAGATCTCACTAAGGATGGAGTCATTGAACTTGTTTACTGTAAATCACAAGGCCAACTAGCAGATGCTATGACCAAGCCATTGAAGGTGGATGCTTTCTGCAAACTAAGGGATAGTATTGGTATTGTTGGTGTGGGTGATTTAGGTGAAAACTAATATCTTTTGGTTTTGCATTTGTCAAAAGTTGGTTTTTCTGTTTTCTTTGTTTTCTGTTTTGCTGCTCGTGACTGTTGTATAAACTGATTTGTGTCTGTGCAAATTCAGTTTAAGGGAGGGTTTGTTAGCAATTAGTCTATTTTCTGTTTTGGGCTATTATTGGTTTAAGGCCCATTTACTTGTATTTTGAACTCTTGCCTATATAATGGTATAGAGGGTGCCAATAATAAAATGATGAGATCCACATTGTTTAACAAGACATAGAGCTAAACAACAAAAGTTTAATTTAGATAGGATTTTGCTGAATATATGAATAGATAGGATGTTGGGACCATACTCAAACACATTCTACATGATTTATGTTTGTAGTGGCAGTTAGGATGCCAATTTTGTCCATCTAAATTGCTAATGGAAACATGGTTATGTACTACTTTTTTGTGTTTGTAGGAGATGCATTTGTCTTAGCTAATAAACCAAGTATGCAAATTGAAGAAAAGCCTTTATGGTCTTAAACAGGCAAGCATAAAATGGTATGAGAAGCTATCCACATTACTTGTCCAAGAAGAATATCACCAGTCAAATTCTGACTATTAATTATTCACAATGAAAGATAAGCTTCACTTCACAGCCATTTTAGTATTTGTGGATGACATAATCATACATCGTGCCGTCTTTAGTCATGAAGGTAGGCTCACTTTGTGTTGGGTGGATCCCTCCTCAAGTGGGAACCACACACAAAATAAAAAATAAAAAAATATAGAAAAGATTTGAAAATAAAATAAAATAAAGATTTGTTTTGTTTTTTTTGTTGTTGTGGGCTTGACCCAACGTGACATGTGTGTGTGAAGGGATTTTAATCCCTAATGTGGAAAGTCTATATATATATACAAGTTTGTATATATATTGCCTTAGTTTTTGCATAAGGAGGGATTGCAAGTTGTTGCAATAGTGGCCACGTGAATTGCAAAAACAGAGTTGCAGTTTGTTGCAATTGTTGTGCGTGAAGGAAAAGAAAGTCTGCGCACTGTGTAAGTAAACAGAGAGCATCGACAGAAGAGAAAGAAGAGTTTGGTTCCGGTGACGACGGTTTGTTCGGCAAACGTTCTCCGTTTCGGCTGAAATTTGAGTATGATGTTTCGGTCACCTTGTTAGTTACTTAGATAATTTTTCTGAGTAGTTTTGTCTTCTCTTTGTGTCAGTTTAGGATACCCACTAGTGTGTGAGGTTGTTAGCTCCCTTGTTATTAGGTTCACCAAGGTGGTGATTATTTGTACTCATTATTTGATAATAGTGGAGTTATTTGTTTGGTCTGCACGACTCGTGGTTTTTTACTCTCACATTGAGGGTTTTCCACGTTAAATTGTGGTGTCCTTATTTACAGTTTTTACTCCTTTATTGTTATTATTGTTGGTGTTGGTTGCACTGGTTAATTTGATTGTTCAGGTTCCACAAGAAAGATCAATTTAAACGCTTCCGTATATTCCGCTGTGCACTCTGATTCCCATCAATTGGCATCAGAGCATCGATTCTTTTGTGGAATTAATTTGTGGTGAACAATGGAAGTCAACACAACTCGTATGGTGACCTTGAATGGGTCTAATTATGCCCTTTGGAAAAGTAAGATGGAGGATCTGCTTTATGTGAAGAATTTTCACCAGCCTGTGTTCGCTACAGAGAAGCCTACTAACAAGAATGATGATGAATGGACTCTACTCCACAGACAGGTGTGTGGTTACATTCGACAGTGGGTTGATGACAACGTTTTGAACCACATTAGTGGGGAGAAACATGCAAAATCATTATGGGATAAGCTTGAGCAGCTCTATGCGAAGAAATCAGGTAATAACAAGATGTATCTTATAAAGAAGATGCTGAGTTTGAAGCTCCAAGAGGGGACTTCGTGTGCAGATCATTTGAATATTTTTCAAGGAATTATGAATCAGCTGTCTGCTATGGGTATCAATTTTGATGATGAAATTCAAGGGTTATTTCTTCTCGGTTCTTTGCCTGACTCGTGGGAGACATTTAGAATGTCGTTGTCTAATTCTGCTGCTGATGGTGTGTTGTCAATGGACCTTGTTAAGAGCAGTATTTTGAATGAGGATCGATGAGAAGATTGTCTCAAGACTCTCCTTCACAGTCAGACGTATTGGTTACTGAATCAAGGGGGAGAAATAAGAATCGGTACTCCGGTAATAGAGATCAAGGCAGAAGCTACTCAAAGAATAGGTACACAAATATTGAGTGTTACAATTGTGGTAAAAAGGGGCATATTCAAAAGAATTGTCGACTTTTGAAAAAGGAGGATAAGGACAAAGATAAAGATGGTTCAGATGGAGAGAGTACTCATCTGCTATTAGATGACTTGCTTCTTGTTGAAGAGCATGGTATGTCAAATGTTATTGACAGTGCATCCAGTTGGGTGATTGATAGTGGTACTTCAGTACATGTCACTTCCAGAAGAGATATTTTCGGCTCATATACTTCAGGTGAATTTGGTGATGTGAAGTTAGCTCATGAAGGTGTGTTAAAGTGTGTCGGCCTTGGAGATGTTAATTTAGAGATGGCTATGAAGTAGCAAAGTTTTTCACAAGAAAGGGGGGGTTTGAATTGTGAACCTTTAAAATATTCCCTATAAAAATTATCAAACACAATATACTTGAAGAAAATGATTAGATTGTTAGTTAAACTAAATAACCAAAAGTGTTGCAGTCTGGAGATCGTTCTCCCAATCACTCTCTGACAGTATATATGTAACTATTAAATTGTGATGTGTGTGATTAGTGATTGCACAAATTAAATCAGAGTAAGGGAAGAGAATGCACACAATAATTTATCCTGGTTCACCCAAAATGCTTGGGCTAGTCCAGTCCCCACACTCCTTGTGAGATTGTCCACTAAGAGATGCTAATGATCTCAAGTTACACTTCCTTTGATCTAGATCCAAGATCAAATAATCTTCTAAGCCCTACAAGCTTAATCTACCTCAATCACACTGACTATGAAGGTGTCACTCAATTAGTAGTTACGTACTAACTTGAGCCAATGGTTACAAAGATGAAGGATTTTGGAATCAAAGCCTATTCACTCAATACACTTATGAGAAGCTTTGAAACTGGATGGATAAACTCTCAAAACACTCACTGGATATTCTAATCCTAGATATATATGAATTACAGATCTGAGTGAGAGAGAAAAGAAGAGCTCGTGATAAAGACTTGTATAGAAAAAACAAGTGTTGAAGTTGTAGTGGAGACTCTTGCTCTTCAAAGTTGCCAAAGACCTCTATATATAGATGAGTGATGATCAGGGAGTCTTGGCCACGAAGTATATCCATTGGAAGCTTGAAAATAACGGCTAGTAGCTCTGCAAAATGACAGCTCATGTATTTTGAAGAAAACAGATCAGTCTGAGATTGATCTCCAAAGTTTCTTCTTCTGACTTTTAAGAGAGGAGCGTATGAATAGCTGTTGTTGAGCTGTAATGTTGCTGTACGTTGCTTAACAAACAAGTATAGCCGTTGTGCAGCTTTTGGATAACCTTTAAACAGCTGTAGCAAGCTGGTGTCACTCCAAGTGATGATTTTCTCTTTCCAGTATTGGTCTGAGATCGATCTCCCAATTCTGGCGTGAATGACTTTCTTCTTTTTGGAGCAAAGAAGCTAGAGCACGAAAAGTCCAGCTGTTATGGATAAGAACAGCAGCTAGATGTAGTACTTGATGTTCCAAAGTGTCCTTGTTGCAAGTACAATTGTCATATAGAAAGAGAAACATCATTGGAGAATGTTCCTTCTTTATTCTTTAAAGTACAAGTCAATTTCCAAGACCAGGTTGTGCTGTCTAATTCTCCATGGTCCATATAAGATCAGTTCCATTAATTGAGTATAAAAATATCCTTGTGTCATATGCTCAATCTTCACATGGTTAAATCATAGAACTTGATAAAAGAAGTAAGTTCTCTATTCATGAGAGAAACCTTTACCTTAAATGATCTCTTGGATGTGTAGATAATTCGTGAGAGAAGCCCAAGAGAAAAGTGATCATTTGTCTTGTACATAGTTGACTTATCCATAAGTCCTTTTGCATTGATTGTGTGAAAATGATGTTTGCGCAGGTCTCAGAGATCAATCAGAGACCGTTCTCCAAGCTTTTGTTTTTATCAATGTAAAAACATGATATTTGATCTAAATAGCTCAATTGTTCCTAGCTTGATTAAAACACTCAAGAGCACTTGTTAGATACCAAAACAAGATTAGAATTACATTAAAAAATAATTAAGAGGTTTGTTATCTTTAAAACATCAATTAGGGATTTTGCCTCAACAATCTCCCCCTTTTTGATGATGACAAACTTCTTGAATTATGTTTTGAGATGGAATTCTAATTTTAATCAAAATTCAAAGTGCTTGAAATAAAATGTCTAGTGTTTTTAATTTGTAAGCTCCCCCTCAATTCAAGCATTCAATTTCCAAAATGATCATGCTTATGACTTTAAAAGAATTGAGCAACATGAGTATAATTTGAATCAAGCAACATTCATTAATCATTAGTCTCACATAAGTGAGCATCCAAACACAGATGACAGCCCATGATTAATACAAAATGATTCAAACATGCATTAAAAGCAAATTAAACAAACAGATCCTGGTTTAGACAACACATACATAGTAGGAGAAGTTCATATGTCATCAAAAGAAACTTCCCAAAATATCTAAATATTAAACAGGATAATTAAAAACAGAGTTCATAGCATAAAAATCAAATATCCAAAGCAGCAGCAAACAGGCTTGTATTTCAAAACATCATTGAGCTCCCCCTTGATCTATCAAATCATTCTCCCCCTTTGTCATCATTGAAAAGGGCAATCCAGGAGCAAACACAAGCAAAGTTTATCAGACATTTGCTCCATCAGGAGCAGTTGAAGTGGTAGGACAATCATCATCAGATTTGTCATTTGTAGCAGGAAATGAGTCAAACTGTGGAGTTTCAATTTCAGGAGGTGGAGGAATGTGGAGTTGAGGACACACAACAGTGGTAAACCAAGTTCTCAAAGTTTTAGATTCCAAAATCAAGTGATTCATCATGGAGTGTTGAACAGCCATGCTTTTAATCACATTACCCAGGTCTTTTCTCATTTGCTCCATATCAGTTTCAAGCCTAAAGCGTTTGGTGGGCCTTGAAGGGCCAGGAAAGTCAAAGTTGACATTTCCCTCAAACACTAATTGTTGAGTTCCAGCATTTGTAGCATTAACAGATGAGCAAAATGAGTCAAATGTGGCAAATGAAGATGGTATGGATGGCAAAGTACTATCAGTGGGTTTTGGAATAGGAATGGTGGAAATTTCAGGGGTGTCAGATGTCAAAATGTTTCTTATGAATTCAGAAGTGAAAAAGGAAGACAAACTTCCTTGGCTTGATGTCATTAAAGGTGAAAACATGGTGGTATTTAGTGGGGCAGACACAGGTTTAAAACCTTGAAGAGTAGTGGCAGCAGTGGTTACAAGTTTATCACTCTCAGTGGTGGGATCAACATCACCACTGATTTGAGTCTGTTCACCAGTCTGGAGATCATTCTCCAATTGGTCTCCAGAGACATCAGCAAGAACATTCAAATTGGTTTTCTCAAAATCATCTCTTTTTCTCTTACTTCCAACATCAACAACAAGGGTTTCAACATCTTTTTTCATATGATGGACATTCTTCAAACTAAAAGTGTAATAATGGTCTTCAGAGAGTGTATTTTTCATATCAGCATAATAAAGCCTAAACACCCTAGTCAACAGTATAGCATAAGGTAGGGCAATTTTCTTATAACTAGATGTGGCAATATGAATCATATGGTGTAGGATAATGTATGGAAGAATCAATTTAACTCCTTTGGCCATATGGTACATCATGAGAAGATCAAGATCAGTTACCTTATCCTTGCTCCCTGTACGAGGGAAAAATGAGTGTTGACACATGTTGTGGAGGAGTTTGTACTCAGCAGGGAGGATGGAGGAGAGTTCTTCTTAGCTCCTTCTTCAGTGAACATTTTTCTTTTCAATTCTTCTTTGCTGATCTTGACTTGGTCATACCAGTCATTTCCATAAACCTCTAGCCCTTCACTCTTGATTCCAATTAAGCTTCCAATGACATATGGATCTACCACTAATTCCACATCCTTGATGTTTGAAGTAATCATATCTTTATCTGGGAAGACTTGAGCATTGTAGTAGAATGCTTGTACCAATAAAGGATAAACAGTTTCTTTGATCTGAAAGAAACTTTTCCAATCAAATGGTTCCACAAATTTTTCTAAATCAACACCTCCAATGGATAGCTCAGCAAAATTATATAATCTTGACACAGCTACAGGTTTGGTCATCCAATACTTTTGAAAAATCTCTTCATCTTTAGGTTGAATGAGAGGAGCAGGTAGCAATTTCTCTTTAGATTTTTTCACAGCAAACTTCTTCTTTGTTCTTGGTGCCTTGACAGCAGTCTTAACTTCCTTCTTCTTTGGAGTTGGTGATTTCTTGGTCTTGACAGGTTCGGACTTGGTAGATGTAACTGGCTCAAGTTCAAACTCATCAATCTCTTTTTCCAAAGGATCAATCTCAGAGTCAGATTGATCTATCACATGCACTGTGGTGTCCACCACAGGTTTCTTGCCAGCACCAGACATTATCCTTGATGATCTTCTAATTTTGGAGGAATCAAAAGACTTGGATTTCTTCATTTTGACAAGAATAGGTGGAGAGTCCTTTTGACTTGGTATTGTAGTAGTAGGAGATGGAGAAACATCTTCTTCAATTTCTGGATTTGGTGAGTGTTTGGGTGAATCAACAGGTGGTGATGGTTGATTTTGAGTTAGATTGATGGGTGAGTTTTCTGGAGATTGAGATGATGAGGGTTGGAAAACAGTGTTTGGAGAATTTTGGGGATTTGGGGGATTTTCAACAGTAGTTTGCATGTTAGTGTTGCCAAGAGTTGATTGGATTTCAGGAGTGGTTTCACGTTCCTGGATGGATTTGTAAGACTCAGATGCAGTTTCATAGGATGAAGATGATGATGATTTTGGAGTAGGTGGTTTTGGAGGTGAAGGAGATCTTGGTGGTGAAGATGAAGTTGAAGGGTTTTTGGTTCGTGGGACTTTTCTACCACCAGCATTTTTAGTTCTAGCCATTGATGAAGATTTGAGCTTGAATGTGTTTAATGGAAGTTGAAAGAGTTTGAGGGATTATAAAAAGAAAAACTCAGAAACTTGGGAAGAGGAAGAATATAGACTAGTTGTACTTTGATGAGAAAGATGAATAATAGGTTTGTACTTTAGGTTTTGACAAAAACGTGGGAAAGAGAAAGGAAAAACCGTTACCCAATGAGTGAGGAGAGAGGGAAGCCCAAATCAATTTTGCCATTTAAAGCCATGTTCATGAGCCCATTTAAATTAAATGACCGTTATATGTATTGATATGCTTCAGCACAGTATCCAGAGATCGATCTCTGAACGGTCTCCCAGACACACAGATAAACAAACATCAAGTAGGATAGGGATTTTTGATGATTTTCAATTTTCCTTTGATAAAATTAAAACGATCCTCAACCAATGGTTTAGTAAAAATGTTAGCAAGCTGATTTTCAGTATCAACAAAAACTAATTCCACATCCTTTTTGTTAACATGATCTCTAATAAAATGATGCTTGATTTCAATATGTTTTGATCTTGAATGCTGAATAGGGTTTTTAGACAAATTAATAGCACTAGTGTTATCACATAAAATTTTAATACATGTGTACCTTAGTGAGAAATCCTCAAGTTGATTTTTGATCCAAATGACTTGAGAGCAACAATTTGATGCAGCAACATATTCTGCTTCAGTGGTTGAGAGAGCAATTGTGTTTTGTTTTCTACAGCACCAGCTCACCAATGCTTCTCCAAGGAATTGACATGCTCCACTTGTGCTTTTTCTCTCAATTTTATCCCCAGCATAGTCAGCATCACAATATGCTTGTAAATCAAAGTGTGATCCCTTTTTGTACCATAATCCTACATCAGGTGTTCCTACTAAGTATCTAAAAATTCTTTTGACAGCAATCAAGTGTGATTCTTTTGGAGATGTTTGAAATCTAGCACAGAGACCAACTGCAAACACTATGTCAGGTCTGCTTGCTGTTAAATAGAGGAGAGATCCAATCATTCCCCTATACTCTTTTTCAGAAACATCTTTTCCTTTTTCATCTTTGTCCAAAATTGTAGAAGGATGCATTGGAGTTGACATGATCTTGGCTTCATTCATCTTGTATTTCTTGAGAAGATCATTCACATATTTTTCTTGACTGATAAAAATTCCATCTTCTAGTTGCTTGATTTGCAAGCCAAGAAAGAAACCATGTTCTCCCATCATGCTCATCTCAAATTCACTTTGCATAAGGTTAGAAAAATCTTCACACATTTTTTCATTAGTAGCACCAAAGATAATATCATCAACATACACTTGTACAATAAGTAAATTATGCTTTTCATTTTTTGTAAAAAGTGTAGTATCAATTTTTCCTCTAGAAAAACCATTTTCAAGTAAAAAGGTGCTTAATCTGTCATACCAGGCTCTTGGAGCTTGTTTAAGTCCATAAAGAGCTTTGGTAAGTTTATAAACATGATTTGGTTTATGCTTATCAACAAAACCAGGAGGTTGATGTACATAAACTTCCTCATTTAAAAATCCATTTAAAAATGCACTTTTTACATCCATTTGAAAAAGTTTGATACATTTATGTGATGCATATGCAAGCAGTATTCTAATAGCTTCTAACCTGGCTACAGGAGCAAAAGTTTCATCATAATCAATTCCTTCTTGTTGATTATAACCTTGTGCTACAAGTCTTGCTTTATTTCTGACAACCTTACCATTTTCATCAAGTTTGTTTCTAAAGACCCATCTTGTTCCAATGATTGAATTATCTTTTGGAAATGGTACCAGGTTCCAAACTTCATTCTTCTCAAATTGATGCAGTTCTTCTTTCATAGCCTCAATCCATGACTCATCAATGATTGCTTCATTTATGGATCTTGGTTCAATTTGGGAGATCAATCCCAGATTGGTCTCTACATCCTGCAAGGCTTTTCTGGTTCTAACACCATCTTCTGTATTACCTATAATTTGATCAGGAGGATGATAGCCAACAATTCTCCAGGTCTTTGGTGGTTCTTGAGGTGTAGGGTTTTCATCTGAATCATGACTTTGTACCATGACAGGTTCTTCTTCTTCTTCATCAGCAGTATGCACAGTTGGTTGATCTTCAAATTCATCAAATTTCACATGCATGCTTTCTTCTATAGTTTGAGTTCTCAAATTGTAGATTCTATAAGCTTTTGAGGTCAGAGAGTATCCTAAGAATATTCCCTTGTCTGACTTTGAATCAAACTTACCTAAGTTGTTTTTGATATTCAAAATGTAACAAAAGCAACCAAATATATGAAAATAAGAAATACTAGGTTTTCTGCCTTTCCAAAGTTCATATGGTGTTTTGTTTAAAACTTTCCTAATGGTGACTCTGTTTAAAATATAGCAAGAGGTGTTGATGGCCTCAGCCCAAAAGTACTTTTCCACATTTGATTCATGAATCATTGTTCTTGCCATTTCTTGCAAAGTTCTATTTTTCCTTTCAACAACTCCATTTTGTTGTGGAGTTCTTGGACAAGAAAAATTATGAGAGATTCCATTATTATCAAGGAATGATTCAAAGAGAGAGTTTTCAAATTCTCCACCATGATCACTTCTTATAGAGATAATATTGATACCTTTCTCATTTTGAACTCTCAAGCAAAAAGTTTTAAAAGCTTCTAAAGAGTCATCTTTATGTTTTAAAAATAACACCCAAGTGAATCTTGAAAAATCATCTACTATGACAAAGCCATAATTTTTGCCACCAAGACTTGTAGTTTTGACAGGTCCAAATAAGTCTATGTGAAGTAACTCAAGAGGTCTTTTTGTGGAAATAAATTCTTTTGGTTTAAAACTACTTTTAACTTGTTTCCCTCTTGTGCAAGATTCACATACTTTATCTAGATCAAAACTAATCTTAGGCAAACCTCTAACTAGATCAAGTTTGGAAAGTTTTGACATAGTCTTCATGCTTACATGACCAGCCCTCTTGTGCCAAATCCATTTGTCTTTTTCAAGAGAAACAAAACATGACTCAGGAGGTAGTTCATCTAAGTATAATACATAAACATTCTTTATCCTTGATCCATTAAAAAGGACTTTGTTAGATGAAGATTGTTTTATTTCACATGAGTTTGATTTAAAACCAACTTCAAAGCCATTGTCACACAATTGACTTATGCTTATTAAGTTATGTTTTAAGCCATCCACATAATGAACATTTTCAATCTTAGCAGAATTAGACTTACCAATTGTACCTATACCTTTGATGTTTGCTTTCTCATTGTTTCCAAAGGTGACTGATCCACCTTCTCTTGTTTCAAATGACAGAAAGCTGTTCCTATCTCCTGTCATATGTCTTGAGCATCCACTGTCCAAGTACCAAGGTCTTTTCTTGACTGCTAGAAGACATTCCTACATTTGAGTTTAATAAGTTTTTAGGTACTCACAATTTCTTGGGTCCTTAAGTGTTAGTCTCAAATTCTTTATAAGGGATCCTCTGAGGATAAGATGATCTCTTATAAGGTGTTCTCTTATAGACATCTCTTCTGAGAGTGTTTAGAGAATGTCTATGTACAGGTTTTCTAAAATTTCTGTTTCTGAGACCGATCTGAGAATGTTCTGGTGTTCTATAGAAAACTGGTTTTGTTGCTTTCTTTTTGAAACAAAAGGCTTCAAGATGTCCATCCTTGTGACAGAAATCACATTTGTATTTTTGAAAATTCTTTTGTTTATTTGGAATGAAACATTTTTCATATAGCTTTCTGTTTTGATAAGGATTATGTCCTAAACCAGATCTATCATAAAATGCATTTTGTGTTCCCAGAATGTTTTCAAAAGTTGTAGTAGTATCAATAAACTTTGTTAAATCATTTTCCAATTTTGAAATAGTCTTTTTCAAAACACTATTTTCCTTTAGTACCTCAGAACATTCTTTTTTATCATTTCTCAGAATTTCAAATCTTTTAGAAAGTTCTGTGTGAGCAGTTTGCATGCCTTTGATAACTTCACTTTTAAGACTGCTCTCTTTCTTAATTTCATCTCTTTCTTTTGTTAAAACAGTAATCTCATCTCTTAGTTTAGCATTTTTTTGATTTAAGATTTGAGAGTCATATAGTAAGTTATCAAAGAGATGTTCAGTTTTTTGACAAGATGAGCAAGGATCAAGTGTTACCTCTTATGCATTTGAGTGTGTCATGAGACATACATTTGCTTCTTGTTCTTCATCTTCTGATTGAGCTTCTTCCAGATCATCCCAAGTAGCCATCATGGATTTCTTCTTGAAAAAGGGCTTCTTCTGTTTGTTCTTTGGACAATCATTCTTGTAATGACCAAGTTGATTGCATCCATAACATTGTATTTTGCTTAGATCCACTTCTAGTTTAGCTTCATTCCTTTTGGGTTGAAAATTCTTCTTGAGTTGATTTCTTCTTGTCATCAGTCTCTGAATTCTTCTTGACAGGAATGCTAATTCTTCTTCATCATCTTCCTGAAGTGATTCTTCATCTTCACAAAGTGTTTCATCTTTCTGAGAGCATTCTCCAGATTGAGTTTCAAGAGCAATCATCTTCCTTTTTGGTTTATCTTCTTGAAGAACAGATTCATGAGCTTTTAATGATCCAATCAGATCTTCCAGTGGAACTTTAGTGAGATCTTTTGCCACTGTGATGGCTGTGACTATTGGTCTCCAAGTCTTTGGTAAACATCTAAGAATTTTTCTTATTCTTTCATGTGTAGTATATGATTTTCCCAAAGAATTGAGTTCATTTATGATGCTTGTGAATCTACCATACATCTGATCTATGGTTTCTTCTTCCTTCATTTCAAACAGTTCAAATTTTCTCACACCAATGTCTATTCTTGTTTCTTTGACATTGTTGGTTCCTTCATGATGAGTTTGCAGAGTTTCCCATATTGCTTTTGCTGTTTTGCACTCCATTATTCTATCATATTCTTCCCTGCACAAAGCACTTTTAATAAACAATTTAGTTTTAGTATTAAGGAGTACTCTATCAGCTTCTGTTGTTGTCCATTCAGCTTGAGGTTTAGGATTTGTTGAATCTTTAGCTAATGGAACATATTCTCCAACTTCAAGTACATGTCACATGTTGTTATCTTGTGATCTAAAAAGGAGCTCCATTTTGTCTTTCCAATAGTAATAGTTGTCACCATCAAATAGAGGTGGTCTGTTTGATGATCCTCCTTTAGATATAAACTTTGCATTCTTAGCCATTACTTCCTTCCTGAATCTTTTCCTCTAGCACTTGTTAGATGCTTCCTTAGAGCCAATGCTCTGATGCCAATTGAAGTAGCAAAGTTTTTCACAAGAAAGGGGGGGTTTGAATTGTGAACCTTTAAAATATTCCCTATAAAAATTATCAAACACAATATACTTGAAGAAAATGATTAGATTGTTAGTTAAACTAAATAACCAAAAGTGTTGCAGTCTGGAGATCGTTCTCCCAATCACTCTCTGACAGTATATATGTAACTATTAAATTGTGATGTGTGTGATTAGTGATTGCACAAATTAAATCAGAGTAAGGGAAGAGAATGCACACAATAATTTATCCTGGTTCACCCAAAATGCTTGGGCTAGTCCAGTCCCCACACTCCTTGTGAGATTGTCCACTAAGAGATGCTAATGATCTCAAGTTACACTTCCTTTGATCTAGATCCAAGATCAAATAATCTTCTCAGCCCTACAAGCTTAATCTACCTCAGTCACACTGACTATGAAGGTGTCACTCAATTAGTAGTTACGTACTAACTTGAGCCAATGGTTACAAAGATGAAGGATTTTGGAATCAAAGCCTATTCACTCAATACACTTATGAGAAGCTTTGAAACTGGATGGATAAACTCTCAAAACACTCACTGGATATTCTAATCCTAGATATATATGAATTACAGATCTGAGTGAGAGAGAAAAGAAGAGCTCGTGATAAAGACTTGTATAGCAAAAACAAGTGTTGAAGTTGTAGTGGAGACTCTTGCTCTTCAAAGTTGCCAAAGACCTCTATATATAGATGAGTGATGATCAGGGAGTCTTGGCCACGAAGTATATCCGTTGGAAGCTTGAAAATAACGGCTAGTAGCTCTGCAAAATGACAGCTCATGTATTTTGAAGAAAACAGATCAGTCTGAGATTGATCTCCAAAGTTTCTTCTTCTGACTTTTAAGAGAGGAGCGTATGAATAGCTGTTGTTGAGCTGTAATGTTGTTGTACGTTGCTTAACAAACAAGTATAGCCGTTGTGCAGCTTTTGGATAACCTTTAAACAGCTGTAGCAAGCTTGTGTCACTCCAAGTGATGATTTTCTCTTTCCAGTATTGGTCTGAGATCGATCTCCCAATTCTGGCGTGAATGACTTTCTTCTTTTTGGAGCAAAGAAACTAGAGCACGAAAAGTCCAGCTGTTATGGATAAGAACAGCAACTAGATGTTGTACTTGATGTTCCAAAGTGTCCTTGTTGCAAGTACAATTGTCATATAGAAAGAGAAACATCATTGGAGAATGTTCCTTCTTTATTCTTTAAAGTACAAGTCAATTTCCAAGACCAGGTTGTGCTGTCTAATTCTCCATGGTCCATATAAGATCAGTTCCATTAATTGAGTACAAAAATATCCTTGTGTCATATGCTCAATATTCACATGGTTAAATCATAGAACTTGATAAAAGAAGTAAGTTCTCTATTCATGAGAGAAACCTTTGCCTTAAATGATCTCTTGGATGTGTAGATAATTCGCGAGAGAAGCCCAAGAGAAAAGTGATCATTTGTCTTGTACATAGTTGACTTATCCATAAGTCCTTTTGCATTGATTGTGTGAAAATGATGTTTGCGCAGGTCTCAGAGATCAATCAGAGACCGTTCTCCAAGCTTTTGTTTTTATCAATGTAAAAACATGATATTTGATCTAAATAGCTCAATTGTTCCTAGCTTGATTAAAACACTCAAGAGCACTTGTTAGATACCAAAACAAGATTAGAATTACATTAAAAAATAATTAAGAGGTTTGTTATCTTTAAAACATCAATTAGGGATTTTGCCTCAACAGGCTAATGGTAGCAAGTTAACTCTCAAGGATGTGAAGCATGTTCCAGACATTCGGTTGAATTTACTTTCTGTGGCTAAACTATGTGATGAAGGTTATAACAGTCTGTTCTCACGGGACACTTGGAAACTAACCAAGGGTTCTTTTATTGTTGCTAGAGGTAGGAAGTGTTCTACTCTTTATGTTGCACAAGCAAAAATAGTTAAAGATGTGCATGTTGAATCAACTGAAAAAGTTGAGTTATGGCATAAGAGGTTATGTCACATGAGTGAGAACGACATGGTTGAGCTAAGCAAGCGGAGTGTGCTGTCTAACATGAGAAATCCACATTTGAATAAATGTGATGGTTATTTTGTTGAAAAGAAGAATAGAGCTTCTTTTAAGATTCACTCACCTAGAAGACCAGAGATTCTTGATTTGGTGCATACTCATTTATGCGGCCCTATGAAGACAAAAACAGTTGGGGGTAGTGCATACTTTTTGACGTTTGTTGATGACCATTCAAGAAAGACTTGGGTTTATACCTTGAAGAGTAAAAGTGGTGCTTTGAGCGCGTTCAAGAAATTTAAAGCCTCAGTTGAAAGTGAAACTGGGAAGAAGTTGAAGTGTATACGCACAGATCATGGAGGTGATTATTTGAGAAAGCTTGAAGCTTATTGTAGAGAGAACTGGATTAGTTATCAGAGGTCTCCACGTTGGAATGGTGTTGCTGAGAGGATGAGTAAAGCATTGGTGGAAAGAGTTAAATGTTTGTTGTCACAGGCAGAGCTTCCAGAATCGCTTTGGGGAGAAGCATTGAGCACAATGGTGCATGTCCTGAATCTTTCGCCATGTATGTCCTTGCAATACGAAGTACCAGAGATGATTTGGTCAGGTAAGAATGTGTCTTATGACCACTTGCGTGTTTTCAGATGTAAAGCGTCCGTAGAGAATCAACAGTGTGTGTTTATTGGTTATGGCCTAGATGGAGTTGGCTACAGGTTTTATGATCCTGTTATGAAGAAACTTATCAGATGTTGTGATGCTGAGTTCAGAGAAGACCAGCTGTTGAAAGACATTGATAGAGTTAAAGAGGATGATCCAACTCATGATGATGACCGTGAAGATTGTCACAGAGAGATGCAGTCAGATGTTGAAGCTGATGCACAGGTAAAATCCACCCACGAAAGAAAGCCTTTGAAGAGGTACACTGTTGAAGAACTTGTTGTTACAAGTAACGTTGAAGTTCCTGCATTAGTTGAAAATGCAGATGACAAGATGATTGATACTTGCGGCATAGTTGTCGAGATGACAACTGATTGCCCCACTTGAGTCGTGAGGGGGAGATTGTTGGGTGGATCCCTCCTCAAGTGGAAACCACACACAAAATAAAAAGAAAAATAATATAGAAAAGATTTGAAAATAAAATAAAATAAAGATTTGTTTTGTTTTTTTTGTTGTTGTGGGCTTGACCCAACGTGACATGTGTGTGTGAAGGGATTTTAATCCCTAATGTGGAAAGTCTATATATATACAAGTTTGTATATATATTGCCTTAGTTTTTGCATAAGGAGGGATTGCAAGTTGTTGCAATAGTGGCCACGTGAATTGCAAAAACAGAGTTGCAGTTTGTTGCAATTGTTGTGCGTGAAGGAAAAGAAAGTTTGCGCACTGTGTAAGTAAACAGAGAGCATCGACAGAAGAGAAAGAAGAGTTTGGTTCCGGTGACGACGGTTTGTTCGGCAAACGTTCTCCGTTTCGGCTGAAATTTGAGTATGATGTTTCGGTCACCTTGTTAGTTACTTAGATAATTTTTCTAAGTAGTTTTGTCTTCTCTTTGTGTCAGTTTAGGATACCCACTAGTGTGTGAGGTTGTTAGCTCCCTTGTTATTAGGTTCACCAAGGTGGTGATTATTTGTACTCATTATTTGATAATAGTGGAGTTATTTGTTTGGTCTGCACGACTCATGGTTTTTTATTCTCACATTGAGGGTTTTCCACGTTAAATTGTGGTGTCCTTATTTACAGTTTTTACTCCTTTATTGTTATTATTGTTGGTGTTGGTTGCACTGGTTAATTTGATTGTTCAGGTTCCACAAGAAAGATCAATTTAAACGCTTCCGTATATTCCGCTGTGCACTCTGATTCCCATCACTTTGAAACATATTTGAAAAATTCTTCATTCATGTAATCGTTGTAGTAAGCTTGACCAACACTATCTTTCTTTTATCTTAGTCTATTCTTGTTTTTTAACCCAAAAATATAGATTAATATGTCCTATACATTAGTATTACTTGCACCTGTTACTAGCAAATGACAGATTATGTATTTTAAACTCCTTTGAGGAATAGACTTAATAGGATTATAAGCATTCATTTTATTCTTTGACTTGCAGATTTTGAAGCCATGGATTTGAATGTTCCAAGGTACTTCTCCCTAACAGGTTATATACCTGCAACAGTAACTAGAATATGAATGCTACAAAATGTCATTGTAAGGTTGAAAGTACTATACTATAGGATCATGTAGAAACATGTTAACATGAGAAGTATCATCATCTTCATTTGATATGGAAACATAATTTAGGGACTGTTATTACCTTGTTTGATAATATGTTTTGGATGTAGCCTACATTGAAGATTTGATATAACCACAAGGTGCACGATTTGGAATGTGAAAAATCAAAAATGAAATCAGTTTCAAACAAATGCTTTGCTGCATTTCCAAACTATGCAAGGGTCCAGGTCAGAATATTAAATTTAGCAAAAAAGTCTCAAACAATATTAGATGTAACATTACAAATCATTTGCTACAGAAGGAGACCTTTAAGAGTCAACAAATGAAATATGCATTCAAACACATACTAGTTTCAAACTGCTCACCGAAAAACCATATGTCCTTAAATAATTTTGTCTGAAGAAAATAAATATTGTTCATTCATGTTATGGTCTATGGGAAACTAGATGAACAAATAACTCAATTGAATGACAAACAAGGCATAATCCATCAACCAAAATGAAAACTACTTTTAGTTCGCCGTCTGTACCGGGGGACCAGCCAAGGTCCAATTCGCCAAAGCTCCGTACGTATCTACTGTTGGGCCGCCACGACTAGAGAATCCGTCTAGCCCATAAAAGTCTTGAAGTCATAGTTAAGTCAGTCCCACGATCTAGCTACTAGCACGTGGGGGGCGAGCTGATCATCCTGGTACACGACCTTGAACACGTTCCCACAGCTCCCAGAGGAGATCGTGGGGAAATGGGAGTCCAAAGCAAAAACAGTTACCACAGGCTCACTATATATATGCCCATTGGCCAATAACAAAAGTGGAGGATTAATCAACACACTCAACGTATCAATCTACCCACAATAAATACACACCCCCTGCATCTCTAGCAGGAACATTTGGCGCCCACCGTGGAGCCTTGGTAAAACGTTTCCCAGGCCACACACAATTCACAATTGAAGTTTCACCCAACAACTTCATATTATCTACAGGCTAAACCCTGAAGGTAAAAAACAAGTTTCACCATCACTACCATTATCAAGGAACAATTGGGTTAACAATAACAAGTGATGCAAACTCATTCGAGATCCCTAATATTTCTCCTTTCCGTCGGGTGTATCGCAACAACAGAGATGCAGCAAGTAATCCGAGTTCCGATATATTTTCGAGAGTTTCTCAAATGCGACACAATCGCCGCCGCACGTTGCTGTATACAAAAGAAGCAATGGATCGAATCGTTTGACGATGGCGATGATGGAGTGTTACAAGGCGAGTGAGGCGAGTATTGAGTGGCGTGACGGCGGATACGAGGAAAGTAGCATCATCGGCGGCTTCGACGGTCATGGTAGTGGCGTGACGGTGGAGCGCTGGAAGAGAAGAGAACTAAATGGGTTGTTAAGCCGTTAGTGTCCATCGAGGAGCCGCCGTAGAACTCTTCCCGACCACACCGAAAGCTGGTCGGCTATGGATTTGGAGCACGAAAGTAGTCGCCAAAACACACCTGATTGCTACTTTATTGCAAATTACGGTAAGTGAAAAACTAATATACAAGACTCGACGACAGCGACACCTGAGTCAACTAGGATGTTAACCAGGCGAGTGGAAGGCTTCGCCGGCTGAATCGAAGACGCCGTCGTCAAAGACTGTAATGGTGAAGACAATGGCGAAGACAATCATAAAGGGGCGACACATTGCCGAAAAAGAAAACTGTGAGACGAAAAACAAAGAACAATGGGCGAAATTTAGGAATAAATCAACCAGGTGTTTTATTTCCCTGCCAGCGCTCCTCATCACCCAGGTTTGATCGATAACGTTTCATTAAATTAAAATTTTGAGGATGGAAACCACAATATGATCATATTCATTTGTTCATTGTCAACAAAGAGTTACCATTGTAACAAGAAAAAAAAAAAATATAATTGTCGTATTGATTATTTAGACTTCCAATTATACTAAGTAAAAATATGGAATACTAGATTTCCATGATGTTAGACTACTATATGGAATACTATATGATGTCAAAATGTTGACGCCCTCCTGCTGAATTTTTTTGTTTTACTCGTCATGTCGGATGGTCGCCATTATCTAATGTGCTGCACTCGCCGTAATAAAAATAAATGATGGTATAAGACCTACTGTCAAAAATTGGTGGAGACAATATGCTTGCGAAAGATCAAACATTCGTCAGAAAAGTCATGCTCCTAACAATATTATTTGTGTCTTCTTACATGTGCAAAACACTTTCAACGCAACACTCTCCCAAGAGGTGATCACCAAGCACAAACAATTACCACTCGAAGAGACAGAAGTCATCGGCTAACATTCCGATTTAAGCATTTTCTTTGACGGCCACCGCGATAGAAGTCGGTCTCACCACGCCAAACATGTACTTATAGTCACTATATATCGTCAGGGACGATGAATGAATATGATGAATCAGAATAGTCAAATACAATTGGATTACGACATGAAAAATCAGCACCAAATGAGCCACCGATAGAAAGGATGAAGAAACAAATATTCATAAAAGCAAGACTAGCACACCTCCAAAGGACCGACACAGTGAGATATAATACCGCCAACATGTTTCGCCATCAAAGATGTCCAAGCTGTACTCGCAAATGAGTTTCTCCTTCAAAGGGCCTCAAGTCTACCTCTTATTCTTCGTGCTAAAAAGTAATGACTATATCAGAGACACCGAGAGAAATTCAATCAATTTCATGCTACTTTGGTCTACGCATCCTCGTTCACACATGAGGCGGCTGAGAAAGTCTTGCCATGAAAATGAGGTGTCTACCAAGACATGCAATGAAAAATAAGGCGTCTACCAAGACTTGCCATGAAAATGAGGGGTCTACCAAAACTTGCCATGAAAATAAGGCGTCTACCAAGACTTGCCATGAAGGTGACTACCAAGTCTTGTAGAAAAGAAGGCAACCATCAAGTCTTGCCACGAAAGCGACTATTAAAATCTTGCTAAACTAAAACAAGCATCTTCAAACAGGGAAGGCTATAGCAATAAGTCAAGCATCACGAAAAATTACGAAGGTAATTAAAAAGATAATGTATTACGCATTACAAAAGCGGCTCAATAGGCCAAGGTACATCAAAGAGACGTATAGACAAACCTCACACGCATTCGACATTTGGCAACAATAGATACTAACAAGTAACGCACCTCGCCCTATGGTACACCTGGCAGTGGCAACAGGGCGAGCAGCAGGGCCGTGTATCGTCGCCACATGGCTTAAGGTTGAGGGCGAGTAACTTGCCACACCCAGAGCACTATGTCATCATCACGCCACAATGCATATGGCATGTGGCAAGGGACGGAGTGTCAAGAGCTAAAGGCGAATAGCGCACCACACCTAACGACGAGTATACTCGTCTCGCCCAAGATAGCATGCACAAACAAATATTAAATACCCGAAATAGGCTACAAGCAAAGGGAGATCGTTCACTTAAAAGTCAAAAGCAGAGCTACAAATTTTATTGAGTAGAAATTACATCGAGGAAAATACAACATCCAAAAGGCAACATAACAAAAGGGGAGCTAATTAAAGCATATCAGCAGCCTCGTTGGCCTCAACACACATACTCTAAAGCTATCAGGGGGAGGGAGGCGCCCGTACTAGTCGATAAACCCGTTGAGAGAATCAACGAATATCATAAATCAAATATTACGAAATTTGCGCCTTGCGGCAAGAGGATGCATACTTATAAAAACCCAGATCACTGAAGGAGCGGGGTTGCCCGCATCAGATAGCATATCCGTTGAGAAAAGCAGGGGAGATTCCCAAAATCCTTATCGAATATAGATGACAGTTAAACACGCCAACAAACAAGAACAATCAGCACTACGCCTCAATCCTTGAGCCTTGTGCTTGGGGGCTGTGTACCGGGGGACCTGCCAAGGCCCAATTCAATCAACACTACGTCTCAATCCTTGAGCCTTGTGCTTCAGGGGCTGTGTACCGGGGGACCAGCCAAGGCCCAATTCGCCTAAGCTCCGTACGTATCTACTGTTGGGCCGCCACAACTAGAGAATCCGTCTAGCCCATAAAAGTCTTGAAGTCATAGTTAAGTCAATCCCACGATCTAGCTACTAGCACGTGGGGGGCGAGCTGACCATCCTGGTACACGACCATGAACACGTTCCCACAGCTCCCAGAGGAGATCGTGGGGAAATGGGAGTCCAAAGCAAAAACAGTTACCACAAGCTCACTATATATATGCCCATTGGCCAATAACAAAAGTGGAGGATTAATCAACACACTCAACGTATCAATCTACCCACAATAAATATACACCTGCATCTCTAGCAGGAACACCGTCGAAGCCTGAAGCCTGTAACACATTTGAAGAAACAAACCGCAAAGTATTTATACATTTCTTGATTGATTTGATTCCTTTTTGTTGTTGAATTGGATTTTTTAATGAATTAAAGTGATAAATTGTAACAGTTGAGAATTTGTGAGTGGGTTTGTTTAGGAATTCCATGCCTCCGTGGGGCTTTTGAAGCTTTGTTTGTCATTGTTTATGAGATTATGGTTTGAATGAATTGGAGTGATGAATTGTAAAGGTTCCAAATTTTGTTCAGGAACATACCACAATGGTTCGGAAGATAAATTCCAATATGGAGCGTTTTCGAAAGCTAAGTTTGGAAGTTAATTGGATTTTGGATTGTAGAATAAGAATGTTATTAATCCCAAATTCAAGGGTATTTTTGGATTTTTGGGGAGCCTGGGAGCAACTAAAGGGGCCTAAAGAACAATTTTCTTATCTAACGGTTTGCATGAATTGTTGGTTTTAAGAGCAAATTATATCCTGACTTGACACTATAATTACCATGCATATTATCTTCCCACACCAAATTATCTTCTTCAACATCATCAAATAAAGGCACAACTAGTATAGAATTAGCAACATTTAATGGAAATAGCAAATGAATCTTGTTACTATCCCATACCTTTTCCATTTGAAATCATGAGTTGGTTAACAAATAAATTAAACGCACCTTGATCTTGTAGTGAATGCATCTACATTCCATCCTCGTTCCTTAGCTAAAGTTCATTCATTACTTTGATTTTTCTACTATCACCTATCCTCTACCTACATCTATTCATTAGTACTATTTAGCATATACTATAATTAAGGAAAATGTTATAGTGCACGACAATTTCTTTCGTCACACACGCACGACGTAGTAGCAGCAATTGCAATTATGTGCTACTTTTCTTAGAGTAAATGTTTTGTTGATTAGTGGCCAGGGTCGTTCCAACTAAATTAGAGGTCCGATTCTCATAGTAAAAATGGACTTCTGAAAAGTAATTTTTTTAACAAAAAAAAACATTTTTCTATTTAAATTTTAAATAAATAAAAAATAATAATTTATCTATGGGGTGCAAACAGTAAGTTAATGTAGTTTTGGGAGATGCAGACAGTAAGTCAGCAACCCACTTACACAAGCTCAGCGCAAGTCCAAGCAAGCTCAGCTGATGGAAGTAGATTGCAGAATTGTTGTTTACACCCCATATGCTATCTTAACTTGCGTTTTACACCCCCTAGGTAAAAAAAAATTTAAGAAAATTGGAGGTCCCAAAGTTTTGGAGGCCCAGCTCTGTAGAGCTATTTGTACCTCCTTTGGGCTGGCCCTGTTAGTGGCATATCTTATGCCATCTTTTATGATTTAAGTAATAAGAGTTTTCTTTTGGTCTTTAATAAAAATTATTATGTGGTATCAATCATTAGTTGGTTCAGTGGTGATTGAGGCTGAACTAGATAGAGAGGATCACGGTTCGATCCCCACAACTGCAATCAGGAGGGGGACTGGAACCACTTGATGCCAGAACTGACTCCCGAACCAGATTAAACTGGTGGTGAAAACAAAACAAAAAAATTACTATGTGGTAGTATCCCTGTGAGCTTTAGCTCAGCTTTTGGTCTTTCCTAAATTATATTTGCTCTTTTTTTTTTTTTTATTATTATTATAAGCCACTAGGTTTATTCTAGTGGTGAGAGGTTTATGTAGCATATACGAAATCTTAGGGTTGATTCTCACTAGTAACATTTGTAAACAATTTTTTTTTTGCATAACAAAAAATATATTTTAGTAGTGTAAGTTATTTTATTTTTATATTTTTGCTCCTAAAACAGTTTAAGATTCCTCTATTTATAAAGTTTGAGAAATATCTTCGATAACTGCTAGTGGCCGGGATTGTGATCATCCACGATCCCCACTTCCCCATTGTTTACTGTGATTTTTGGTAAACAATCGCTAATTTAAATTAATTACTTGAAGAATCATTTATTGCATATTTTGACTTTACCAAAAATATGGGATAACACCCATGTTGGGTCACGTCGCAAAATTGTTCCCACTTAGACTTGAATTTGAATATAAACTTTGAATTTGGATGTGAACACTTCTCTTGACGCGCTTTGACTAATCTTCTTGAATTTGACTTTGATGCATGACTCGATGTTTTTGTAATTAACTAAGTACAAAAAAATATAATTTAACTATTTGATTTATTTAATTTCCTTTTCCTTTTCCTTTTGTTTTAATTAATCCCAAAGTGGCATGAGAGGGATTTTTTTTTGAATAAACATGAGAGGAACTTAATTAAGTAACAAAGACTTGCGGCAAATTAAGGGCTTGATTGGTAGGGGTGATTTTGATGCGAGAGAGTTTGCAGAGAGAGAGATTGAAGAGAGAAATATGTGATAGAGAATATAAGAAGAGAGAAAAAAGTGTGAAATAGAGTGGATTTATTGTGTTGATTGGTATAAAAGAAAGATAGAACAAAGAAGTGCATAAGCAGCATATAGATCCCTGCAGGGAAGAGAAAAAAAAAAAACTCGTGTGAAATCTAAATGAATCATTTGATCAGTGGCGGAGCCACCGCCCGGTCAGCCTGGGCACTTGCCCGGCTCCCTGGCTTGGCTCCGTGGTAGATGCGGCGAAAACATCCAGATCGGAGACACAAAAGCATGTTTTGCCCAGGCTCTTGTCATGATTCTGGAAATTTTTTAAGAACCAGAGGGGAAAAGGAGATGATGAATAATTAGGAGAGAAAAATCCCAAGCACGTACTAATCAGGATTTTGTAGTCAGTCTTGTGTTGATGTGTGCGGCGGCTGTGAAAATACTAATAGAAAGTGGCAGAGGGGAAAAGGAGATGGTGAACAATTAGGGTTGGTATTTGGGCTTTTGTTTAAAAAAAATTTGGGCTCCGTCATTTTTTAAAAGTGGGTTGGGTGATTTTTTCTAAAAAATTTTAGAATTGGATAAATAAATAAAAACTAGGTAAATATTGTATATTTTTTATAATGGGTAAATGTTTTAAGGTGAACACTGTTACACATATTATGTGGATATGATATACACGGTTACGTAGATGATTGGGATTGGTTCACATATAATATTTAATACAGAAAAATTAATAAATATTATTTGTAAACCAATCAGAATCACCCACCTTAGAAAATACACCGGTACATAACCACATAATATGTGCACAGAAAAATTCACCATATTTTATATATATATTGAAAAAAGTTTCGTCATTTAAGTCTTAACCATGTTCTTTGTTTCATATTAAAAAAAAAACATAAATGATATTGTTACCTAGGTTTTTAGGCACAAATTTTCTATTTTGTTGTTGTATAGAGTATTTGGTATGTTCAATCTCTATTCTTTCGAGCTCTCAATTTTGCCCAGGCTCCACAAAAATCCTGGCTCCGCCACTGCATTTGATCACCAATGGAAAAAGTAGAAACAGTCACTAAAGGATAGTAGCTCAAATGGAGTGTTTAATAGCCTCAACAGCATATTCAACTGGTAGAAAATCTTCAACATTGACTATTTTGTTTTCATTCTTCTTCGTCTAATGGCTTATGCTTATGAGTTGGTTAATGACATACTTTCAAGTCAATCCCTCTAATAGAGTATTGCCAGATGTATTAAACAAGTTTCCTTGCCCTATTTTCCTTTTTCTCATTGGTCTATCGAAATATACTCATACTCTAATCATATTACTCCGCAACTAAAATTGCACAAGCGATTAAAATGTTAAAGTGCGTGTGCACGCGTGCAGTAGAAAACAACTTTTACCTGGTCAATCATGGGCATTAATCCGATAGCACGGGCACACAGAAACAACCAAGATACAATTGTTTTGATTTAAATACAGTTGTAACTTTCACAGTAAACAACAATTTCTGTAAAACACCCTGAATAAGTTCATTAAGCATTGTTACCTGCATCAGAACCAGGACATCCAAGGGATCTTCATCTTCACAAAGGATTCAACTTATTTTAATACCATTGAATCCAACTATCACTCCATCAACTGCAAATTCTTTGGAAAACTTCTTGATAAACAACATTGACTGACGAAGTAGTGGTTTCACCAGCATCATCAACCATTAAAATTGCGTCCAAATCTGGTTTGAATACATGTCTGCCACGGATCGTCCTGCCGCAGTGGATGTTGTATAGCTCCCAAGGCCAGAGCTGTCTCTTGGAGATCTAAAAGAGACTTTTTTGTATTGCCTCAATTATTTCCAATGAGATATTTTCAAGCTTAAATTTGATAAATTGGAGAGTAATGTAGTTTGTATCTCAAGCAAAACAGGGGTTACACTTATGCTTTATCATTATTCATCATGACAACTACTTTGTTAGAAAAATTATACTGCTTGGCATCCGATTAATGTTCAATATATCTTAAACCATGGTTATTTTGAGGGGTAAAATTGACTCTAATAACAAATGAATGAAAAAAACATAACTAACACAACCACTTGATAAGAGATACAGAATGAATCAAATCGTTTGACTAAAATATCACATTATCCAAACTTATTCCCTTACAAAATAACACATATGCTCTAGATAAACCCCACTGTGGAAGTTTTAAATCTGGAAACTCAACATCTCACGTGTAGTTTTATCCCTAAACAAACAATGATAATTTACAAAGTTGCAGTATCTATAGTGAAGAAATTCTACTCCAAAATCAATTGCAAAACACCTTCACATCGATTGAGTATAAGCTAAACTTAGACACAATTTATAACATTTCATAAGGGTCTGGTCTATCAAAATTTAAAGAGAAAACACAAACACATTCATTGATTCAAATGATAATACATTGGATATAATCTTAAAAAAAAAACTGACCTTCGCATCAACCAAACCATCTCAAGAGAGAAAGACTCACATGGATGGATTGACTTTTTTATAAACTATGATTAGTACTTTTTTAATAGACATTGTTGCTATGATTAGTATTTCCTTCTCATTGCTTCCCAAATGCTTTGTGATGTATCTCCGAGTTAATTTTTTTAATTTCCACACTTTTATTAAAATACGAAATATAAAATTGCATCATATAAAGAAACAAAATGCAGGTTACAAATTAAACATAATAAATATATCCCTTTATTAATAATTAATTATAGTAAGGATAAACATAGAGGAACATTTATATATTCAAGCATGTGGTGGTGGTGGTGTTGGCTGAGCATCCTGAGGTGGTGGTGGAGTTGGCTGAGGATCCTGAGGTGGAGTTGGCCTAGCTTGTGGTGGTGGTGGTGGAGTGATTCCTGTCAAACAGTGAATCACATTACGGCAGCTACAGCCTATGAGACAGTTAGGACGAGGATCCTCAGGTGGAACACCTCTGGCCATTGTCAGGATCAAAACAGTGCTCAGCATAATTAAGAAAAAAGCACTCTTCATCATGGTTTCTTGTTTTTTTTTTTTTTTGACTCTTCTTAGTGTTTTGTGATGTGATTTTAAACCTTTCACATGGCACCTATTTATATGAAGCCACACTACTATTAATGTGCTTTTACTTAGCGTGATTAACTTGCTTGCCATCAACAGAACCAAAAATTACATGTTTTTACTTATTATTATTATTATTACTAATTTTTTTTATTTTTTACATTATTATTACTAAATTTAATTATTATAAGATAAGTCCATCAAGAAATAAGTAAATTAATCAAAACAATTATTTCTCTTTAATTTATCGGCTTGCAACAAATACATTATATTATTATTAGTTTTTTGGTATTCAAATTTAGAAACATATGGTTTGGATGGGGGAGAAGAAGGGTTTTTACTTAATAACTTTAAATTAAAGAGTTGCATGGAAATGTTGATATGACTAATTATTGATTTTTTCTACCCCTACATTTAACTCTTTACCCCTACGAACAAATTAATATTCCTATTTTACCCTTTTTGAAAAATTAAAAAATGAGTTTTGAACATTTAGCCACGGTTAAACCGTTCATCTTGTTTTTTAAAAATTATGAACCACATGATATAACTATTTATTCTATTCCTCCATACAATTTAAGGTCTCTCATATTTATAAAAAAGACGTTTCTTATTCTGATAATAAATTGATTTATTATGAAGTTTCTTCTAAAATATTCACTTGGAAGAACTATATTAATTGTTATATTGGTCAGAATATTTTTAGTCGGAGATTTTGTTTATCTTCTTACTACTATGCCTAATTCCTGTTATTATTTTTTTAAAATATTTCTCTTTCTTTTTTTATGAGGTTTTCCTCCCCTCATTGTTTTGTCTTTTTTTTATTTAATAATTTTTATTTGAATGTTATTTTGTAGTGCTTATTAGAATGCAGTACTCTTTTTTATAGATGAGTTCTCTCTGTTTTTTTAATAATATAGAAGAGCACTATTAAATCATATTCTCAAAGTCGTAAATATATATGTTACAATCATATTTTTCGTTTGCTTAAGACTTATTTTTTTCTTTGCACGAGTTTGATTAGAACACACATTTAAAATATTTTTAACAATTTAAAATAATATTTATGATAAACATGGTCATATATAATTAAATAATTGATAATATTTTAAATATTTTTTATTTATTTTTTATTTTTGAGTTAATGTCTCAAAATTCATTGTTGATTTTTTTTGGAGTCATTGTAATTGTGACGAAATATTTCACGTTCTAATTGATAACTTTCTTAATATTTTGGATATTACATTGTATATGTGCTAAAATTTCTACTGTCTTTATGTTCTATATTTTTCATTTATAATAATTATGGATTATGTCTTCTAATAATTGTGGATTATGTTTTCTAGAATGGAGTTATGTGTGCCGTAAAAATCAACATGCATGTTTTGGAGTTAGATATATAATCAATAACATGTTTGGTGAGGGTTCTTCTTCAATAAGGTGTGTCTTTACTCTTTTAGGGTTATTCTTAAGCCTTCATTTTGTCTATGTGACATGTTTTAGAGAAGTTTCTCTCTATATTTAAACACTACACTAAAATTTGTTGTTCGTGTCCTTCATCATCCAAAATATTGGTCTATATAGTTTTTTTTGGGTGAAAATTAAACAAATGTCAAGCTACATGTTAAAATAATATGTTAACTTAATCATTTTGTAACTTAATATTTTCTATTCATTAATATGAATGATCTATGAGATATATTAACGTAAATTATATCTAGAAAATTATAATGGTTTACTTATAAAAGGAAGCTTGGTCCTAGACCTTCATTGTGATGATGTGGCACCTCTAAGAAAACTCAAATTTCTATTGAAACTAATTTACTAACTTCTCTTAATTATTAAATCTAAAATAAAATTTATCCTCCACAAAATAAAAAAATGAATAGAAATTTGAATTAATAATTTGACATGTAACAATTTTTATTACTTTCTCATTAATTATCATATTAAATAATTTGTTCAATTATTTTATATTTTATATTTTTTATTTTTTATTTTTTATTTTTTAAATTTTATAATTTGTTCTCTATAATAAAGTTTTTTTATGAACAAAAAGAATACCAATAGCAATAATTAAAAAAGTAACCGATCAATATGGAGACTTATGATATTCATGAGGTAACATGAAGTCAATTAAGTTAAAGGAGTTTGTAACTTACGGAAGACCAAAGAGTTTGTAAAAAGAATGACTAATATATTTACAATAATAATTGAATAAATCTCATATAAATTACTACTATAATTGAATGATATTTTAGTGAAATTAAGTTTAGCAGCAACTTCCATATATGAAGAGTTAGAGTCAACATTAAACAATCGTTGAGTTTCCCTAATTTGTTTATATATATGTAATGTAACTGATAAGATTTTTAAGATCATGCATATATATAGTTGATTATGCCTATGCATTTGTCGATCATCGTTAAAGAAAAATTATGGGAGGTGGTAGAAAAATAATGTATTATTTCTCCTTTTTTTCTATATATATATTCAAGCATGTGGTGGTGGGGGTGTTGGCTGAGCATCCTGAGGTGGTGGTGGAGTTGGCTGAGGATCCTGAGGTGGAGTTGGCCTAGCTTGTGGTGGTGGTGGTGGAGTGATTCCTGTCAAACAGTGAATCACATTACGGCAGCTACAGCCTATGAGACAGTTAGGACGAGGATCCTCAGGTGGAACACCTCTGGCCATTGTCAGGATCAAAACAGTGCTCAGCATAATTAAGAAAAAAGCACTCTTCATCATGGTTTCTTGTTTTTTTTTTTTTTACTCTTCTTAGTGTTTTGTGATGTGATTTTAAACCTTTCACATGGCACCTATTTATATGAAGCCACACTACTATTAATGTGCTTTTACTTAGCGTGATTAACTTGCTTGCCATCAACAGAACCAAAAATTACACGTTTTTACTTATTATTATTATTATTACTAATTTTTTTTATTTTTTACATTATTATTACTAAATTTAATTATTATAAGATAAGTCCATCAAGAAATAAGTAAATTAATCAAAACAATTATTTCTCTTTAATTTATCGGCTTGCAACAAATACATTTTATTATTATTATTAGTTTTTTGGTATTCAAATTTAGAAACATATGGTTTGGATGGGGGAGAAGAAGGGTTTTTACTTAATAACTTTAAATTAAAGAGTTGCATGGAAATGTTGATATGACTAATTATTGATTTTTTTTTTCTACCCCTACATTTAACTCTTTACCCTTACCAACAAACCAATATTCCTATTTTACCCCTTTTGAAAAATTAAAAAATGAGATTTGAACATTTAGCCACGGTTAAACCGTGGCTAATATGAAGAATTTTCGGTACACTTTTTTCCATGTACACCGATGACAAAGTGTAAATCGGTACAGTTTGCAAAAAGTCTTCCGATAAACATTAGCCACGGTTAACCCGTGGCAAACACTAAAATCTGGAAAAGTACAAAAACACTACGGATTAGCTACGAAGTATCTACAAATTCAGTAGTAGTTAAACCGTGGCTAATATGAAAAATATTCGACAACAAAAATCCAATAATGGTCGGAATCATTCCATTAGAAAAAATATCATCAACTAAAGGACTAAAAAGGAATCTAACAAGCAAAAAAAACACTACACGGTTACATTACGTTACTATATGCACGCAATCCGTTAATTTTTCTATGGCTCTTTTTTTATAATGAAAACTACTTATTTTTCTAGCTAGTCACAATATATTAAAGAAAAGGGTTAAATATGTTTTTTGTCCCTATAGTTTCGCAGAATTTCGTTTTTAGTCCCTGAAGATTTTTTCACACTTTTTAGTCCCTGAAGTTTTGTCACTCAGTGTTTTTAGTCCCTACTTTTAATCAAACTCTTGTATACTTTCACATTTTTTAACGGTTCTTTGTATTCATGTTTATAATATTATAAGAACATCTCCGAAAAAAATTTAGAATTTTTTAACGTAAGATGAATTATTTATGAATTTTTATGTGCAAAAAACTAAAAAATTCATATTTAATTCATCTCTTGTTAAAAAAATTTAAACTTTTGTAAGAGAGATTCATATAATATATTAAACATGACAGCAAAAAAAAAATTTAAAATTTTGAATGATATGCACGAGTTGATTGAAAAGTAGGGACTAAAAAGTGTGAAAAAAATCTTCAGGGACTAAAAACGAAATTCTGCGAAACTATAAGGACAAAAAACATATTAAACCCTAAAGAAAATTACTACTAAAATATCAAATATTTCAAATTTTCTACTATTAAATATTATTTTACCTCTAAAAATATGGAAGATAACATATAACAATTTTTTTAAAAATAAAATAAAATCAAAGAAGATAGGCCAACAATAAAAGATTAATTAATACACCAACCAAAAAAATAAAATTAATTAATACAAAAAAAAAAAATTAATATGTTAAACAAAAAAATATAAAAGAATGATGACGATAGATGCACATCAAAGTAAGAACTCAATCTACGGATTAGCTAATCCTGTATTTTCTTGTAGTGTTTTTTTGCTTGTTAGATTCATTTGTAGTCCTTTAGTTGATGAGATTTTTTCTAATGGAATGATTCCGACCATTATTGGATTTTTGTTGTTGAATAATTTGTGTCTTTGTGGCTACAAGAATATACAGGATTAGCTACTACTGAATTGGTAGCTACTTCGTAGCTAATTCGTAGTGTTTTTGTACTTTTCTAGATTTTAGTTTTTGCCACGGTTTAACCGTGACTAATGTTTATCGGAAGACTTTTTCCAAACTGTTTCGATTTACACTTTGTAATCGGTGTACATGGGAAAAAGTGTACCGAAAATTCTTCATATTAGCCACGGTTAAACCGTGGCTAAATGTTCAAAACTCATTTTTAAAAGGGGTAAAATAGGAATATTGGTTTGTTCGTAGGGGTAAAGGGTTAAATGTAGGGGTAGAAAAAAAATTCTCACTAATTTGAAGCTTAAAGAGTGAGCCCAGCCCAGCCCATTCCAATTTTTTTTTGGGATAAATTGTACTCTGTTAAAATGGGTTGTTTTACAGTTCAATTCGTGCAAAATAGAGTCATATTAACTAATATCCTTAGAGTACTAGTTAAGAATTTCCTTTAAAATATGGGTCAATGGACTCTCATATCATGTCAGGTCTATTTAAAAATCTTAATTAACTGATGATCGGTATAAATTTACTTATTTATATTTACCTCTCAATATAAGTACTTATTTGTGTGAGTTAATGAAACATCTTATAACATGTTAACGAGCTATATTTTCTCAGATAATGTTTTCTATGATAATTTATGAAAATAATTTAAAGTTAATTTCTTCATTTTCAGAAACATGCATCTTATAATATTTTCTATGATAATTTATAACATGTTTTCTATGCCCAAAAGCATTTCTTTATATTCTTTTAGTCACCTGAAATGACATAAATACAATGACATCCAACCAACCTACTCTTAATTTCTTACAAACTCATTTTAAGAATGCAGATTAAAAGTTAAAACATATATAGTGAAGTATTAACATTGTCCTATAAGTGTAGCTCAAATGGTAGCTACCATGGACGTTATTGGAGTGGCCGGGGTTCGAACCCCGGATTCCACGCTTCTCCACATTTAAAATGTGTGAGTCTTACCATTTAAGCTACTTGACTAAAAAAAAAAGTATTAACATCATTAAAGTGGATATACTATGTGAATTGTGATATATGGTATTACTTGCAGTGGTTTTTCCTTGTAGTGTCAACCAAAAGTTTATAAATTATACCACAAACTATTTTGATTGGAAAATAAATATTGGCTTTTCTGATAGGATTGAAGCTCAAGTCACTCTATATATTTATATTAACTAAATCTTTTTTTCTTATTTTGTTTCTTAATATTTATGATAAACATAGTCATATATAATTAAATAATTGATAATATTTTAAATATTTTTTATTTATTTTTTATTTTTTATTTTTGAGTTAATGTCTCAAAATTTATTGTTGATTTTTTTTGGAGTCATTGTAATTGTAATTGTGACGAAACTTTTCAGGTTCTAATTGATAACTTTCTTAATATTGTGGATATTACATTATATGTGCTAAAATTTCTACTGTCTTTATGTTCTATATTTTTCATTTATAATAATTATGGATTATGTTTTCTAGAATGGAGTTATGTGTGCGGTAAAAATCAACATGCATGTTTTGGAGTTAGATATATAATCAATAACATGTTTGGTGAGGGTTCTTCTTCAATAAGGTGTGTCTTTACTCTTTTAGGGTTATTCTTAAGCCTTCATTTTGTCTATGTGACATGTTTTAGAGAAGTTTCTCTCTATATTTAAACACTACACTAAAATTTATTGTTTGTGTCCTTTCATCATCCAAAATATTGGCCTATATAGTTTTTTTTGGGTGAAAATTAAACAAATGTCAAGCTACATGTTAAAATAATATGTTAACTTAATCATTTTGTAACTTAATATTTTCTATTCATTAATATGAATGATCTATGAGATTAACGTAAATTATATCTAGACAAATAATGGTTTACTTATAAAAGGAAGCTTGCTCCTAGACCTTCATTGTGATGATGTGGCACCTCTAAGAAAACTCAAATTTCTATTGAAACTTTACTAATTTCTCTTAATTATTAAATCTAAAATAAAATTTATCCTCCACAAATTAAATACATGAATAGAAATTTGAATTAATAATTTGACATGTAACAATTTTTATTACTTTCTCATTAATTATCATATTAAATAATTTGTTCAATTATATGTTTTATAAATTTATTTCCAACTATTTTTTATATTACTTTTGTAAAAATATTGTACTAATGCAAAATTCAAATTAATAATTTGACAAGTAACAATTTTTATTAATTTCTCATTATCCTTTTATTTTTAAAAATAATTTTAATGAGTACTGGGTATTTTGCATAGCTAACATTTGAGATAAATAAGAATATTTTTTTATTTGTTCAATTATTTTATATTTTATATTTATTTATTATTTGAAATTATAATCTTATATGAAATTTATTTCCAACTATTTATTTATTTATTCACTTCTCTTATTATTTTTGGTCTTTCCAAGTTATAATTACATTTAATTATGATCCAAACACACAATTTCCAAAATGATATTGTATACCATGCATGAGCATAATTTGAAAGGTAAATTTCATTTGTAACAAATTATATATAATTTTTATAGACGAAAATTAAATAGATTTTATTTTGACGCACAAAAGATAAATAGATAGTAATCAATAAAAAAGTATACTGATATATTTGTTAAAATCAAATAGTTATAATCTAATAAAATGATCTATATAGTGCTCTATAATAAAGTTTTTTAATGAACAAAAAGATTACCAATAGCAATAATTAAAAAAAGTAACCGATCAATATGGAGACTTATGATATTCATGAGGTAACATGAAGTCAATTAAGTTAAAGGAGTTTGTAAAAAGAATGACTAATATATTTACAATAATAATTGAAGAGTTAAATATGTTTTTAGTCCCTACTTTTTACGAAATTGTAAAGAATGGTCCCTACTTTTTCAAAATGGTCAAAAAAAACCCAGAAAATATTCTGTTATCCAAAATAGTCCTTGCCGTCTATTTTATCCTAGTCAGCAAACGGATCGATGACGTGGCATATGGTGGGACCCACTATTTTATTTGAGTTGTCACCTACATGGCAATTGTTATAAAAAGTAGGGACTATTCTTGACAATTTCGTAAAAACTAGGGATTATTCTTGACAATTTCGTAAAATGTAGGGACTATGCTTGACAATTTCGTAAAAAGTATGGACTAAAAACATATTTATCCCAAAATTAAATCAAATTAAACAAAACTTAAATTTTGTAAAAATAAAAATAAAATAAAAATAAACTAAGTTACTTTATAAATTTCGTTGATTATATTATTCATGCAGTATATGTTCTATCTTTTGGCACATACTTAATACAACAATTATACACTAATGAGAACTTAAATTTATAAGTCAAACATATACTGCATTGTATAATTCTTGTATTAAATAAGTGACAAGAGATAGAACATATACTGCATGTATAATATATTCAACGAAATTTATAAAGTAAATATACTGCATGTACTCCCTTCGTCCCATCTTATAAGAAAAAAAATACAATTTTTTCTTGTCCCATATTATAAGCAAAAAAAAACTACTTTTTCTTGTCACAAATTATAAGCAAAAAAACCAACTTTGACCATTTTCAAGATTTACTTTTACTTATTCTCATAAAATTTACTCTCTCTTCTTTTCCCCGTAATCAATAATCAATCAAAATTGTTTTTACATCTTCCAATGAAACTTATTTCAAGAAAAATACAAAAAGTCATACTTCAAACTATCATATAAAATTTACTCTCTCTTCTAGTCTAATATATAAGAAACAAAAAAAAAATTACAAAGTCTTAAATATAAGAAAAAAGTTACTACAATCATTACAACAAAGTCTTTTTTTTGTTTCTAATATTCAAGACTAGAGGGAGTATTACTTTTCTTAATAAGTGTGAAATTTTTTTTTTGCTTATATTATGGGACGGATGAAGTATATCAACGAAATTTATAAACTAACTCAGTTTATTCTTATTTTATTTTTACAAAACTTAAGTTTTGTTGATTTGATTTAATTTTGTGATAAATAAATTTTTAGTCTCTAATTTTCACGAAATTGTCAAGAATAGTCCTTAATTATTTTTTACGAAATTGTCAAGAATAGTCCCTACTTTTTACGAAATTGTCAAGAATAGTCCCTACTTTTTATAACAATTGCCATGTAGGTGACAACTCAAATAAAATAGTGGGTCCCACCATATGCCACATCATCGATCCGTTTGCTGACTAGGATAAAATAGACGGCAGGGACTATTTTGGATAATGGAATATTTTCTGGGGTTTTTTTGGACCATTTTTAAAAAGTAGGGACCATTCTTGATAATTTCGCAAAAAGTAGAGACTAAAAACATATTTAACCCATAATTGAATAAATCTCATATAAATTACTACTATAATGGAATGATATTTTAGTGAAATTAAGTTTAGCAGCAACTTGCATATATAAAGAGTTAGAGTCAACATTAAACAATCGTTGAGTTTCCCTAATTTGTTTATATATATGTAATGTAACTGATAAGATTTTTAAGATCATGTATATATATAGTTGATTATGCCTATGCATTGGTCGATCATCGTTAAAGAAAAATTATGGGAGGTGATAGAAAAATAATGTATTATTTCTCCTTTTTTTCTATATATATATATTTGGTTAATGAGAGATTGAAATCAAAGATAATTTACTTAAAATTTTAATTTGCAATATATTATGATAATCTCATTTTATGTTTCTTTTGAAGGTAGTAAACATGCATCTATTGTCAACATGAAACATCGTCCCTGAGAGCTTTAATATGTGGTACTAACTTTAAGGTAATTTTTTAGAGATTCATGTTAAACATATTACGAAACTTTTTTATTTTTTTTATGTGAGCCGCCTGTTTTATATTTAATTTTTCTATCTATTTTACTTTAGTAGTTTTCTTCTTTTTGCAATCACTCTTCTTTTATTGGTTGAGTGTGCAATTTTATTCTTTTTTATGCCTTAATTTATCATTTCTTTATGGAAAAATTTCAATGATTCTGTGGATAAGGTGAACATACCGTGCAATAAAAGGTAAATTTATTTATAAATCTTTAACTATGGAGCTTTTTTTTTATCAAGCATATTGTTACTTTATTATTTTTTTAGGTGTAATTGAGTCATAGCTGAAAATTAGATTTCCTATATATACAAATATTGATATATGCAACATATATAGTGTGATAGATCTCAAGACAATGATTAGTCATCCCAATTAGGTTAGGAATAAAAAAAAACTACAAGTATATATATCTTATTATACATAACAGAGAGAGACAAAAAAAAAATAGGGGACATAAACATCACCAAAAAAAAAATATAGCGAATAAATAAATAAACGAAGACTAAAAGAATTCAACTTCTAAAAGAATTCACCATCTCTTTCAATTAAATCATTTTAAATATCAATATATCAAATTATCACTACATAACTTCTTACAAATTATGGCCACCAAATCCATTAATAATTTATTTGCTTCACTAATAAAAAATCTATACGGAGTACTACTTTTTTTTTACTCTTCATGTTGCATGGCAAAACTATTTACATACTCAATATTGTTCTAATGTAATATCTAAAATAAATAATTTGTTTCTTTCACTAATAAAAAATTTATACCACTTTCTTTACTCTTGCATAACTATGCAAAATCTAAATTAATAATTTGGCGTGTGTAACTTGATGATTCCACATCATTACTATGTTTCTAACCTATTCCAAGACTTATTTATGAGAATTTAGTATATTTTTATTATGTTTTTCCACAATAATAAGTGGAAGCTACGTCAAGTACAAGGCTGCTGAAAGCACAAGAAAATATTTAAAAAAAGAATTAGTTTGTTATCAAATCGGTGTGTTAGATATGATTGGAAATTATAACTAACTTTGGAAAAGATTTAAATAAGATTTAGTTTTAAAACAAATCTTATCTAAAAACTAATTTCTATCAAGATCCAAGAAAAACGGAAGTAAATCAACAGGCCGGAGCTGCATCTCTATATCAAGAGACTCAAGCAAGAGTTTGAGAACAGAATTTGACGGTGAAGAGCAGCAGACTTTTGGAAGAAATTTCAGAGCTCCTTGTAATGTTTTCTTTCATCTTTATTGTTATAAATTATTGTTTAACTATGTCCGGCTAAATCCTTATGATTGACCTTTAGGGGATTCTAATTTGAATTTGTCTTGAACCATGTGATTTTTATATGTTATGTTAATGAATTACGAAGTTAATTTCAATTAATTATTCTTTATTCTTAATGCTTTGCATGATCCGATCAATTGTGCGATGATTTAAATAATTTGTTTTACTATGATAATAGGAACAAATCATTGACCTAGGAATAATTGTTCAATTAATCTTCACTTCAGAGTTTTTAGTTGTTAATTGAGATTGAAAGGTTAAAGTTCAAATTCCTCACTTGATCATAAATCATCCTAAGACATTAGGGATTTATGATCAATGGAGAGGATTATGCTACCAAGACATTGGGCATAATCACTTTTTTTAATCAAATCTTGAAACGAATTTAGTAACTTTGTTAACATACATGATATTACCAAGACGAATTTAAATTAGATGAACCAAAAGGGCCAATCGTTTCGCTTTTATTAGTTAAAACTCTATTTTCTTTCCAACGCTAGCTTATTAGTAAGCAACAAACCAAGAAAAACCCCCTTTATATTCATGTCAATTTACAAAAGTATGATTTCAAATCACGGTTGTTGATTTAACACAATCCCTGAGAATCGATAATTTTTACTACTTGCGATATAATTTGTTCACTTGCAAATTATTCATCATAACTATTTTTATTAATTTCTCATTATCCTATTCGTTTTCAAAATTATTTTAATGATTGTTTTCCATAGTAGTTAAAATTAGAGATAAATAAAAGTAAATTTTTTATTTGTTCAATTATTTTATACTAATTATGAAGGTGCGTTGGAGAAAACACAAGAAGGAGGGGTTGAATTGTGTTTTAGATTTTAAAAACTTTTCTAGATAATAGTATCTATCAGAGTCTTTAAGCACAGCGGAAACTCAACACAAACAACTTGAAACTAAATGCGATGATGGAAGAGTAAATGAGAGGGTGAGAGAGAGAAAGAGATACAAAGATTTATACTGGTTCCCCTCACAAAACGAGAGTACTCCAGTCCCCTTGCACTTCCAAGGGATTTCACTATAATCACTAAGATTACAATTCAGGTGCTCAAGCACACAAGCAAGGGACTTCTTTGCTCAAGTCACACAAGACAAGAGACTTCCTTGCTCAAGTCACACAAGACAAGAGAGACTTCCTTGCTCAAAGTCACACAAGACTAAGAGACTTCTCTGCTCAAAGTCACACAAGACTAAGAGACTTCTTTTGCTCAAGTCACACAAGACAAGAGACTTCTTTTGCTCTAATCAAAAGATTGAGACTTTTCCAAATTACTCACGCAGGAGTAATACTAACTTCTAAGCTTAAAACTATTACAAGATAACAACTTCAGAGGCTTGAGCTAGTTTCAATTCTCACTTAATTCTGAGAGATGTGCTTCTATGAAGATTCGTTGTCATCAATTCTTTCTTTCTGATATATATATGAGTGAAGAAAGATATTGAGACGTTGAAGAATTCCGTTGTAGATGGACAGTTGTTGATTCCTTTTTGCTCATGCTGTAACTTTTGAATTTACTCTAAGCAGAGTTACTTCTTCTTCGCAATTAAGCTCACATTTTACTGTCTGTCCAAATACAGTAATAAGGTACAACTAGCTCCTAGAGAGAGTATGATCACATCCTTTGTGATCGTTGTAATTAGTTGTCCTTATACAGATCATCAGGCTTGATAATAGTAGTTGATGTAGCCCTTCTGATGATTAGTGGAATTCTCTTGGCTTCTGATGAACCTTGATATCTTGGAGTCTGATTGGTCTTGAATATTTGGCCTCTAATAGTCCTTCATAATTCAGCTTCTGAACGTCTTCATCTTCTGAATAACTCTTGACTAACAAATAGCTTATGAACTCTTGTAGGCATCTGAACGTCTCTGAGCTTCTGAACTTCTCTAAGCTTCTGAACTCTTGCAGACATCCTGATCCCTTTTGAGCTTCTGAACATGTTTAGCTTCTGACCACGTTTTAGCTTCTGAACTCTTTCAGAGTGTAATGATTCAGACTTCCATAAGGTTCCTTCAGAGCATAAATCAAGTGTGCTCTGGATATAACTTTAGATTTTCCTGCACACTTAATTTAAACATTAGTAACATCAATTGTCCATTTAATACTTTGTTATCATCAAAACTAAGGGTGTGTACTAAAACACATTTTGTTCCAACAATCTCCCCCTTTTTGATGATGACAAACATAAGTATTAAATACAATTGTTGTTGATAAAATTTAGCTATGTTGACATTAGGCTTCTGAGTTTTGCAAGCTCCCCCTAAGTCTGATATTCCATAGGGTTAGGTTTGTAAGCTCCCCCTATTTTGTATCCATAGTTAATTTTAATCAGTTTAAGAATTACTTTATTATATGACTTAAATTATTCATATTTTACTATGTAAAGAACAAGGTTTGCAAGCTTCTTCTTTTCATAGTGTAATAATCTTTGAATAAAGTTGCACCCATACTCAAAAACTATCTATGAATAATAAACTTCAATTAATAAATGTATTCTCCTTAAAATTATGCGCATATTTAAGGGATACATAAAAATCAAAAGCAAAGTGACATGTGACTATACAATTGTAACTTATATAAAAAAAATTTAAGATCTTATCCAATTACACTATTAAAATAAATTGTGATAAATCTCTTCAACCTTATAAAATATTATAAGAGATCTATATATTACGTTAAAATATAAACAAAACTACGATATAAATCAATAAAAAAAATCATATTTTCTAAACAACTTTTTATTTTATTTTAATACATATACTATGTTAAATATAATCATATATTAAAGTAGTATCTATCATTTAACTATATGTAAATATACTAAGCACAATTATCAGAAATATTTTCATCGAACCCGTGCAACGCACGGATTTATTCCTAGTTAATATAAAAATCCTCTAGTTTATTCAATTTAGGTCTATAGAGGGAGTGTGTGTAACTAAAATATAAATATATACAGATTATAATAAATAAATAGACTGAAATAAATAGGGTTAAGTTTTGTAGAAATAGATGTTAGACTTTCACAACATAAAAATCAACATTTAATCCATCTAATTAGTTGGTTCAATGGTGCTTGGATTAAAGGGATTATCATGATTCGAGATTCTGTGATCGAGAGTAGGGCGCCAAAACCACTTAATGACATAACTAACCACCGAACCAAATTAGACGATTCAATGAGCCGAACACTAGTCAAGAAAAAAGTAAACATTTAATGTTCGATTCTTATGGGCTCCGATGTAAACCAAAAAAGAAAAAAGAAACATCAACATTTAAATTCTTTGACCGAAAGAGATTTATATTTAATGTTCAAACACATCTCAAATAAGATCATTTTTAGTGAAAAAAAATTATAAAGAAAAGTCATATAAAATGAATATACCCAATCATCAATAAGTCGTGTAACAAAAAAAATATATAATATTATTTATCAAAAATATAAAAGTCATATAATATTATTTATCATTGAAAAGTTTATAATAGTAAAATATTATTTATCAAAATTGTCAAAAATATAAAAGTTTATCTCTTTTGAACTTTGATTTTTCATAATAGTTAATATCGATTTTTTTGTTGAAATGTAAAAAATTAGTGTAATGTTTATAAACCATAAAAGAATTAATACCAAATACATTAAAAGAAGTAAAGTAGAAACACTTTACTTTGTGTACAAAATTATCATCGAATAATCCAAAAATCGAACAACACCCTATATGCACAAAGATTGGATAAAGGGTTATTAGTAAGGGCAATAGCTATTTTAAACCAAAACAATAAAATGCACAAAATAATATGCTTATGACATTTTTCCAAAAGAGCAAATGGTCAAGAAGCATATAGAAAGAAGCAGCTTAATACATATGTGAGCTAGGTGACCTCAAATAAGGTTGCTTCTAATAAGTGTTTTTTATTTACCGGCTATTAATAAAAATCTTACTGTTTACTAATTATTTTTTGAAAAATATATTAAAATGTTAATATTCTTCATTTATCATTATTTTATATATTTTTACTTGATAAAATTATTTTATACTTCAATTATCATTTATCTAGTATACACAAACAAAAAATTCACAGTAAAAAAATTCAATCAACTAATTGTAAAAAAAAAAAATTAATCAACCATTGCATGAATACATATGCTCTATTTTTCCATCAAAAGAATACACGTTCTAGTTTATTCAGTTTAGGCTTATAAAGTAAATGTGTCTGTGTCTAAAATGAAACCATGATCATTAAAAAAATGAAATCTTCATTTGCCGCCCTACCTGCTTCTCGTACCCTAATTTTTTCCTTTATGTTATATTTAAATTTAAATAGTGGATGTTATAAATGAGTCCTAGAGAGAGAACATGAGAAAGAGGCAACGTACGACAAATGGAATTGATATTTCAATTGGAGCAAGAACGGAATCCATAAACAAATTTTAGTACTATTAAGAAAAAAAATCAATAATATGAAGCTTGTTAATGTTATCGCGATGATGATAATAATTACTATTGATATTAAGCGGCAGCTTCCACGCCACTATGGCTGCCCAAAGAGGGTGCCGCTTTGTACCAGCAACATGCACTGATGGTTCAGTTGCAGCTGCCGCAACAACATCACCAACTGTATTAAGAAGACCAACAACGTGTGATGAACTGCATTAAGGATGGCCCCCTTAATGCATTCGGTGACGTTATTGCGACAATTGCACGAACTAGCATTCACAATGGTTGGTACTGAACACAACAACCGTAGTATTTTTTTAAGGAGGTTGTGACTTTCTTTCATGATACAGTAGATGAAAATATTGAACCTAAAATATTGTCACTTTGATGATGATGATGGAATGGAAAGGAAAGAGTCACCACAACAACAAATTAATTTAATGTTAGCCGTAGTTGAACCGTGACAAAAATGTTGCTTATAAGTTTTAGGGCCGCTTTGTGAATGTTCTCGTTATTTTACTAAACTCTAATTGTTGCCAGATATGGCAACATTTATAGAACGTTTGTCTCAAGTGCGAATGAAAAAAAAACTTCCCCTATTTTCATAGTTTAGGCAACACTTATAAAAATGTATACCTAGTGATTTGCAAAAAAATATTACGTTAGATAATAGGCAACATTCACATAAAAGACACCCGAAAAGCATTTCAAGAGTACTGATTAGTATGACCTTGATATAAATAAGTTATTATGATGGATGGATCGAATCAACCGTTAGTCTTTCAATAAAGCTAAAAAAACTAGATTCCTCACACAACCTTTGGTTCTTCCATGAAGCCATAAAATTTCTTTGTTTATTTATTCATTGGAATGAAACCGATAAGGTTTCAAAAGACATACTGCGTCATTTTTAAATTAATTACATTTCGTGGAATATTTAAGCTACTAATATTTTCATTACTAATAATTGTCACATTTATAAATATAAATGTCATAATAATATTGTCACTTATTCAATGGAGTTAGTGAGAATCAAACTTAAAATTTTATACATACTACTCAAATTCCTCATTAGACCGGAATATAATATTTTTTAGTGATACAATTGTATATATATGTAAATCAATAATTGATAATACTTACCGTAAAAAAAAAAATTGATAATACTTTTACGTTTAAATATTTGGTTTAAAATTGCTCAATACAAATCGGGGAATAAAATTACACAACCGCAAAATTTAAAAGACAAAAAATGCAATTAAATCATAAATCTATATTATTGAATTTAATTTTCACACACTATCAATATTCAATATAATATTAAAAGGAGTATATATAGGAGTATATTGTTATTATTTCATGGTGTTTAGCCCAAAAAAATAATCTCATGATATAGTTAAATATTTCTCCTTGCCTTTATAAAGCATTAAAGCAAAAAAGTCTTACAAGTAATCACATGCTAAATTATGGAAGCTCTTACTTTAACCCTCACATTTGCCATCATCACTGCTTTCACACAAGCAACACCAGCATTGATCACTCTCCCTCAACCTCGAATGAATCTATCTTCCATGCTTAATCATACACAACAACATGTAAATAAATTTTATTTTATATATATTATATTGTCATCTTTGTTTTTATTTTGAAATATTAATTCAAACAGGATTATTATAGCTACCCTTGATTCAAAAATATTTAGAAACCATTTTGGATTGATGGCAAGTTTATTAATACTACAATGACTCACTATATATGATTCTTTCAATTTCACGATTAATTCAAACATACACTTTAATTAATGTTCCTTTTTTCCAAAAAAAAAAAAAAGTCACAAGTGTACCCATGAATTAATTTGTATCTTAAACAATTTCACATTTTATTGTATCTTAAATGTTATATGTATTATATGTATTCATGTTTCAGATTAACGAGACCAGATTGATCGATGGTAGGCGTGGATACCATGGTAGGGGTAGATTCGGCGATTGTGACTACCTGATTACCATAAAGACAAGTTGCGATTCTCCAACACATACAAAAGATGAAATTAGTATTTTATTTGGAGATGCTAATGGAGCTGAGGTTCTTTTCTTTCTTTTTTTGTTTTTTTATAATGCACTCAAGTTCTTTTCTATTCTTCCAATAATTAACCATAACAATATATCCTCGGAGGTTGACTTGGCGGTGTAGACTTGAGACTTCATAGTGTGCTCTTTTCATGATTTCAAGTTCGAACTCTTTCGTAGTTAATTTTTTACTGTGTTCAATCACTCCATATCGATCTATGCTCTCATACCCTTCATTTCTAGTTGATCATTGCATTAGAGAAATAACTATAAAAAAATATGAAGTTCTTAATTATATTGGGTTTAACTCATCATTACAAAACGGCTTCTATATATGATGACATGTATCATTCTTTATAAACTAATTTTAGACTCTATCTCTGATCTTTGTGGGATTTGAGGTATTTTTTTTCAATACGGTCTCTCAAGCCAACACTATTAAATTTAATGTGTGGATATGTAAGGTAGATGACCCAAATCAATAGTATAATATCATATTAAATTTTTATGTCGATCCTAACTCATATTTAGAAAACCGATTTGTTTGGTAAACGAAATCGCTATTTATAAACTCATTTCACACTATCTAATTTGTACTATGTGTGGCTAGAGTTTTTCCCGATAAAAATCTTAGATTAAATGTCGTTTTTATTTTCTAGATATATGATTTTTTCCCCAATTTTATCCAAAAAAAGTAGTATCACTTTATGTTTTCATCCACAATTTCGAACTACAAGCATTTTAGTAAAAAAGTTTTGCTTAAATAGTTACTATTATTTTCTTAATTCATGTATAAAAAATAAGAGTATATATGAACTTATTTTGAATTGACTTATTTAAATTTATGTACTGCTATAAATACTTTTGAGACCATATATGAGAGTTTATTGAAAGATTTGACATGTCTATAAGCTATTTTTGATTTATTCTCATAAGCTCTCCAAACTAGGTTATATGAAAACAATTTGACCTACTCCTCTAGTCTTGAATATAAGAAACAAAAAAAAATAGCACACTCTTTAAGAAAGTGGAGCAAATGATTAGATAAAATACTCCCTCCGGTGTCATATATAAGAAACAAAAAAAAATTACAAAGTCTTAAATATAAGAAAAAGTTACTGCAATCATTACATTTATTTTGAATATTCCAATTTTACCCTTTGTTTTACTTTTCCCCATAATAAATAATAATTTATTTAAACAAAAAGTAAGGGTAAAAGTGGAAATGACATGTTTTTCCTAATCATTTACTCCACTTTCTTAAAGGGTGTGCCTTTTTTTTTTGTTTCTTATATTGAGACCGGAGGGAGTATGTCATTGCTTATAAAAAAAAAAAAAAGTATGTCATTTTCAATTTTACCCTTACTTTTTGTTTTAAATTAAATTATTAGTATTTATTATGAGTAAAAGTGAAACTAAGGGTAAAATTGAAATATTCATAATAAATGTAATGATTATTATAGCTTTTGTTTATATTTGAGACTTTTAATTTTTTTATTTTGTTGCTTATATATATGAGACCGGAGGGAGTAATATTTTTTTCCTGTAATTGAAAGTATGTAGTAATTTTTTTTCCTTTAATTGAAATTATGTAATGTATTGGTTTGATATATACTTGCAGCTCTATGTTCCAAAATTGGTTGGTCCTTCAGATTCTGAGCCCTTCAAGAAGTGCAGCACTTATTCATTTAATGTATTGGGACTATGCCTTAGCAACATTTGCAAACTGTACCTATATAGGAATGGATCAAATGGTTGGGTACCAGAGACTGTGGTAGCATATGACTATAATTACCCTCCTGTTATATTTAATTACAATTTTTTCCTTTCTGATGGTCCTGGCACTGGTTACAACTATTGCCCTCAACCTTAGTATGGCTTAGGTAGCCTCAAATAAGGTTGCGCCGAATAAGTGAGTGTTTGGTTCTGTGTGTCAAAACTATGTCAATCATAAAATTATATCGGAATGTGTTATTTTTCCGTGAAAGGAATGAGCCAGAATTTGTAACTTCATCTAGACAAGCGAATGGAGCTCCTTGACGCTGTTCTAAACATAAACATATAGTATATGTGTAAATTTTTTACCCATTAATAAGTGTTTAAATAATATATGTAAGTTTAGTCAACCAAAAAAAATTAATACGTATGTGAGATTTACATTAGTCTCTTAAACTACGTACTAATGGACACAATTTTGAATTGGCTAGTTTCTTAGAACACTTATTAGTAAAATGAAATTAATTATACTTGGTATGACCAAAAAATAATTGGTGATCAAATCATGTGTTGGTCACTCGGTTGAAGTGAAATTACTTTTCCATTGTTGAACCATAATCAACGTGCGTGCATGATAGGAATCCTTGAAATTAAATGGTAGGAACCCTTGAAAATCGTTTCCAGAAGTATTTTAGTCTCAAATTGAGTGATCCAGTTGACTGTTGCGCACTATTCACGCATTTTGGTTTGACCATATTTTTCTATTTATGGATAAACATAAATATTAATATATAAAATGTTATTAGATCCATCTCGATGAATATTTTCAAAATATCGACTTTTTGTAATTTTTATTATTACACTAACATGCGTAAAACAATCATTTGAATTATTCATTATGGGACGGAGGGAGTAATGTAGAATCGGCTAAAGATTAAGGATCAACTTATTGCTAAGTGTTGGCTACCAAGTTTAGATGAATTTGGAGACTGAATTTGGATAGTTTTGGATTGGCGTTAATGTTGAATAAGATCCCAAAAGACTATAACATAGAGTTGATTAAGTAAAAAGGTCATATAACATAATCACTTTCCTACATATTTTGGATGAAATGGGGTGTAATTTTGTAGAGGAAAAAACAACGATAGAACATGATACAAAGGTTAGTCACTTAATCTATTAACCCTACTTAATTAATCACTTATTATAACAATTCTACATCCAACACCTAATTGATCAATCTATTATATTATTAACAACTAACTTAAACGTTTTTACCAATTTTCACATAAGACACTAATCATATTTATCTAGCTAGCCAGTTGTTTATGTGAGTTGATCTTGACAATGATATATATATAAAAGAGAATACTCCAACGAGTTAGTACAATGAATGGACCGAATCAACAATTAGTCAGTAATCTTTTACTAAAGCAAATGCATTAGTTAATTATATTTCTCACACAACCTTTGCTTCTTCCATGAAGCCAATACAATACGGTTTTTCCTTTGGGACTGAAGCTATTAAGTTTCAGAAGACTTACAATCTATATTTATTTTTTAAAATTAATTTACCTTTCATGCTTTGTGTTAAGACATATTTAAGCTGATATAATTTAAAATCAAACCAAAGTAGGCATATGAACATATACCTACTTTAATCAATTAACCCGTCTAAATCTCGGTGGAGTGGGCCAACTTGAGAGGTCGATTAAAAACATTGCATTGCTCATGTGATAATTATTAGGGATATTATTGAAGAGGCTGTGATTCGAATTTAAGATTATCGATTTCTCCGCACTTTATAGTATGTGAGTTTAGTTACTAAGTTACTGGATCCAAAAATATAATTTGTTCATGGTTTTTTTTTTTTTGTCAAAGTAGTTTAGTAGCTAAAATTTCACCTTAAAGATGAATAAATAAAAGTAAACCTCAATCTCTGCGATAACATGTAATGTCCTTATCAATTCCCCATGCACTTTATAATGCTAAAATTAGTGGAAAATTAGGTGTTCCTCCTTCACTTGTATTCTTATCATGAAAGCCCTTGCCTTAATAATCCTCACATTTTCCATCATCACTGCCTTCTCACATGCAATATCAACATTGGCCACTCACCCTCAACTTCAAATGAATCTTTCTTCCATGCTTAACCATACCCAGCAACAAGTAAATAAATTTTATATGTTCATCTTTATTTTTGTTTTGAAATATTAATCCAAATAGAAGATCATCATAATTCTATCAATCTCACCGCAAATTTAAACATGCACATAGTGTAGCTTTTTACTAGTATTTCTTTTCCCCCAAAATTTTCTCACTTGTGTACACACATGAATGTGTATAATAGATAATTTCATATTTTACTTATATCTTAAAAATAAAATACTATATGCATGTTTCAGATTAATGAGACTAGATTGACCGGTGGTAAAGATGGATTCAGTGGTAGATGCGATTACTTAATTACTATAAAAACAAGCTGCGATTCTCCAACATATACAAAAGACGAAATCAATCTTTTATTCGGAGACGTTCATGGCGCTGAGGTTCTTTGATTACTACACTTCCAAGAATTAGCCATAACTATATATATAATTTTTGTTGCACAAATAATTTTAATTCAATTTGTGACATTAGTGCTCATTGATTTGATTTGCAGCTTTATTTCTCAAGACTGAATAATAATCCTAAAGCTGGGACGTTCAAGAAGTGTAACACAATGTCATTTGTAGCACAAGCAGCATGTATAGGGAAAATATGCAGATTGTATCTATATAGGAATGGAACAGATGGTTGGATTCCAGAGTCTGTCACTGTATATGACTATAGTTATCCACCTATTATATTTAACTACAACTTTCTCTTTTCTGAGGGTCCTGGCACTGGCTACAACTTTTGTGGTTAAGTTTAGTAGCCACAAAAGTGACATATTTTCCAAAAGATTATCTAAATATGAGTGATATATCTCTTAATTTACAATGTAATATTAATTGCTTTTTCTTTCAATTGTAACATTTATATCTACAGTAAAGCTAAATACACCGACATTTGATAAAGTTATTGTAAACTCACACACATAAAGTAAAGTGACCGGGGTTCGAATCCCAGTTATAACGTTCGACCTAGCAATTTCGACATTTCTCCCGATTGAGCTAGAATTTGTGGACTAGATAAAATATTGTTATTAGGTGTTTTTCTTGTTTTGAACAAAAATATGCTTATTGCGCCAACAAATGTTGGTTTAATTTGATAAAATGTTGGTTTGTAAATGTATTTGTTTAACTACAGTTGTCGGTGTTGTGACCACTTTAGTGGGTAGCTTGTAGGTACACTATAAACGTTTTTTGTACCTTGAAACAAACCGGCCCCAATGAATCCGGAAAACTAACTCAACTTTTATTAAAAGTGTGGTGCTAAATAGTGCCGGATACTCTTTAAGCATTCTATTTAAAGAAATAATTTATTTAAAAAGTACTAAAACATTTCAATTCTCAATGCGTTAACTTTACGCATTTCCATACAAAGTTCACAAAAATATACTAATTGAGGTGCTTAAAGAGTGTCCCGGGGCACTGTTTAGCATTTTCCTTATTAAAAATTATAAGGATAAAATGCAGTTTTGCCACCAAGTTTCACAATTGTACAATTTTGGTCCCCATATTTCAATTGTGCGATTTTGGCCCCCAAAATTTTCTCCCTTCTGCATATCCTAGCCCCCGTTGCTTATGTGGCATTTTAAAATTAAAACAAATATTTTAAAAATAAATTAAAATTAAAAAGATGTTTTAAAATTAAATGACATTGTTTTTTTAATTTAAAAATTACTTATAAAATAAGTTTTTGTTTCTTATATGTAGTTTATAAAATAATTTTGCTATAAAAAGTAGTTTCCAAATTTTTTAAATTATTTTTAAGAATTTATAAACTGATTATTAAAAAAATAATTATTCAACCTCTTATTAAAAAAAATTAATACATTTTTTAATTTTAAAACATATTTTAAATTTTAATTTGTTTTAAATTAATTTTTTTTTAAATTTATAAACTGTTTTTTAAAAAAAAATAATGATTAAACCTTTTATAAAAAAATTAATACATTTATTTACTTTTAAAACTAGTTTTTTATTTTTTTTAAATGCCACATAAGCAATTTTTAGTCAAAAAAGTCAACGGGGGCTAGCAAATGCAAAAGTGGGTAAACTTGAGGGGCCAAAATCGCACAGTTGAAACATGGGGGACCAAAATCGCACAATTGTGAAACTTAAGGGATTAAAATCGCACAATTGAAATTTAAGGGATCTAAAACGTACAATTGTAAAATTTGAAGGACTAAAACTGTATTTTAGTCAAATAATAAAAATACACGTTCATTGCATTTTGAGCTAAACAAAGGTTTTTTTTATTATCTTTAATCGCACAGAGTTCATGTTAACATATCATAGCAAATTCGAGTTAAATTTCGAGCTAATCCAATTTTTATCGTGTCAAACCATGTTGAACCAAATTTAACTTAGCTCGACTCATTTTTAGCACTATTTATTGTGCTTCGTCCTTGGAGCGTTTCTCATGGTAAGTGAATCTTGGACAATCATTAGAGCGGCGATGATGCAAAGTTGATGTTTGTCATAACATGTGTTTCATTGAAGTTGTTCTATGGGTCCAAACTAATGAGTATTAGAATTTGAGAGGCTTATACTCAACCACAAAAAGCTAGCTTTTGTGGTTGAGTATAAGCCTCTCAAATTCTAAAATGGTATCAGAGTCTCTATGACTAAGTGGTCTAGAGTTCGATCCCCGCTCCCCTCACTTTCTAATTAAAAAGTGGAATTTAATTATTTAAGCATATGGTAGGTGGGCCTACATTATCCACGCTTCAAGCCTTATCCACACTTGAAGCCCAAGTGGGCTCTTGTGTGAGGGGGCGTGTTAGAAATAATATAAAACCATTGATATAACTCTTCCTAACAGCTTAAGCTTTTGGGATAATCGGTTATTTGACATGGTATCAGAGCCTATCCTAGATCCATTTGTTGTTTGTTGTGGAGACCTCCCATATTTGGGCCACCCGTTGTTGTTGATTCCACGCACCAAGCCCAATAGTGCTCGGTGTGAGGGGGTGTGTTAGAAGTCCCACATTGGCTAGAGATATGGCAAAGATAGCCTTTATAATATAGTGCAAACCTCAACTCTCAAGCTAGCTTTTGTGGTTGAGTATAAGCCTCTCAAATTCTAAAAATTAGTTTTTAATGAGTTTTTGCCTTTTGTTTTCTTTTCTTCCCTTTTCTAATTTTTCCTTAGTTAATTAGGTATATGTCATTTCAAGTATTAATTAGCTTATAAAAAATAAATAATTACTTAATGTAATTATGCATACAATTTTTCCATATTTTTTGCTCCAATAACACAAAATATCAGTGTTGATATTTTTATTGTCTTTATATATTTTTTTCCTAAAAGTCATTTTCATATTTTTATATACGCAAATGCTAACAATTATTCGGTGATATTTTTATAAAGCAAATGAATTAGTGAATTACATTTGCTCACAAATCCTTTGGTTCTTAGTGAAGCCACTACTGTTTTCTTTATTTAGGAATGGAATGAACATTAAGGTTTCAGAAAACGTAAAATCTTATATATATTTTTTAAATACATTCACACCACCTACCAATTTCATGGTATAGTTAAATATTACCCCTGGCCTTTATAATGATGTTATAAGCCTATAACTAATAGAAACTTAGAATATCAAAAACAATTTAGGTATTCCCTAATTTCTCTTCTATTGAAGCACAAAAAAAGGTTACAAGTAATTAATAACTGACTAAACCATGGAAGATTTTTTCTTAATCATCACATTTGCCATCATCCTTGTCTTCTCACATGCAACATCAACATTGGTAACTCACCCTCATGCTCAGCAACAAGTAAATTTATTTTATATCCTCTCATCTTTGTTTTTATTTTTAAATAATAAAAATAATTCAAAGTGTCTATATATGTTTGGATTGGTGCAAATTTAGCAAAATCACGACGACTCACTGTGATTCTATCAATATATAATCAATTCAAACATACACTCTTACTAATGTTAATGTACACATATCGGTATGTATATTCGAAATAATTTCATATTGTATAAATTTTATTGTTTCCTAAATTAAAAGCTATATAAATGTTTCAGATTAAAGAAACAAAATTGATAGATGGTAGAGGTGCATCCGATGATAGATGCGATTATCTGATCACCATAAAGACAAGTTGTGATTCTCCAACATATACAAATGATCATATCAGTCTTTTATTTGGAGACGCTCTTGGCACCGAGGTTTTTTCCTTTCTCTCTCAACTTTTTTTTGGAAATAGGTGTAACGATACGATTTGGACCAGTTTTCAGTAAAAAAGAAATGTTCAAGCAAAATCGATTAATTTACGATTTTTTTTATCGATTTTGTCTAAACCACTTATGTAGTGTATTGATTTGATATACAAAATTGCAGCTATATGTTCCAAGATTAGATGGTCCTGATTCTGGGCCATTTCAAAAGTGTAGCACAATGTCATTTGATGTACCAGGACAATGTATTGACAAAATATGTAAACTGTACTTATATAGGAATGGAACAGATGGTTGGGTACCAGAAACTGTGGTAGCATATCACTATGATTACCCTCCTGTCATATTCAATTACAACTTTTTCCTTTCTGATGGTCCTGGCACTGGCTACAATCATTGTAGTAAACCTTAATGTCACAATATATATGTGCTTATTGCATTGTTTTCAAAGATCAAATTGTCAAGAAGAAGCATAATATGTATGTGGCCTATGTCAAATATAATGTTGCTTCTAATAAGTTTATTTTTGGACCAAACTAGTAAGTGTTTTTATTATTAGTAGTAATTAATGTGTAATAGTACTAAGAAATAAACATTTTTGTTTATTTATTTATAAAAGATGAATCATCAAGTTATATCAGTTGCTTATTTCTGTGTTATGAGATATACATTAGAATCTTACATTACTAATCGACGTGAATATTAATTGGCTAAAATCATATTTGTTTTCGACTTTTTGGAATCGTGTAGGGGCTCAATTTAGCCATGGTTTAATCACGACAAAACTTTTGGTTTGCGTCGTAGTTCACGTTGCACATATACTGATCACTGGCCCCAGCATCTTGACTTATTCCTGGTACTGATCAAGGGTTCATCTTCTTCTAAGTCCACAAAAATGGAACATTTACCTGCGAAGCCAAAAAGGAAAAGAAGTTAACCAATAAATATATTGAGAGAATAAAAGGAGATTTTCGGAAATATCCGAGTTTGATTTTTTATAGGAACAATTTTTTATTAGATTTTATTTATTTTGTGGCTGAATTCTAAATTATCGAGATTTCCTTTTTCTTAAAACTAGAGGGTTAAGAAAAAAAAATAGAAAATAAAGAAAACTATAAAATATATTTGTTGCTAGCCGGTGAAAAAAGAAATTATTATTAAGAGTCCACTTTCAAGTAATTTACTTTTAGTTTTAAAAGAAAATCTTTAAATTCATACTTAACACTAAGGAACTCACAATTGAGGAATAATTTATTTTTTTTGGCAAAATCATTTGAAGGAAAAAGAAATTAATCTTCAACTAACTTTTAAGTTCGACAACGTGATCGAATCAATTATTAGTCAATCATATGATCGATGTAAAATTACCAACTGAATTGTAATTATCTGATGTAGAGTCATTTGTCGTCTGATGTAAAATTTGAACGTAACTATCCGGTTTAAATGTGTTCGGAGAGGCTGAAATTTGATCTATTGGATTCATGATAATTTTGAATAAGTAAAGAGACTTGTAAGACCAAGTCAAAAGGTCATATATAATCAATTATTTTTTAGATATTTGAGATGAAGAGAGGTGGTTAAGTGGAAAGTAGAAGTAAGAAAATAAAAACTAATACACCATCAATTTGTGAGACAAAATGTGTGGATGAATATTGATTCGTTAAAAATATGGATTTAGAGAAAATGGTTAACTTGTACCAAAAAAAAAAGAGAGAAAATGGTTAACTAAGATTTATTAGCTGACTATAGGATAGCTGCATAATTTGTGTCTAATAAGAAGGGCTCATTCTCAAGAAGTGTGACCAACTAAAATAAGTGTCATAAGTTAAGCATAAAAAAATTCACACTAGGTAGGAATATGTCATAAGTTGAAGTGCTACATGATGATGCAATTGATCATTATAGAAAAATAACACACAGTTTATAAATTTAAATTTATTGTTACAACTATTTCTCTTAATACTCGTAAAATTTGCAAGAGAATCTTCTTAAAAGTTTTCACATTGAAATTAACCATTAAATTTGTAGAGGGGAAAAACACTTAAACACACCCCAAGAGAGGAAAACACTTAACCACTATTTTTAAAAAAAATATAATATAAACGAGTTATAATAAATGGATCGATATAGCAATTAATCAGTGATCTTTTAGTAAAGCAAAAGAATTACATTCCTATCACAACCTTTGGTTCTTCGATGAAGCCAAATTTCTTTTTGGAATGAAGCCATGAAGGTTTCAGAAGCCAATAAGGTAATTACTTTTCATGCCTTTGTTAAGATATATTTAAGTTAATTTTTAAAACCACACCCACGGATGTAATTGAACTTATACCTAAAATACAATATCATGAAAATAAATGAGTGCTCCAGCAATAATCTCAAAATATTTTAAGTTTACCAACAAAATAAACTAAAACAACAAAGCCAAATTTATTCGAATTTGAACCTTTGAGAGAAATATATTCCAAAGTCTCAAATCTTCACCGTCAGACCAATCTATCTGAGTTAAATTAATTAATTTAGTTAGCAATTCATGCATGCATGGGGTAATTAAATATTTCCCATGGCCTTTATAATGCTATAACTAATAGAAACTTAAAATATCCAAACATTTTTTGTGTTCCTCCTTTCTCTTCTCTTCTTAATTGTGAAGAATAAAAAAGGGTTATACAAGTAATAAATAACTGATTAAACCATGAAAGCTCTTACCTTAATAATCGTCACATTCTCCATCCATGTCTTCTCACATACTACACCAATATTGGTCACTCACCCTCAACTTCAAATGAATCTATCTTCCACGCTTAACCATACCGATCAACAAGTAAATAAATTTTATATATGCTCATCTTTAGTTCAAAATTATTAAAAATCATTCCACAACAACAACAAAAATCTTTTCATGAGTAAACTTTTTCCCTAAAAAGTTTAGTCCCTTCATGAATTGGTATCATACATAATTTTATATTTTATTTTATCTTAAATAAAGACTATTTATATTGTATATATATATATGCATGTTTCAGATTAATGAGACTAGACTGATAGGTGGTAATTGCTTTTACAACTTTGATGTAAAGACAAGTTGCGGTTCTCCCGCAGATACGACAGATGTAATTGGTATTTCAGTAGGAGACGCCGATGGCAATGAGGTTCTTTTTTATTCTACCTCCAAGAATTAATAATAAGATTAATATGTGGATGGTCGTATTCTATTAGTCTTTAAGCTTTTGTTTTTGTTAATTCTCTGCTTAAATTTGACCAAAAGATAATAAAATCTGACTAAAAATTGAGCTCATTAATCACTTAAATTTTCTTGATTATGTAACTACTTAAATTTAATTTATTAGTTCTTAATTACTCTTGTTTTGTACAAATAATATTAGCTCACTTTTAAAACTTACGCCATTGGTGCTAATTGATTATTAGATGTAACCTCCGTTAAAAGAGATGTCTCTATTCCTGAGAGTAAGTATTTGTTCGGATTTACTTATTTGAATTTATCCACTAACCAACCTATATATTTGTAAGAGTTACAAAAATATCTTATAACATGTCTACTAGATGAATTTTCAGCTTATCGGTATAATATCTCCATGATATAACTAATGAAAACACATAAAGTATCTTAACATGTGCCCTTAGAACACACGTTAACCTGACCCAAAAACATAATATCTTTATTGTAGATTCATGCAATACTGGATGGTCCTTTTATTGGGATGTTCAAGCGGTGTACGACGATTCCATTAACTCTATTGGGACCATGTATAGGAAAAATCTGTAAAATGTATCTAGCTAGAGTTGGATCAGATGGTTGGATGCCAGAGACTGTCACTGCATACAACATTGACGACAACTCTCCTATTACATTCAAGTTCAACTATTTCATTCCACATGCTCAAAACTCTGGCTTCGACTATTGCCTTAATAAGTTATAAATTTAATGTTACAAATTAGTGTTATACATATGTGGTCTAAATAATATATTCAAATTAATAAGGTTGCTTTTAATTAATAAGTGTTTTTGTTTGCCAACTAATAAATGTTTCAAGTTTGACAATATGATTGAATCAATTATTAGGTTCGTCATGTAAAATCGACTGAACATAATAAAGTTTAAATGAGTTTGGAAGCTGAAATTTGATCTATTGGGTTCATGATGATTTTCAATAAGTAAAGAGACTGTAACATAAAGTTGACCAAGTCAAAAAGTTCATACTATATAATCAAGTTTTTAGATATTTGAGATGAAGTGAGAAAATAATACACGGTCAATTTGTGTCTAATAAAAAGGGTTCATAGTGTGAGCAACTAAAATATTATCTAGCTAGCGAATGAACAAATAATCAGTAAGTTGAATGGGCGTAATCCTTGGAGCGGTTTGAATTGACTTATTTTTGAGCTTATGTAATGCAAATAAATAAATATTTATGCATTATTATAAACGTTTTAAGGTAGTTTATGAGAAATTACCTTATAATTAAGAATATAATTTTTGTTAATGAAAATTTATAAATTAACAAAAAAAATTATTCATTTGCACAAACTATTTTCATAAGCTAAAAATAAGCTGAATTCAAACAGACCCTTGGTCTACATGATGCAGTTGATCATGGCAAACAAAATAAATTAGTTTTTAATAAATGATTTTGAGATTTACCTCATAATAAATTATAATCGAGGGAAAAATACTAAAAGAAACAAGGTGACATTTGAACAACTCTATAGAGTCCAATTTTTGAATTATATGTCTTTAAGCAACTTTTATAAGGCCTAGTTTTCAATATATAGAACACCTCTTTTAAATTGTTTGAAATGATTCCGATAATTATAGAAAAATAACACACAATTTATAAATTTAAATTTATTGTTACAACTAGGTTATACTCGGTTATTCAGTCTGGGCCTTTTGGAGTGAGTATAAAATTAATTTTTTTAATATAAACAGGTTATAATACTTAATAAATGGATCGAATTATTAATCGGTAATCTTTCAGTAAAGCAAAGGAATTACATTCCTAACCCAACCTTTGATTCTTCCTGAAGCCAATAAGGTAAACTTTCTAGGAATGAAAACATGAAGGTTTTAGAAGACATGCAATCTGTCTTTTTTTTTAATTAATTATTGCTTAAAATTAATTATATTCCTAACTTCACCCATCATTTGTATCCATGGGCTAAATTCCATAGTGTTGGACTTGAATGTAAGTTGATTTGAACAAAAGTTTAAAGTTTATAAGTAGACCGATGATAATCCTTACATTATAAATCAGTTTTATAAAAATGAATTAAATTAATTAATTTAGTTACCGATTCATGCATGGGTTAGTTAAATATTCCCCCCAGCCTTTATAATGCTATAACTAATAGAAACTTAGAATATCTAAACAAATTTAGGTGTTTCTCATTTTTCTTCTCTTTTCTTTTTCTTTTGACAATTTATGTATTTCTCGTTTCTCTTCTCTTGAAAAATAAAAAAGAGTTACAAGTAATTAATAACTATTAGACCATGAAAGCTCTCCTTACCTTAATAATAATCCTCACATTCTCCATCAATGTCTTCTCACATGCAACACGAGTATTGGTCACTCGTCCTAAACTTCAAATGAATCTATCTTCTACACTTAACCATACTCAGTCTAACTACTGCCTTTACAACATTGACGTAAAGACAAGTTGCAGTTCTCCAGCATATACGACAGATGTAATTGGTATTTTAGTTGGAGACGCAGATGGCAATGAGGTTGTTTTCTATACTACTTGTCTACTTCCATGAATTAAGTCATAAGATTAAATATTTTTGTCAAAGTATGAAAACACATAATATATATCTTTATTGTAGATTGTTGCAATACTTGATGGTCCTTATATCGGAATGTTCAAGCGGTGCACGACGATTCAATTAACTCTATTGGGACCATGTATGGGAAAAATCTGCAAAATATATTTAGATAGGGTTGGATCAGATGGTTGGATCCCAGAGACTATTACCACGTACAACACTGACGACAACTCTCCTAACACATTCAAGTTCAACTATTTAATTCCTGAGGATCATAACTCTGGCTTCGACTATTGTTATTAATTTAATGTTACAAAATATATGGTTAATTATTGCATTTTGTCAAAGATCAAATCGTCAAAAAGCATATAGAACATCTTTAGAACAAAGGTATAGTTTCTATAATAGTTGATCAAATCCCTATACTACATGGGTAAATTTGTAACTCGGATGTTGCTCATGATATATATATATATATACACGAATCTTGGACAAATTCAGTTTTTATCAAGTTCTTTCTTTTTTCTTTTTTTTTTTAACGGTGTTATGAACAACTTTTTAGTTGTTTGTAAATGAAAGAACCTAACAAACTAATTTTTTCATTTATTTTGCTTCCATTATCTCTTATATTATAAGCTTGTTCCGAAAAGCTATCCCTAGACCTAATAAATATGGAATTTTATATATCTCTCACCATATTAAATATTTATTAATATTATTATTATTAGTTTCCTATTATTATTATTATTATTATTAGCTTCCTATTATTATTATTATTATTATTAGATTCTTACTATTATTTTATTTTTTTGAAACAACTATTATTATTATTATTATATATTATATTATTATTATATATTATATAAGGATCGAAGCAAACAAAGTGATCCTATTATCAGGTGCAAGTTAGGTGTGATTATTATAAAGAAAGTTACTAAAAATAATGAAAACAAAATAATTAAATAACCATGTTTACCGAAAATACGGATTATATGTTTAGGAAAATAAAACTTTTGAAATATATCCCATATTATTATATTATATATACAGCATAACAAACTCTCAAAAATTTACGATCACTTATTCAATATACATATACAACATAACCAACTCTTTTGAAATATATCCCATATTATTATCTATACAACATAACAAACTCTCAAAAAAATTTGATTGTGATATATAGAAAAAATATTCGAATTCAGAAATTCACCACCGCCTCATGGCTAATATCTATACTTCATGACCGCTCTTTCTCCTGGAAAAAAGATTTAAAAGTCAAAGTTCCCGTGACAAATATGTGGACAGTTCCTGATAAACATCTTCCTAATATAATAAATTTGTCGGTAGAAATGTTCAAGATTATCTAGATGGCAATAATGCGGTAATTTTTTGGTAACGTAGTATCGTTAATTTATTTATTTTGTTAAGTTCGTCATCTAATTTTTCATTAACAACCCCACTTTTTTTCTACTAATATACAGTTAGACAATATTGACGAATATCCAAAAGACTTAGACATGTTTCTTGACAAGCAAATGCTTTTTAAAGTGGAAGTTTCAAAACTCAATATTCATAATAGATGGCAGAATTATACGGTGAAGAGGACTTCAGATGATGTTGATACAATTAAACAATTTATATCCAAACATAATCTTAAGTTCCACATATTTATCTTATTATTACTTTTTGTGATGTTGGTATTCTATAGAAAATCTTCATTTATTGATTTAAATTTAAATATTTGAATATTAAGCAGATGACTAATGATGAGAATGAAGTACAATTAATTAAGGTATTGATACGTCTATCAATTGCAATTAATTATTAATAAAATATTTACCATCATCAACAAGGTATTTATTTAAGGTGTAATTATCAAATAAAATTAATTATTTATTTGTCGTGTGTAGGAAACATTGAAATGTGTTGATTCATGCAGCAACACTGATGCGCAGCAAACTCCAACAACCAAGTCAAGGTTGAAGAGATCATCTGATAGTGTGCACTCTACTGATGTTGTTGCTATTGATGAGATTGGAGAAAATTCTATCACCAAAACCCCTAAAATGGTTCGTGTGAAGATCGAGAAACTTGATGGAAAGTGACAATTGCATGATGTCAAGTTTAGTTGTTTTCTGTCTTTTTTTTTTGACTAAATTATTATTCCAATAAGTTAAGGTCACATTAAGATATAATTTTCGTTGGTTTAATTTTCAAAGACTAATATTATAGTTTATCGTATTACTATTTTTTTTTATTTTGATGAGATTTATATTATTTGTTTTTTTATCAATAGAGTTTTTTAGTTTTTATATTACAACTAGAACTTCGACCCGTGCGGTGCACGGGTCTAATCAGCCGTAATATTTAACAATAAAATAAATATATGAAAATTACAATATTGAAAGGTATATGAAAAAAATTGAGTAACATTAAACAATAGTCAACAATAAATTTGGATAAATATTACATTAGGATTGTGTTTATATTAATAAGAGTCGGGGACAATCTCTTAAGCATGTTCGGATATATCTTTTGTCCACAATGTTTTTACATGATCAATTGTATGTTGCAACTTCAAGATTTATTTAAAGAAAATGATAAAAAATATTGATTATCGACGAAGAAGGTGAAAATACGAATAAAACTTCCAATGTAGTCTATAAAGAAGTATTTCGTAATATACCATAATTTCTGTTGTATGAACATTTATCCAAATTTTATTTTATTTTTAAAAAATTCATCCAGATTTATTGTAGAACTAATATTTAATGGTACTCGACTTTTTTATATACATTTTAGTGTTAAAAATTGTATATCTTATTTTTTCCATATTACGGCTAATTAGACCCGTGCACCGCACGGGTCAAAGTTCTAGTATTCATTCAATGTCGTTATATATAGCATATTGCTTCCATTATTATTATTATTATTATTATTATTATTATTATAGTTATAATTCATTTTTTGTTAATATTGTTTTGCTCTAATAATAATGAAAATATTAAAGTGTTAATCTTTTTATAATTTTCTCAATTATAATTTATCTATTATAAAAACATAAATATGGCTCTCGACAAAAGCATTTCACGGATACACACCGTAGTTTATTTAATTTGGCCGTATAGAGGATGTGTAAACAGATTTAATAAATGAACCACCAATAGTTAGTTCATTCAGTAATGATTGGCGTTTGACTTGATAGGGATGACCATGGTTTGATCTCTCCCAGAAATATGGCTCTCAACAAAAGTATTGCAGGGATACACACGGTAGTTTATCTAATTTGACCGTATATAGAGGATGTGTGTATTAATATAAACAGATTTAATAAATGAATCACTAAGCGTTAGTTGATTCAGTGGTGATTGGTGTGAACTTGATATGGAGTGTCATGGTTCGATCCTCCGCAACTGCTATGGGAGGGAACTGAAACCACTTTATACCAGAACTAACCCCGAACTAAATTAGACGGTTCAGTTAACCCAACACTGTGGTGAAAAAAATAATAATAAATGGACCTAAACAAATGGGGTCAAATTTTGCATAAGTGGAAGAGGAGACTTCCACAACATGTACAAATAGAATAAACCATTTATACAGAATGGTAAAGGAATCGTCCTATGATCGCCGATCATCAAAATGAATAAAAAAAGGAAGAGAATTTTTTATTCTTACCAACTCGATCTTGTTGCACCGGGCAACTACTCCTCCCGATCTTAATTATAAGGAAATTTTCACTTTTTAGATTCATTGAAAAATTAACGGATTTGGTCAATAATTAAGGTCAAATAGTTATCCAATGAATCTAAAAAGTGAAAATTTATTTATAATTAAAGTCGGAGCGAGTAAGTTTTAATTCTCTCCTAAAAGAGGTACTTTTAGTGGAGAAAATATATGAAAAAAATAAATGGACCAAATCATCAATTACGTCAGCGATCTTTCGGTAAAACAAAGAAATTAGTGAATAGCACATTCCTCTCACAACCCTTGGTTCTTCCATGAAGCCAATAAGGCATTTTCTTTTTATAGGAATGAAACCATTGAGGTTTCAAAACAGTTTTTTAACTTAATTACCCATTTGGTGTCTTGTATCACCAAAAACAGTTTTTTCTCATTTTGTCTAAATTTTTTATCATCTAAAATTTGAATACACTTATTAAAATAGTAATAAATTTAGAACAATTTACTCTTAATTTATTAAATAAAAATAAAATTCATTGAAAGCATGTTTTTTCTAAGGGTATAAAAGAAGAAATATCATTTGATTTCTTAGAAAACCAATTTTTAGAATAAAAAGAAAACGTTAAAAAGACCATAGATTAGAAATAGGGATAGTACTTTCAATGGGCAGGTGAACTCATACCCAAAAAAGGAACAATAAAAAAGTTACCAAATGAATTAATTTTAGGAAAAAATTTATGTACTGTTCCATACATGTATATATTGTTCCTCACATAAAATGTAAAATAACTATCCATATTTACCTATGGGACCCACCTGTTCAGCAAATTTGGGTGTGTATTTTGTGCAGCACAGTAAAAACAGTTTCTAAGGAACATTATATAAGTTTTGTCCTTAATTTTGTCTAACTGAGAAATTATTTAAATATTTTTATTTCAATTATATATTGCATGGTGAATTTAGATATATCCCTCTTGGCCTTTCTAATGCTAAAATATTATAACCTAGCAATATCAAACACTTATTATGTATTATTTCTCCTTCTCTTCTCTTGAAGCACAAAAAAGGGTTGGAAGTAAATTGACCATGAAAGCTCTTACCTTAATCCTCACATTTGCCATCATTGCATTTTCACATGCAACACAAACATTGGTCAGTCACCCTCATCCTCAAATGAATTTATCTTCCATGCTTAACCATGTAAATAAGTTGTATATTCTCTTTTTTTAGTTTTAAATATTAATCCAAACAGGGGAATACCCTTTTTTTTCAAATATTAAAAATCATTCAAGAATAACATATTCAATAGTTTTTCTTCTTCTTTTCTAACCAAACAAAAAGCTTTTAATTTCCCCAAAAAGTTTAGTCAAAATGTTTACACATGAATGAGTGTGTATCTTATAAATAATTTCATATTTAATTGTATCTTAAATAAAAGGCTATTTGTTTCAGATTAATGAGACTAAATTGATCGGTGGTGGCTGCGTTTATCAAGTCAATGTAAAGACAAGTTGTCATTCTCCACCACTAACAACGGATAAAATCGGAATTTCCATTGGAGACGCCGATGGCAATGAGGTTCTTTTTTATTCTCTCATTTCACTTTATTTTATATTTCACTTTATTTTATATCGTCACAATTCTCTATTTAATGATTTATAAGTTTTGGACTTTAAAATTTTGAATTTTACATTTTTTTAGCTAAATGTAAATATTTTTATGAAGTTTACGTATTAAAATCAATTTTTAATAAGTAACTTTAAAATTTTTACTAATTTATTAATTTTTAGAGAGTTGCATAAAAATGTTGATATGGGTCATGCTAACTAATGTCTTCTAAAATATGGGTTAATGGACTCTCCTATCATATGAGTGAAGTCTATTTATATTTAACAACCCTAGTTAACTGATTATCTGTTCGAATTTACTTATTTGAATTTATCTGTCAAACATATGTGTGAGTTACATAAACATCTAAGTATAACATGTCTACAAGCTATATTTTTAGTCATGTTTTATTTATGAAAACAATTTAAAGTTAATTGCAGATTCTTGCACAATTGGATGGTCCTATTATTGGAAAGTTCGAGTTCAAGCGATGCACGACGGTTCCATTTAAGTTGGTGGGACGTTGTATAGGAAAAATTTGTAGTATGTACCTAGCTAGGATTGGATCAGATGGTTGGAAACCAGAAAGTATCACTGCATACCAGAATGACTACCCACCTGTCACATTCAACTTCAACTATTTCATTCCTTACCATCAAAACTCTGGCTTCAACTATTGCCAAAAGAAAGTTGTAAATTAATGTTACACTAATTCCTTAAATACTTTTTATTATTGTGTCTTTTTTTTTTCTCGAAGAATAAATATGGTTATTGCATTTTGTCAAAGATAAAATCGTATGTCAAGAAACATATAGAAGCAGCTTTATAATTTTCTTTGCTCAAATTAATAAGTGTTTTTCTTTGCTAGTTAGTAATTTTTTTTGTCAAATAGTCTAATGACTATGAATTTCATCCTTAAAATGGATAAGTGGAATATTCATAGTTCGAATTTCGTCCCAGCATATATAATACAGTGTCTCTATCAATTGATATAGGCTTTCGGGAACAATATATTTTTTCTTCTAAGAAGTGTTTTTCTTTGCTAGCTAATAATTTATTTATTTTTTAGATATGATGTAGTAGACTTTTAGATAGTTGCCAATAACTGTTTTATTGTGTAAGAAAACTAAGAAATAGACATATTTCTTTATAAAAGATGAATGATTAAGTTACATTAGTATCTTAATTTTATTTTTTATGATTTACAAGCCAAACCCCTTAATTTATTTGTAGTAATTTTGCTACAAATTAAGTTACATTGTAGTAAGCATTCCATTTAAAAAAACTTTTTATTTAAAAAGTTAAACAACACAATTTCCAATGCGTTGACTTTACATATTTTCATAAAAATTCTATAAAAAACTTACTATTTAATGACTTAAAAAATGCCCCGAGGCACTCGTTAGCATTTTTCATAATTTTATTTTCTCCGTTTTAATATAAAAAAAATATTTGTTTTGAAATCATCAATCATCCAATAATTGACAAAGTATATACAGATGTTGAAGAAATTGTTATTGCTATCAAATACCAAGTTAATCGAGATGATATCATCCAATAAAAAAAAACTAATAGAGAGAAGAATAAAATATAAAGATAATTTTTTATATTTTCATTAATTGTTGGTTTTTTGTTTTAACAAGCATAAATAATATATATTAATCAAACAAAAAATACTACAATAGTTTACAATAGAGATGAGTGGAATAACAACACATGGTAAAACGTCTTTGGAGCAAGGTATGGCTCTTATTACAATTGATCAAACCCAATTTGTAATTCAAATGTTACTCATGATATACGAATCTTAGGCACATTCTTTAGAGCAATGGTGGAGACAAGGTTGATAGTGTTTTGTTGAAGAAGCTTCTGTATCGTGCCAAGAATAAAAACGCGAACTGATAAGGAAACATGGGATTTGGATTTGATGTTGTAGAAAAAGCACACAGTTTGGTGTTGTAGTGTATCTCAGTCGTCCCTAAACATGGGCATGCTAGTGTAATTGCTTGCTTTGCATTTTAAAAATAAAAAATATAGTAGATCAAAATCATCCAAGCTATGATCTAATGGTTGAAATCATTCGTTGAATTTAACGAATTAGCCATTCGCACTATCCAGCTTTATCCTTTGTTGAAGCTTTCTTAATATCTAAAACTAATGGCTAATATTTTCACCCTTAATGTGGATAAGTGGAATGACAAAGGTTCGAATTCCGGCCCCTGCATAATAATGCAATATTCCTACCAACTGAGTTAAACTCACGAGACATTTATAATAGTCATTCTAAAAGTGAAACTCTTTTTTTTTCCTTACATTTGATTTTTTTTTCCTCTTTTTCTTGAGTGTGGTAAATGTCTGCTCAAGTTTTTATTAACATTTTTTGTCTCTGTTTTCTTTACTCCAATAATAATGAAAATTAATATAAAAAACACTCTAGTTTATTCAATTTGGGCCTATGGAGCAAGTGTGTGTATATAACTAAAAAATAAATGAAATTTGCTCTTTAGGCCCCCTATGGTACTCTTAAGCCCCTCAAAAACTCAAAAACACCCCTAATTTTTTGGATTTTGGATGGTTTGACAGTTACAATCCGAAAACGTTTAATTTCGGCATCCACGTGCCGAAATTAGTTAATTTAAGATTGTAACTACCGAAATATAAAAAAAAAATTGAAAATAAAAAATCATTTCGGCACGTAAAATCCGAAATTAGTTTATTTTGGCACCTACGTGCCAAACTTAACTAATTTCGACACCTACGTGCCAGAATTAGTTAAGTTTGGCACGTAGGTGCGAAAATGAATTAATTTCGGATTTTACGTGCCGAAATATATAAAAAGTTGAAAAAAAAGACATTTCGGCACCTACGTTCCGAAATTACAATATTTTTTTTAAAAAAAACAATCATTTCGGAATAGGGGTAATTTGGTCAAGTCGGGAGGCTTTAGAGCAACATAAGGTGACCTAAAAAGCAAATTTCAAAATAAATATAAACAGGTTATAATAAGAAATCAGGTGGCGCATTACTTGGCTAAGTGGGCTGCGATAGAGCCCAATAAGTCTTGTTTGATTTTGTATCCCCCACATAGAGGGTCATATCCAAAAAGATACGATGCCTGTGTAATTGTCCTCTCTCTTTTGGTTAAATATATATTATTTTTCAAACAAAAAAAAAAGGGTTTATAAAAAAAATAAAAAAATAAATGGGGTTAAGTTTTGTAGAAATAGGTGTTACACTTTCACAACATAAACATCAATATTTGAATCTTTTGACGGAAAAAAAAATTATATTTAATGTTCAACACACCTACAATAAAATTATTTTCCTTACCAAAAAAAATAAAATTATTTTTAGTGGAAAAAATTTATAAAGAAAAGTAAAATGAATCGAATCATCAATTAGTCGTTGATGATCTTCCGGGTAAGCAAAAATATTAGTTAAATTACATTGGTCACACAACCCTTTGGTTCTTCCATGAAGCCAATAAGATATTTTTATTTTTATAGGAATGAAATCATTAAGGTTTCAAAAGACATACGATTTAATATTTTTTTAAATTAATACTCATTTGGTATCTTGTACCAAAAAAAGTTTTTGTTCATTTTGACTTTGATCATCTAAAACTTAGACACATTTTTTTTTTCTTATTTGACTAATAGACAAACTTATTAAGTAATAATAAAATTAGAACATTTTACATCTAATATATTTTTATATTTACTTGATTGGAGTTTCTCGTATTAATGCGGTGTATTTTATTTTTCTGTCTTAGTGTGCAGTATTGTTGTCCCTTCTTGGTGTGATATTCATTTGTTTCAAACTAGGATTAAATTTGATATAGTTTAGATTCAATCAATGACTTTTGTGTCATCAATGTTATGCATGAATATTTTGGACATTTCAATATAGTAAATTGTGTAGGCTTATACAATTTGTCGTTTTATGCTATTAACATATAGATGTTGTAAGTTTGTTCACAGATTCGTCCTTTTATTTTTAGAGATTTTAAATTTGTATTGTATCAATATATTCTATTAATTAAATTAAATAAATGAATATCGTTTATTTAATTTAAAAAAAAATCCCCCTTGGCCTTTCAAATACTAAAACATAACCTAGCAATATCTAACACCAATTATGTGTTTCTCATTATCTTGTATTGAATCACAAAAAAGGGTCAGAAGTAATTAATAATTGATTAAACCATGAAATCTCTTACATTAATCTTCACATTTGCTAGCATTGCTGCATTCTCACAAGCAATGTCATCATTGGTCACTCGCCCTCAACCTCAAATGGATCTATTTACCATGCTTAACTATACCCAACAACATGTAAATAATTGTATATTGTCATTTTATTTTTATTTTGAAATATTAATCCAGACAGCTGGGGAGTACACGTTAATAAAAAAAATCATTTTTCCCAAAACATTTAGTCACAAATTTACACATGAATGGATGTGTATTCTAAATAATTTTATAATTTATTGTATATTCAATAAAATGCTATATGTTTCAGATTAATGATACTAGGATAATCAGTAATAGTTGCACTTACGATATCAGCATAAAGACAAGCTGCAGTTCTCGAAAACATACAACAGATGCAATCGGTATTTTAATTGGAGACGCCGATGGCAATGAGGTTCTTTTCTTTACTAACTCTAATATTTAGAAATACTTAGATGGTTACACCCTCCCTTTCAATTTTATCCAAAAAAAAGTATATATCATTTTTTGTACTCATCCACAACTTTGAACTACTTGAAAAATGAATTAATACCAAATATAATATATTAAAAGAAACATGTAGGGATTCATCGGATCTTTCATCGTTTACTTTGCAAGAGCAATTTGCACAACATATGGATTCATTTCAAAACACACAAGGATTGCATAAATGGAGTTAAAAGCATATAATGTATTGCATAAATGGGGCATATAAAAAACATAGAAATAAAAATAATGTAAGTTGAAGTGATGTGGTATAGTAGAGTGATGTATAAAATAATATCAGTAAGGGTTTGTTCCGAGTTACTTATTTGGGATTATTTACCAACATAAGTAATTGTAAGAGTTACATGAACATCTTATAATATTTTTCATAAGCTATATTTTCAACTTATTTGCATAGTTTTCCATGATAACTTATAAAAAGAGCTTAAAACTAATAGATTTTGTTCTATTTTTTTTTAGTTATAAATTTGATGTTATATACTTGTAGGTTCTTGCACAATTGGTAGCCGGGAACTATGAGTTCGATCGGTGCATGATTGCTCCGTTTACTGTATTGGGAAGTTGTTTAGGTAAAATATGCAAAGTGTACCTAGCTAGGATTGGATCGGACGGTTGGAAGCCGGAGGCGGTGATTGCATACCACAATGCATATCCGCCTACCACATTCAACTTCAACTATTTCATTCCTGAGGGCCGTCGTTCTGGCTTCGACTATTGCGTTACAAAGTCATAGATTAATGTTACATTCATTATATATCATTTATTATTATTAGGTGTCTTTCTTTTCGTGAACAATAATAATATGCTTATGACATTTTGCCAAAAGAGCAAATGGCAAGAAGCATATAGAAAGAAGCAGCTTAATACATATGTGAGATAGGTGTCCTCAAATAATGTTGTTTTTAATAAGTGTTTTTTATTTACCGGCTATTAATAAAAATCTCACTCTTTTCCAATTATTTTTTTGAAAAATATATTAAAATGTCAATATTTTTCATTAATTTATCGTTATTTTATATATTTTTACTTGAAAAAATTATTTTATACTTCAATTATCATTTATTAGTATACAAACAAAAAGATGACCCTCAACAAAATTCAAATCAACTAATTGTCAAAAAAAATAAAATCAACCATTGCACAAATAAGTACATGCTCTATTTTTCTATCAAAAGAAAAAGAAGAAGAAAAGAAAATACATGTCTCGGTTTATTCAGTTTGGGCCTATAAGGTAAGTGTGTCTGTGTCTAAAATTAATTCATGATCTTTCAGCAAAACAATGGAAGAACCAATGGATATGTGAGGACTGTAATTTTATCAAAGTTTCTCAACCGATCCTGTGTTTCTTTTTTACCCTCAGAATTTCCAATTTTGCCCTTGCAAAAAATTTCGGTTTTTAAAAATCGAAATTTCTCTGAATTTCCACTAAAAAAAATTGGTTTCTTCGAACCGAAGTTTCCTCCAGGAGCAAAATTTGAATATTTGGGGTAAAAAAGAATGCAGGGGTCGGAAGAGAAATTTTCTATGATCTATGATTGATTGATTGAGAATATAAAAAGTTAGACTCTATCGTCTTTCTAAAACGTTTTCTAAATTTTGATGGCAAATATTTGTCTTTTCATCAAATTCAAATTTCATCAATATATGAATCAATGACATTTTATTTTTTACATATAAAACAATGACATTGGATACAAGAAAATAGACAACATCAAATAATATATTATTGTCAAAATAAAAACAAACAATACTCTACTATAACTATACTATTAATATTTGTGAGCATTTCATGGTTTACTTAAATATTCTCCTTGTCCTATCTATTCTAATAGAACAAAACAATATCTAACATCAATTAGGTGTTTCTCTCTTCTCTTCTCCTTAAGCACAAAAAAGGGGATACAAGTAATTAATACTCTACTAAACCATGAAAGTTCTTTTTACCTTAATCCTCACATTCTCCATCATTGTTGTCTTCTCACATGCAACACCAACATTGGTCACTCACCCTCAACCTCAAATGAATCTATCTTCCATGCTTAACTATACCCAACAACATGTAAATAAATAAAAAAATTATTCTCATTTTTATTTTTATTTTGAAATATTAATCCAAATAGGAATTGCCCTTTAATTCAAGATACTGAAAATCATTTAGAATAACATAATAGCTTTTCATTTTTTTAACCAAAAAAAAAACTTTTCATTAGTTTAGTCACTAGTTTACACATGAATGAATGTGTATCTTAAATAATGTTATATTTGATTGTAACTTATATAAAATGGTATATGTTTCAGATCAATGAGACTAAATTGATCGGTAGTAGCTGCACTTACGAGATTAGCATAAAGACAAGTTGCAGTTCTCCAACATATACAACAGATGAAATCAATATTTTAATTGGAGACGCTAATGGCAATGAGGTTTGTTGTTTCTATACTAATTGGAAATACTTGGATGGTCACATTTTATGGCTCTTTAAGTTTTATGTAGATTTAATATATCACATACACATTTTATGTACAAAATTATCTATTTAATGAGATACAATTGGATTCAAGTATACTTGTTTTTTATGCTAACACTAAACATCAAGTATTTGTAAGTTACATAAACATCTTATAACATGCCCATAAATTGTATTTTAAGCTTATTCGCTTAAGCTTTTTATGATAACAACTTAAAACTAATCGCTAGGTTTATGATCTCAATTTTTTTTATTAAAAATACTAGTAATTAAGAGACCACCTTTGAAGTATTTAAAAGATCAACATAATTAAATAAACCTGAAAACACATATCCTCATTTTAACTTTGGTTATAAAAACATATAGCTTCTACACAAACATATAAATAGAGGATTTTTTTATTTGAATGGAGTTATGGAACATATTGGTTTGATATGCAAATTGGTTGCATAATATATATACAAAAATTAATTACACATTAACAAAAGGTAGACGGGCAACAAGCTGCGCCGCTAATCCTGTTTGATATATATATAATTGCAGATTCTCGCACAATCGGAAGGTCTTGGGATGTTGGACTCGTGCATGGAAGTTACAAATAATGTACTGGGACCTTGTATAGGAAAAATATGCAAAATATACTTAGCTAGGGTTGGATCATATGGTTGGATGCCAGAGATTATCATTGTATCTCACAGTGACTATCCACCAATCACATTCAACTTCAACTATTTCATTCCTAATGATCATCGCTCTGGCTACGACTATTGCCATAATAATGTTTAGTGTTATATTCCTTAAATACTATTATTATTGGGTGTTTTTCTTTTCTTGAATAACAATATGCTTATTGCATTTTTCTCAAAGACCAAATCGTCAAATAAAAAATAAATTAAATTAATAGTAATATAGTATAAAAAAGGTAGAGGTTAAATTATAGTATTCGTGTTTAAGAACCGAATTTGCTTCATTATTGTAAATTGAGTATACTGAAAAATGGAGATTGATTTGTCTCGCAGCATCCAGAATTCTTCCCGGGAAAAATAAACACGACACAGAATTATAAGCAAAGAAGTAACGTAGGCTAATATAGATGCGATTAGGTTTTTACATGCAATCCAAGTTTTTGCAGCAAATATAGCAAAACACCAAGCAACAAAACATGTCTTAATAAGAGTGCTTCCTCTTCAAACTTTGAATCATATTCTCTAATAACAATGTCAAACAAAAGACCAGTTCACAAACATAAAGCTAATACAATGAGCATTCTCTTCTTCATTCGGCACCTTCCAAGCCACTACTCTTTCATATGAAATAGGTCTCCCCATGCTTGAGAGACAAAGACTGTCTTGAAGACATGCAAACCCCTACCAAAAAAATGAAGAGAAATCAATGGAAAGAAAATGTTGCTAGTTCTATTTTTGGCATACTTCGACTTCAAGTTATCCAGAAAAATCTGGTGGGAGTGGAATAAACGATGGATCAATTCAAATAAAATATATATCTGTTTTAAATTGAGGAAACTCCGAGCACAGAATCTTTCGGCCGTGGTCATCAAGTATTTTTTTCTCCAATGCTATATCCTGTAGAGCAACTAAGGTAGTCTCTACAGCATGTCAAGCCGTGCCTGGTTTGCGAAAGTGAACACGGGCATTGCCTGCAAAAACTAAGTGTCATGAAGGTGCTTTCAAACAAGTATAGAACAGTGCAATTCAGAAAAATACCACTCCCTTTAGGGTGCCAGTAGAAATGGATTTAAACTGTAGGTCGCAATTCTCACAGCAACGCAAATAATATTGAACATATATGATCCAATTCATTAGATTTATCAGGCATTTGTATTGTTAGTAAATATTTTCATTATTATTTTACATCAGAAGGCCAAGTTGTACTAGGTACAGAGAAAGCATATGACAATAAGTATATATACAAATATCCTATGAATTTGAAATCAATTTCAAGCATATCTTTAGAGTGCAGCACAGTATTGCATCAGAGTGATGCCACAAGGACTTGAGTAAAGATCCGTTCCTCTCATTATTAGATTTAAGTAGCTCAGCACCCAAGAAGCACCTAAAAAATAAAGATATTAAATAAACTGCAATGTTTGAAATATCAAAGCCAGAAATTTCAATAAATGTGTTCATGAAACTTATCTAAATTTGCCCCCATTTTTGTTGAACCGAAACACCTCCCTCCTCGCCGTTTCACCGATCATGCCATCCCTCTTCTACCTCATACCACCCCGGTGAATGTTCGTCCCTACCGTTATCCTCGTAATCAGAAACTTGAAATTGAATCTCAAATTGCCAAACTCACTGAAAATGGTTGGATTCGTCCTAGTAATAGTCCATTTTCATCTCCAGTTCTGCTATTGCGTAAGAAGGATGGTACATGGAGAATGTGTGTGGATTACAGAGCTTTGAATGCTCTCACAGTCAAGGATCGATTTCCTCTCCCAACCGTTGATGAATTGCTTGATGAATTGGGAGCAGCGCGCATTTTTACTAAGTTAGACCTCACTTCTGGATTCCATCAGATCCGTTTAAAACCCCAGGATGCATCCAAGACTGCTTTCCGCACTCATGATGGCCATTACGAGTATAGGGTCATGCCTTTTGGGTTGTGTAATGCACCGGCTACATTTCAAGCTACCCTGAACAATGTATTCAGGCCATTATTGCGTAAGACTGTCATTGTTTTCTTCGACGACATATTGGTTTACAGTGATTCTGAGGACTCACATGTGACACATCTCACTCAAGTTTTTGAGCTTCTACATCAACACCAGTTTTTTGTGAAACTTGCTAAGTGTTCATTTGGACAGACAGAAGTGTCTTATCTCGGTCATGTTGTCTCCAAGGGTTCTGTAGCACCCGACCCTGCTAAGGTTCAAGCCATACAAGATTGGCCTTCACCCTCCAATGTCAAAGAACTGCGCGGATTTCTGGGATTATCCGGATTTTATCGCAAATTCATTAAGAATTATGCCGGCATTGCACAACCACTTACTGCTCTACTGCGGAAGGATTCCTTTAATTGGACTGATGGTGCTCAAACTGCTTTTGATGAATTGAAGCGTGCCATGGTGACAGCACCTATCCTCTCCCTCCCGGATTTTTCCTCCCCTTTTGTTATCCAAACTGATGCCTCTGGGTATGCGATGGGTGCAGTTTTGATTCAGCAACGTCATCATCTCGCTTATTTCAGCAAAGTGTTTTGTTCTCGAATGATGAATGCTTCAACTTATATTCATGAATTGCATGCCATTACTAGTGCGGTGAAGCGTTGGCGCCAATATTTGTTGGGTAATTACTTCATCATCCAAACGGATCATAAGAGTTTGAAAGAGTTGTTGACACAAGTTATACAAACGCCGGAGCAACAACACTACTTGGCCAAATTACTGGGGTACAATTATGAAATTCAATACAAACCCGGGAACACAAATATTGTTGCAGATGCCCTTTCGAGAGCAATCATTGATGACAGTCAGACATGTTACGCTTTATCAGTACCTCATGTGACATTTTTGGATGACCTCAAGCGCGAATTAGCTTCAGATTCAGAATTTGTGTCCATCTATGATAAGTTGCGGCGTGATCCCTCTTCAGTACCGGGGTATAAACTAAAGGATGGCCTACTTTTATATCACGATCGTATTTGGGTAAGTCACAAATCCAAATTTAAGTTACTGTTGATGAGGGAATTCCATGATACTCCCATAGCTGGTCATGCCGGTCTTGTAAAGACTATGAAAAGCCTCTCTGAGAATTTTTATTGGGACCATATGAAGCAGGATGTGCAGACTTTTATTAAGCAATGCCATGTTTGTCAGCAGACCAAGTACAGCACCCTTAAACCATCGGGTTTGTTACAACCATTACCTCTTCCGAAACAAGTATGGGAAGACATCTCGATGGACTTTGTCACCGGTTTGCCTCCATCTAATGGATTTACAGTTTTGTTAGTCATGGTTGATCGTTTTACTAAGGGGATCCATTTAGGAGCACTTCATTCTGGTTTTACTGCTTATAAGGTCGCGGAGTTGTTTGTCTCTATATTAATTTGTAAGCATCATGGGTTGCCCAAGAGTATCGTTTCGGATAGAGATCCTATTTTTATTAGTCACTTCTGGACAGATTTGTTTAAGTTTAGTGGCACATTGCTTCGTATGAGTTCATCATATCACCCGCAGACCGACGGTCAAACGGAAGTGATGATTCGCACAGTAGAGCAGTATTTACGAGCTTTTGTTCATGATCGACCTTTTTCAGTGGTTTCGTTTCTTACCTTGGGTTGAATTCCATTACAACACTTCAGTTCACTCAGGTTCTGGCATTTCTCCTTATCAAGTTACCTATGGGAAACCCCCTCCTTCGATACCGATGTATTTGACTGGAGATTCCAAGGTTGAAGCTTGCGATTCATTACTGATTTCACGAGAGGAGTTGCTAGCTAGCTTACAGAAGAATTTGCTTAAGGCACAAAAGCTAATGAAAGAAAGCGCTGACAAGCATCGTCGTGATGTGGAGTATGCTGTCAACACTTGGGTACATGTCAAGTTACAGCCTTATAGGCAAATCTCTTTATCTGGAGCTAAGTATCACAAACTGGCCAAGAGGTATTATGGTCCTTTCTTGATTTTGGAAAGGATTGGCAAGGTAGCTTATCGACTGTCATTAGCACCTCATTCCAAAATCCATGATGTATTCCATTGTTCTCTGCTAAAACCTCATGAAGGACCCCCTCTTACCAATATTGATCAATTACCACCTTATTCAATTAACCATCATCCTCTTGTCACTCCATTGGCAATTGTGGGCTCACAGGATCGGTTGATTAAAGGAAGAGTTGAACGATATGTTCTTGTTCAGTGGCAGGGACTGTCTCTTGAAGACACAACATGGGAGAATTGGAAGGATTTATCCACTGTCTACAACCTTGAGGACAAGGTTGGTTTGGAAGGAGATGATATTGATACACATTTAGGGGGTGTAGCTAGCACTAGTCAAAGGAATGTTGTTGGGCCTTATACTGAGGTCCTACCCAAAAGGAAAATAGTTAAGCCTAGTAAGTGGAATGACTTCATTCCTATCTAGAGGGATGTTCTAGAAGGAAGTTGTTACAAGTCTGATAGTGAGGATTTGCTTTAGCCAATAGAATCATAGTATGTGGCTATATATATGGTATTGTACTCGCATGATTTTGGGTATCAATGAAATCATCATCTTTTCCTTATCCTCTAATTCTTAGGAGTCCACTCTGAACTATATCAGAGAATATATTAACATCTAACCTAAAAATAAGGTGAAGGAGATTACACACCTACTAGTCGCTCTCCCGTGCGTTGCACGGGTTCGACAGAACGCCATATATATGTCAATTATGGATGTTGTTAATCATGGATGTTGATTTAAATTAAGGGAGTGATATAAATTAAACACAATTAAGTGAGCTAAGCACCGATTAGTATTATATTAATACTGAAACGAATCAAGTGAATCATCATATCGAATTTTATAGTGGAGCTTTCAAGACCCGTGTTATGTAATTTTCTAATGTTTAGGTGTGCATCTCAAATAATATAAACTTATCATGCGCCACAAAGTAATGTTATTAAAAATTCAGAACTTGTTATTAAAGCATAATTTTTAAATGCTAGGTAGAAGTTGATAATTTTTTTGAGATTTCAAGCACCTATCACTATTATTAAGTTGCATGTGCTCGTTAACCCTAAAAAAATCAAGATGGTAGAACCCCTGCTTTTACGCCATAATAAAGCGGATCAAATGAAGCATCACACCGAATTTTATAGTGGAGCCTTCAAGACCTGTGGCATGTATAAAATTTAATTTTTTATCATATTCTCGTGAATTATAAATTTTTATCAGTAATAACTTGTAATAAAGATTTTAAACTTTTATGAGCGATAAAATATGTCATCTGCGCGTCATTTATAATTTTTTTATAAGTAATAACTAATAATAGTGATTTTAAAACTTTTTTCAGCGAGAAAAATTGTCATCTCCCCGTGAATTATAAATTTTTATAAGCAATAACTTGTAATAGTGTGAATTATAAATGTTTATCAGTAATAACTTGTAATAGTGATTTTAAACTTTTATCAGTGATTAAAATTGTCATCTCCCCATGAATTATAAATTTTTATCATTAATAACTTGTAATAGTGATTTTAAAACTTTTATCGGCAATCAAAATTGTCATCTTCCCATGAAGTATAAATTTTTATAAGAAATAACTTATAATAGTGATTTTAAAAAATTTATCAGCGATAAAAATTATCATTTCCACATGAATTAAAATTTGTATCAATAATAGCGATTTTAAATATTTTATGACCGATAAAATATGTCATCTCCCCATCAATTATAATTTTTCATCTGTAATAACTTGTAATTATAAATTTTTATCAATAATAACTTGTAATAGATTTTAAAACTTTTATCAGCGATTTTTTTTATCAGCGATAAAAATTGTCATCTCCACGTGAATTATAATTTTTTATAGGTAATATCTGGTAACAATGATTTTAAAACTTTTATCAGCAACAAAAATTGTCATCTCCACATGAATTATAATATTTTATCCGTAATAACTTGTAATTATAAATTTTTAACAGTAGTAATTTGTAATAGTGATCTTAAAACATCTATCAGCGATAAAAATCATTATCTTCTCGTGAATTATAAATTTTTATCAGTAATAGCTTATAATAGTGATTTTAAACCATTTATCAGCGATAAAAGTTGTCATCTCCCCGTGAATTAAAAGTATACAATTGTCACTTGCTACTGATGTACACATGTTATTACCTCATTGCACTTGATATCATGGTAGTACACTTGTTATCTTGCAATTGGCTAAGAAAAAAATAGGATTAGATATGTGCCATGATGACATCATAGATGACATAATGTAGTAGGGTTTTGGGAATTAGGGTTAGCAAAGCTAACCAACTTTTAGTATATAGATAGATAACTGTTACAGATCCAACGAGCAAGTGTTTGAGCTTCAGGAGTACCCAGTGGTGACCTGAGCGTAGAGGACTATTCATAATATGTACCTACACACTTTGTTGGTTATTTTCTTATTTCCACAATATGTACCTGAAAGCATCATCCAATCCAATTCCAACCCATCAAACTAGATCTTTGTAATAAGCAGTAATTAAGCAATAAGCAGGTGAAGTGAAGATTTCCAAATTCCAATGGCTCTACGTTGCTGCCACTTTTACCTTTCAATTTCAATCTCAAGGGGGTTACAGGCAGGGATAAGCGATCAAAAAAATGAAATTTAACCGACGATTCAAACCAATCCAAATCGGAAAAAAAATCGATGTTTATAGTTCGGGTAAAAAATCGAACCAAACCAATTAAAAACCGATGTGGTTAGGTCGGTTCTTGGTTCCAATTTTAAGAACTGATGAACAAAGCGAATCAAACCAATATATATAAAAAAAAATTCGATAATTATATATATAATTATTAAGTTAATAATTTTTTTTAGTCAGCCCACATCTATTAAAAAATAAAACAAACTCAACTACTTATATAAAAAAAAACTTCCTCACTCACATCACAGTACAAACTCTCACTTTCTCCCTCATAGTCACGGCTGCAAACAACCTCCTATCAAATGATGTTTTGATTTTTTGTATCAATTTACTTCAACGCTAGTCTGCTATACTTTTTTTGTGATTTCTGACAATCAAATAGAGCAGCTAGTTTGATTAGTTATATAACATGTTGATCCTAATTCTTGATTTTGATTATTTTACCACATAAGAATAAACATGTTTTGGTTATATAATAAAACTACCAATCAATAATTGTGTTCCTTACATAAAGGAGAACTTATTAGATAAAATTATGGGAAAAAAATTGTATTTTGTATTTGATGAATTTATGGGAAAAAAATTTGTATTTTGTATTTGATGAACTTATTTGATGAATTGTATCTTGTATTTGATGTAGTTATGGGAAAAGAATATATCGGGGAAAAGAATAATAACATGAAATACATCAGAAAAAATGCGCTCTAAAAACCGATTAAAGTATCCGAACCAAACCGATTCATTTTTGAAAAACACTAAAAACCGAACCAATCGAGAGTTCATTGATTCGAACATTAAATTCACTCAAAATCGACCTAAACCGGTCCAATTACACCCCCTAACTACAACTACAACATGTTGCAGCAATTCTAAAGCCGAATCCTAAAACCTCTCTCTCTCAGGCATATGGAGTTGGGGCTCAAAAAGTTTGGGCCCAATTGCCCAATTTTGGGGCCAAACTTTTATTACTGTATATTAAATATTTTAAATATTCGATAATGCTTTATTTACGAAATTTACTCTTACCGCTCCATGTTTATTTTATACTCCTAAGAATTCGATTTTACCCTTAAAAAAAAATTTGTTTATATAAATCCAAGTTTTTCTGTTTATAAAAACTTTCGGTTTATAGAAATTGAAATTTTCCTATTGAAAAGTAAAAAAAATTGCGTTGAAAAATAACTTCGGATTATATAAACCGAAGTTTTTAAGGAAAATTTCGGTTTTTAAAAACCGAAGTTATTTTTCAAGGCAAAAAATTTCGTATTTTATAAACCGGAATATTTGGCTCCAACTTTTTTCATATTCCAAAGAGCTAATTGGAAAGTATAAGGAGTATAAAATAAACATCGGGGCTGGAAGGGTAAATTTCTTGATTTACACTATAGTTTGCATGGCCGAGTGGCAAATGTTGTATATTTTAAGCTAATGTCTCGGTATCTGACCAATGAACCATTATCTGTTGAAACTAGTGTTATTTAATCTATAATAATTAGTGTTACTAAATCAAAATATGTTAGTGTTAACAATTTACACCAATTTGCATAATTTAAACTATAATAACTGGTTTTAATTCAATTTTATATATGGAAGATAATTACACTTGAGTGGAAGATAACTAGTGTTTCTAAAAAAAAAAAATTAGTGTTATTTTGTAGGAAAAAAAAGACTAATTTATAAAAATGATTTTTTTTTGTTATTGATAATATTTATAAATTTAAATAAATGATTTTTTAAAAAAAGAATTAACTTCATTTTATTAAGGGTCTTTAGAGTTGGGCCTCCAAATTGTTTAGGACGGCCCTGCTCAATTTGATTGATCACATGTGAAGTCTCGCTATAGTTTTTTCGATTGAGAAGAAAGGTCGAACCTTTGTCAAAAAACGATCAAACTAAAATTTGACTGACCAATAGTGAAGTCTCGTTGTAGTTCTTTTAATACAGCATAAATGTCAGACATTTGTTGGAAAAATTAGCAAACCAAATTAAGTTCAATTGATCATAAGTGAAACCTCACAGTAGTCCTCCTATCATGAAGAAAGATCCAACCTTCATAAAAAAAATTAAGTTCAATTGATTATAAGTGAAACCTTACGGTAGTCCTCCTATCATGAAGAAAGGTCCAACCTTCATAAAAATAAAATGAGAGCGTTGATAATATAATACGAGTTTTTTTATCTTGTGCAAATTTATACATGTTAAGACGTTCAAAATAGTAAAATTATATTGAAACTTGTATATTTTATATTAAATGTGTAACTTATTAATAAATAATTGTTGTTTTTCAAATAAAAGTTATTACTTTTTGTTGTTTTAACATGTGCAATATTGTACTTGTACTGCACATATTAGATAAACCCATAAAATAAATAGTCAAAAATTGTATTCCCTCTAATTAATAATTATACCAATTTTTGTCTTTACTTCTAAAAAATTTCTACAAATTTTGTTATGTCTAATTTTTTAATTAAAGAGAACATTTTACTATACTATTTTTAATTAAAGTGAGAAGGTTTTACTATTCCATATATAGTTGGTAGTCTATATATGGTATAGTCTATCCATCTAAAAATACAACCTCCTGAAGCTCACGAGACAGTAAGAGAGAAGGTTTTACTAAAAATTCAATAGTGGTAAAGAGAAGGTCCAAAAAGAAAATAACTAATATGGAAATATTAATTAATTGTTACACTATTGAATTTCTACGAAAGTGGTTGGATCAAAATTTAGGAGGTTCACCAGCGGGTCAAATAATGTCTTTGTATAGTTAATTTAATAATTTAATGACTAATGTAAATTGAGTAAAGTATTAATAATATTTGTCTTTTTGCAGGGAAGGTTGAATACAAAGAGGAAGACGGTGTTTCTTTCAATGGAGATGATGCACATGCACCCCTGGGTTTTATATTTTGCACCTATATGTTTATTTTCATTTTCATTTTCACAATGCACCTATGTTTCACTTGGTTGACTTTATTTTTATTATTTTTTTTATTAAATATTCTAGTTGCTAGAAATTTAATCTTAAATAAAATAATAAGTGAAGTGTCTCGATATTCAAAATTCAACTCCTACCTATAAAATGTGATTTTCCTATCAACTGAATATGCTCACAAGAACATTTTCCCGTCATACTTTATTATAGCCAAAAGCAATACATCTATTAAGGTGTGTTTGATTTGTAAAATAAAGAATACTCGACAGAACAATACTGAACAAATGATTGAGTTACTGGACAACTTTTTATGCTTTACGATGTTTGATATCTGATGCCCAAGACAAACAGTTTTAGACTGTACCTTATTAGATATGTTAATACACTGTACAAAACATTACAAATTTTACTATTATAACCTTCGTGATAATAAATGTTTCATTCACAAATGCAACAAAATAAAGTAAAATTGAAAATCGATTATGACAACTTTATAAGAAAAAACGATTAAAATCAACGAGATAAAATTGCTATAAAACAATAATTTAACAAACAAATACAGATGAATATTTATTATATTCTACACATGAGCTGAAAATGAATAAAAAATTAAACCGAATTACAAAGTAACCGAATAAATAACTTGATAGAAATGAATTTGCAAATGCAATTTTGGTAGCACCAGATATAATTTATATATTGTTTTTTCTTTAACATTTAAATAATAACCTATAGTTTGGGCTTTTACCAAAATAAAATAAAATAATAACCTATAGTTTGACAAAACTTGGTTGAATTTAATCAAACTATCATATCTTTTATCAGTTTAATTTGGTTGAAATTTTGTAAATAAAAACTTAACCTGGCTTGTTTGAAATTTCGTAAGTAAAAATTTAAACGGACTATATTATATATATTATTAATTAAATTTAAATTACACATTTTGAAAATAAACATTATATATTAATCTATCTATAATAGTAAAATTATTTGCTGTTTGCGGTCTTGTAGTGTTACATATATAATTGATGAACTCAATATTTCTGAAACATAACATAAGATAACATAAATGATGATAATTAACACAAAACAGGGCCAGAAGTTTTATTTAATAATTGCATTTAGTGAAGTACATGCATGCATATATAGTAAGTACATCATTTATACCATTCAATTTGTTGTCCACAAGTATCCATAAGTTTTGGACTTGTACCAGTACAGTTCATGTACTGGAATCCATCATCATCTAAACACATCCGTATCTCTGTTAAATCTATATTATTGTTGCAATAGAATAGAGGTGTAACCGTAACTTCATCCTTAAAGCGATGTTTTTTGATGGCTTCTATAAACTTGTTTTTATCGTAAGTGTTTGGTGCGTTTTGAGTACCCGGTTCAATCTTTTCAGACTTAAGTAAATCATAAAGACCCATCCCACTCCAATTGTTGAATGCCAGATTAAAGTATTGGATTTGGTCGAATCTATTGAAGGAGCACGTTCCGTGTTTACTCCACTGATCCTTCCAAAACCTTGCAGAGGTTCCACGATAACTGGGCCATGACGTCATGAGATTAGTGATTAATTTCGTAGGTAACTGCAGGGACAAAAAAACAACAAAGTACTATTACTTAATCTTAGTCATATATGTATGTATATACTATAGTGATAAAAAATAAATTAATGGTCACCTTGGCCGGGTCGAGTGATCCTCCCTTTGCGTTAGACTTGATGCATTCATTTGGCTGAGGTTCAGAGTGATTCGACGGCCAGAGGCCGTGAATCGTGAATTTGTTGCTTACTATTGATGGAGTGTTGCAATTGCTACCGGGGCTCCTGCAAAATCCAGGACCCCACTGAAAAACCATAACAAAAAACTGGTAGTATCCTAATGTTGCTGAACATGAAAGCAGAAGGGTGAGGATAATTATTAGTGAATTCATATTTTGTGAAGCCATGTTGTATTGAATAATTAAACTTAATGAAAATCTCAATTCAATTTATAGAGGAGAGGGTGAGTGAATGAACAAATATAGTATTAACGTGTTATTCACATTTCATCTACAAATTACTACATAAACCAATTAATTTACTAATATAGTAAGTCTTAGTAAATGATGAATGTGACACGTAGTCTTTTTAAACATAATACAGGATGTGTCAATATATTATTGAATGCGTATGTAAAATAATTTTACACTGATAGTGTATATACATTAAATAATTTTACGCTCATGTGTCCTTAGGACACATTGATGACATCTCGTCAAATGTACTTTTTAACGTTTTTTTAATTAAGTTTTAGTTTATTTTTATTAATTTAATATTTACTTTAGAGTCAATTTAAATAAATTGTGGTTTTTGAATTCATGAGTCAATTGAGGATTTATACTTTTAAATTATTCATTAACCAAATATTTTGTGTAGTTTTTATTTTATTTAACTTAACAGGTTGATCATTGGAAAGGAAGATTCTACTCTAAAGTTTAGAAGAAAAAAAAATCCATTTAAAATCTCACAGCTTTGTCCTAGAAATATGTATAAATATAATATATTACTTGATTCATTATAATTATATATATGATGATGTAACCATGGGCTTGTGGAGAAAATCAATGAGATCATCAATCCATGTGACAACTATAACCTAATTGCATCTTGTTGGGCATATATATAGAAAGCTTGCACTCATAGCTATATACAGGCGCACGAGGGAAGCTTGGAGAGCAATTCTTTGGTGATTCTTAATTCTAGCCAAATATTATGAGTAGCTAATTTTCCTATTGTTAGGGATGAGTAAACCTATATGACAATTTTTATTATATGATTTGCTTTATGATTATTGAAGAAGTTTATTGAATTATTTTTCTTATATCCGTGCTTAATGTTTTTATCGATTGATCACCTTTAAATTGATTTACGGTTCATATTGTGATACGGGAGTTGAATTTATGAATGCTTTGATATAAGAAATTCTTGCCTTTGTAGTCTAGGAATAGATGCAAACCCTTGAAATCAATTATGAATTCTTGTTCTTTCATGCTTAATTCTAATCTTAAATTCACTAAGGAATTAGGGGTTATTTTAGAATTAACGACTCTGTCACTAAGGAATTATGGCACGAATACTTTAGAGAATTCGATGATAATTTAATAAATTGATTCAATAGTTATAATCGAGTCAGGAACTCAAAATAGTTGTCTAGTGAAACTCATCTATGACAGTTTTATTTATTATAAAAGTTCAACGTTTTTTAGTTATTATAATTTCATTATTGCAAACAAACCAACTCGGAACCTTTTGTTCAGTTAAGTAAAAGTTATAATTCGACCGTATAACGCGATCCTTGAGTTCGACACTCGGTCTTACCGTTTTATTTTTACTACTTGGACGATTCAGTACACTTGCTGAAATCGCCATCACACATGTTAGCATGAGCCATAATTAAATTAAAGGGTTTAATATGTTTTTAGTCCCTATAGTTTCACAAAATTTCGTTTTTAGTTTCCTGAAGATTTTTTTCACACTTTTTAGTCCCTGAAGTTTTACCAGTCAATGATTTCAGTCCCTACTTTTCATTCAACTCGTGCATATCATTCGAAATTTTAAATTTTTTTCCGCGGTCATGTTTAATACATTAGATAAATCTCTCTTACAAAATTTTAATTTTTTTTAACAAGAGATGAATTAAATATGAATTTATTAGCTTTTTGCACGTAAAAATTCATAAAAAAATTCATTTTATGTTAAAAAATTCTAAATTTTTATCGGAGATGTTCTTATAATATTATAAACATGAATACAAAAAATCATTCAAAAATGTGAAAGTATACAAGAGTTTGATCAAAAGTAGGGACTAAAAACACTGACTGATAAAACTTTAGGGACTAAAAGGTGTGAAAAAATCTTCAGGAACTAAAAACGAAATTCTGAAAAACTATAGGGATCAAAAACCTATTTAACCCTAAATTAAAAGCCATACCAAAGCACATGGGATCAACAAAATTTTGAGATGAAAACTAGAACATTTCTTTAAATATTAATAATATTTCCAAGTTTAAATCCAAATTCGATTGGTTTGACAAAATTTCAAAAATTGATTCCTATCAAAATCCTCTGTTATAGTTTTTTGGAAAGTTTCTTCTATAAAAACCCAAAAGTTGGCTTCTTTTGTGTTACATTTCAAAAGTCTAAATGATAGTTTTCTTTTTTGTGTGTGTAAACATGGCTGAACATACCAAAAAAAAAAGTGCAAATTTTCTTCTTTTCCTATAGTGGATCGTTTGAGAGATAAAAGAGAGAAATATTACATGGGTGTGGGTGAGAAAATTACATAAAGATTGATGTGCTACTCACAATTTAAGAGAGAAAAAGGATATTTTTTTTGTCAATAGCAACTACGTGTACACACCTTCTAAAATGAAGGTGGGGGTGCATTAACATTATATAAGATAATTACACATGAACGAAAGGTGAACGAACAACAAACTGCAGTGGTAAATCTTTCTGTATAGAAAAATTCAACATTCGAAAAACTACGTCCAAAGTATTTGTTCTTCGATAAAGAAATGGTGATTCGAGACAAAATTCAAATGATTCAGAAGCAAAAGATTACACAGGAAAGCCTTTGCAAGTCAAAAGAAGACACACATTGACATCTTTTACTCCAACCGTTTTTGCAAGTTATGTTTCTTGTAGTATTAGTACTAATTTATGTATAGAAATTAGGGGTCGCAAATTTCATACAAAAATACCTTAAAAATACTGAAAGAACCCATGTCAATGCGAGAAACGAGTACCAAAGACTAAATGTATGATTTTGCATACCTTCTTTTAATGTCATTGTTGTTGAATTAGTTTGTTTGCTTAATGCAAATTTCATTTAAACCGAAACAAGTTTTAACACAACTTTTTTCGGTTCGTATTAATCGAAGTTGCTTGGCAGAATTTTTCGAATGTGTGAAATTTTTATTTGATAATGTTTTATTTACGAAATTTATTCTTCCAGCCCCCCATGTTTCTTTTATACCCTAAAAATCCAATTTTGCCCTTAAAAAAAATTATGTTTATATAAACCGAAGTTTTTCCGTTTATAAAAAATTTCTATTTATAGAAACCGAAATGTTTCTATTGAAAAGTAAAAAGAATTGCCTTGAAAAATAACTTCGAATTATATAAACCGAAGTTTTTAAGGAAAATTTCGGTTTTTAAAAATTGAAGTTATTTTTCAAGGAAAAAAATTTCGGTTTTTATAAACCGAAATATTTGGTTCCAACTTTTTTCATATTCCAAAAAGCTAATTGAGAAGTATAGGGGGTATAAAATAAATATAGGACTGAAAGAGTAAATTTCTTTATTTACACTATGGTTTGCATGGCCGAGTGGCAAATGTTATATATTTTAAGCTTATGTCTCGGTATCTAACCAATGAACCATTATCACAAATGTGTTGAAACTAGTGTTATTTTATCTATAATAATTAGTGTGAAAAATTTACACCAATTTGCATAATTTAATCTATAATAACTATGTTTAATTTAATTTTATATATGGAAGATAACTAGTGTTTGTAAAAAAAAAAAAAACTAGTGTTATTTTGTAGGAAAAAAAAAAGACTAATTTATAAAATTGATTTTTTAATGTTATTGATAATATTTATAAATTTAAATAAATGATTTATTTAAAAAAGAATTAACTTCATTTTATTGAGGGTTAATTTTTAAAATTAGAGTTGGGCCTCCAAATTGTTTGGGACGGCCCTCCTCAATTTGATTGATCGCATATGAAGTCTCGCTATAGTTTGTCCGGTTGAGAAGAAAGGTCGGACCTTTGTTGAAAAATGAACAAACTAAAATTTGACTGATCATAAGTGAAGTCTCGTTGCAGTTCTTTTAATACAGCAGAAATGTCAGACATTTGTTGGAAAAATTAGCAAACCAAAGTTCAATTGATCATAAGTGAAGTCTCACAGTAGTCATGCTATCATGAAGAAAGGTCCAACCTGCATAAAAAAACACGAGAGCGTTGATAATAAAATACGAGTTTTTTTTATCTTGTGCAAATTTGTAGATGTTAAAAGGTTCAAATTAGTAAAATTTTATTGAAAACAGAAGGGTGGGGATAATTATTAGTGAATCCATATTTTGTGAAGCCATGTTGTATTGAATAATTAAACTTAATGAAAATCTTAATTCAATTTATAGACGAGAGGGTGAGTGAATGAACGAATATAGTATTAACGTGTTCTTCCCATTTCATCTACAAATTACTACATAAACCAATTAATTGACTAATATAGTAAGTCTTAGCAAATGAAGAATGTGACACGTCGTGTTTTTAAATATAATACACGATGTGTTAATATATTATTGAACGCGTATATAAAATAATTTTACATTGACAGTGTATATACATTAAATAATTTTACACTCATGTATCCTTATGACACATGTTAGCATGACCCATAATTAAATTAAAAGGCATACCAAAGCACATGGGGTCAACAAAAAATTGAGATGAAAACTAGAACATTTCTTTAAATATTAATAATATTTCCAAGTTTAAATCCAAATTAGAATGGTTTGACAAAATTTCAAATATTGATTCCGATCAAAATCCTCTGTTATAGTTTTTTGGAAAGTTTCTTCTATAAAAACCCAAAAGTTGGCTTCTTTCCTGTTACATTTCAAAAGTCTAAAAGATAGTTTTTTTTTTTGTGTGTAAACATGGCTGAACAAACAAAAAAAAAGTGCAAATTTTCTTATTTTCCTGTAGTGGATCGTTTGAGAGATAAAAGAGAGAAATATTCCATGGGCGTGGGTGAGAAAATTACATAAAGATTCATGTGCTACTCACAATTTAAGAGAGAAAAAGGATATTTTTTTGTCAAAAGCAACTAGGTGTATGATGCTAATACACACCTCCTAAAATGAAGGTGGGTGTACATTAACATTATATAAGATAATTACACATAAACGAAAGGTGAACGAACAACAAACTGCAGTGGTAAACCTTTCTGTATAGGAAAATTCAACATTAAAAAAACTACGTCCAAAGTCTTTGTTCTTCGATAAAGAAATGGTGATTCGACACAAAATTCAAATGATTCAGAAGCAGAAGATTGCACAATTGGAAGCCTTTGCAAGTCAAAAGAAGACACACGTCGACATCCTTTACTCCGACTGTTATTGCAAGTTATGTTTCTTGTAGTATTAGTAATATTTTCTGTATAGAATTTAGGGGTCACAAATCTCATATAAAAATACCTTAAAAATACTTAGTATCCATATCAACGCGAGAAACGAGTACCAAAGATCAAAAGTATGATTTTGCATACCTTCTTTTAATATCATTGTAGTCGAATTAATTTGTTTGTTTAATGCAAATTTCATTTACTTATGATTTGATTTTTGTAGAAGTCCTGTACATTTATGATTGTTTGTTAATTTCACCCGAATGTAATTTACTTTCTATTGTAACTTTACTTGCAATTTATGTTTTTTTTGCAATTTTACTTTGAAAGTTTCCTTTATAATATCAGTCTTTTAAACATAACTTTGACTTCGTCCAAGCAAACTTTTTAATTAAACTTTTCATAATTAAACTCATATGAAATGAAAAACATTGATACTTTTCTAGAAAAATACTGGACAAATATGTCGTAGGATTTACTAGTTGATATTGCAAGTCATTAATTTTAAATTAGCATTTGTTTGCCAAAACTAATAAAAAGTCAAAAGTGTCAAATGTAAACGGTATCAAATCATGTTGATTGTCAAAACACGTTTTATCATGCATGTTTGACCATTTTATTTGAAGCAACTTTTGTTGGCGCAACAAGGACAAGTTGAGAAAATAAGTATCACATATTTTGCACAAATACAATTTTTACGCAATACTACCTTTTTTTTGTAAATTCGGTGTGTTTCTCACACGCATGTCTTTTTATATTTATAAAATAAAATATGATTTTTATTAGTTTTGATTGATCCCTATTAAAAAATATTTTACAATATATAACAAAAGTGGGCATATGAGAAAATAACTTTTATCAAATGAAATTAATAATAGGCTAAAAGTCCTTTAAATTTAACATTTGTAACAACTTGAACTTTTACGTTTTTAGGTATTAAATTGGTCCTTTAAGTTATAAAATATATTCACCATTATCCTTTTTTATTCCAATTTGTATAAAAAAAGAGTTTATGTTGTCTTTTAATGCTGAGGTGGAAGGTTCCAAAAGTGCTTATGACACCAAACTTGATTACTTTACACCCGTTTTCTTATTTTTCTTTCAAAATTTAAACCTAATTTGATAAAGAAAATATCATTCATAACATCATAAATCAAATAATAATCGATTGATTTTGTTTCAAATTAAGACTGAATATAATACACTTACGAACCTATGTTTCAAGAGTAATGAATTTGAAACTATATCACGCTCATAAAAAAATGAAACCATCACTTTGCATTAAATGGTCACATATAACAACTTTTTAGTGGAGTTGGATGAAAAAAGTAAAATGATGCATATATTTACGATCTAAAGGACTAACTTATTACAAAGCGTTCAACTTAAAGGATTTTGAAATGCATTTGACCTCGATAATTAATAATATCTTTATTATTATAAAGGGAGAATAAGGGTTTTGGTTTTGCAACCACTTAACCCTAATTTTTCCCTCCTAATTCCTCTCTTAATAACATCACAACTACCTCCTCATTTATTATAGATTCAAATTTGAATTTCAAATATATCTCTCTATTATTGGTTTCACATGTTACAAAAAAAAAGTAGTCACTATTATCTTTATTATTATTATTATTATTATTATTATTATTATTATTATTATTATTATTATTATCATCATCATCATCATCATCATCTTAATCTTAATTATATTATAATTATAATTATAATTTATATTTATAATCTTTATCTTATCTTAATCTTAATCTAATCTTATCTTAATCTTATCTTAATAATAATAAAAGTTATGTTTAGCAAGTGACTAAACCCTAATTATCCTTAAACCTAAACCCTATTTTCACTCTTAATTTCCCTCCTAATGTACTCATTAATTGTGCAACTGTTTGTTTTTTTTTTTTCTTTTTAAATTCTTTTTAAATTGTGCAACTGTTTATTTTCTTTTTACTTTTTAATACTTTTCTTGGACAGATTCTACTACGCATGCTTCAATACCCTTATTGGAAAACTATTCATGTGCATGTTACAATAACTATTGGGGCAACCATTAATGCTTGGTTTCTCCAAGGTATTTTTTTTTTAATGTAAATCCTTATTTCATTCCATATAAATAGGTGTTCAGTTACCTACTTAGCTTTACATATTTTGTCATATTTCTTCCCTTCTCCATTGTACTCATTTTGCTATACTTTGTTCCACCTTTCATATATAAAAAAATGTCTGCTCCTAATATCATCATTGATCTGACTCTCAATCTTTTGAGAGGTTGTTGTATTTCTTATTTGAACTCTCATCTCTTTTTTGTTTTCTTTCCTGTTTTTATTGAATCTTATTTTAACTTTTTTTTTTTTGTTTTCTTTCATGTTTATATTGAATCTTATTTTAACTCATCTCTTTTTTGTTTTCTTTCATATTCATAAATCTTAATTTCTTTCCTGTTTATATTAGGTCATATGCATCCAAATCCAACTACTGCTCGAGATAAGTTGATAGCTCAGTTGCAAGTGAAATACAACACATATATTGTTGAATTTCATATAAACGAAGTAAGTTTTAATTTTACACATATTTGTTCATGATTTTTGTCCACAGTTTTTCTAAATATTATTCTCATATACTTTGTTTATATTCTTTGTAGGGTGCAATAATGCTTCCCAATATGTTTGCTCGAGATTTTGGTAACGAAGTTAGGCGTTTTGCAACATTGGTAGATCCTTTAGGAAATCAGTTTCAGGTTTTAGTGGAGAAAATTAAGGGTAATGTTTACTTAACATGGGGATGGTTTGCCTTAAAAGATTTCTATAACATGGGGTGTGGGTACTTTTGCTCTACACAAGATTTAGATCATTTGGTATCATCTTGAAGGATAGGTTGGGGCAAGTAATTGATCCACCGCCATTTGTGCCTCCGATTAAATTTAATACAGACCTCTCCCGTGTTGGTACGAAATTTGTTGATGATCTTCCGGAATCAACTGAGTTACTCTCATATGAGCATCATGGTTCATCATTTGGTATAGCATATGAGAAAAAAATTAACATATTATGACATTACTACTGGTTTTTGGTAAGATTAATATATTTGAACTTTTTTCTCTATATTTTGTATGTTTTGTTTTTTCGTCCCAACTAATACACTTTTTCATTTTATAGATACTGTCATATGAAGATTTTGGTGAGAAAGTTTTGCATAAAACAACAACTACCATGAATTTAATCGATGATTGTGGAAACAAATGGTACTGTGTGCTCATATATGCGTCTTTTCCGTATAAGCATTTCAAACTTGGTGGCGAGTGGAAAAGATTGGTTGCGGCGAGAAGACTTCAAGTGGATGATCATATAAAAATCGGTTGTTATGTCCGTGAAAAAAATGACGATATTAACATATATATATATATATATATATATATATATATAAAAGAAAATTATTATTGTTTTGTTTCCAAATCCTTTTTTTTTGTTACTTAATCAAATTATGAGTATTTGAAATAGCAAATTTAATAATGATATTTTTTTGATATATATATATATATATATATGCACCCCACACTACGTAATTATCATTGTCATCCTTAATTATCTTGAAACTCTTCAACATCCACTATGCGTTCTTCCATGCGCAATTTTTTTTTTCCTTTCTTTCTCTTATTTCTACTTTGCTCATGACTCTTCTACTTCTGTATATAAACCAGTAACACCAATTATTATTTTTGTTTTCCAACTTAGTTTTAATTTCCTCCAAGCAGCCCATTACTTCTTCTGTTTTTTCGTGTGAATCAATCATTAAATAGACATAATGTGCAGAACTCAATGTTATTATTTTAAATGAAAACACCACATAAAGTTTTATTGGAAATCATCATCATCAACCAATATCAATACTGCTATGTGTTTCACAATGTACCTTTCATAACACTTCTTTAACTTATAATTTTACTTACATAACCCGTTATCTCTCAGGATTTGGTCTACCCGGTTGAGCTTGACACTTTAGTTGATAAGAGGATGTTGTTCAAGGTTGAGGTCAATGATGCAAATTTGTTTCGCAATTCTCGATATTAATTTTTATCTATTGGAGTTTGATGATTGTTAGATTTAATTTATATAGTTTTTGCTATACTGTGAACAATTTCAGTTTACTGTTTGAATAACTCATCAATGATCCTTATCCATGACAATGCTTTTTATTTATTTTTTTTACGTTTTTTGTTAAAAAATGAGCTTTTTTAATAAAACTAAATAAAGTCACTTCTTATAATTTTGATTTACCAAAACATCAACTGATTAATCGTATATTTTGGATTGAAGATTTTAATAACCGACGATAACAGTGAAGATTCAAATACAACTACAAATGATTTACAAAGAAATTTTCCATAATGTTTAGTAATTTGTTAGTATATTAATTGTTATTCTATTTTGTGTGATTTATGTGTAATTTTAATGATTATTATGCAATGATATCAATGTTGTTTAGTTTGATTTGTACTGCCTATTTTAAGTTTAAATATATTTATTTTGACATTTAGTTTTTTTTTTTTTACAATTTTTATTATAACAATTTATATCGTATAAATATCACTCAATCAAACCCGTGCAACGCACGGGTCGAAGTCTAGTAATATAATAAAACTACTATAATCAAACTAGTTTTTTACTTGATGTTTTAATGCAAAGTATTTACAATAGGTTTCATATGTACATATTTTTCCATGTGCAACAAATATGTTTCAAGAATTGTATTGACTATTAGTCAAAAAAAAGGAAGAAGAGAAGGGTATTGACTATTAAAAGAAATCACTTCATGCACATGTTTAATCTGTTGAATTCTGATTTATTAGAGCTCGTTTTTCTTGAGAACTAGAGTTAATACAAAACTATATATATATATATATATATATATATATATATATATATATATATATATATATATATATATATAAATTGGTATATGTAAAAAATCTAAATGACAATTAAAAAGGAATAAAATATTGATCCAAGTGTTAAAGAGATTTTAACTTGTTAGAGTCATGAGATATGGGTTGATTTTGTTATGGAAAAGTGAAAGTAGTTTGTATTAGTACAAGATTGTTTCACACCTCGCGATGCTTAAACCTCTGGTCTATCAAAGTTCTGTTCAAAAACATCATTTGAGAATTTGTATAAAGAAAGATCTCCTGCTTAGCAACAGTTCTTCCATAACAACTTAGCAGCTCAACACTGCTATGTCATAACAATCTCTACATCATAGGCTGGCTCAATCCAGTTAGTGGCGGAGCTAGCATAAATAGTTGGGGTGGGCCGCAACAAAGCTTGAATTTTTTTCTATAGGAGACTAAAAATGCGTAAACTGTAATTTTGACGTGTCTGAATAACATATTACATGAAAGAGAAATTCAAGCAAAATAACACTTTCAGTTCATATATCTATTCAAGATCAATAGAAACTCGAGAAATTATAAACAAATTTTTTTTATTTATGTAAAATATCAGATGATAAGAAAAATAAAATTATTTTGATATAATTTATGTATAATTTTACAAGATACTATTAATATAAACTTTATACTCCTTAAAAAAATTGACTACAACTATTATTATTTATGATTTATTATTATTGTTAGTGATGGTAGCAATTGTTTAAATAAAAAAATCAAAGACCAAAAATATCAATTAAAAACAAAGGGACTCACAGCCATGGGAATTGAACACACACACTTACCATAAAAGGGCACGCCATCTAACCACCCAGCCAAACATGATGTTTTGTATAATATTAACACGTATATGTATATATTGAATACTAATTAACAAAAATATATACCTAGCATATATAACGATTAAAAATGAAAATTTTGGGACGGGCCGTGGCCCTCCCCAGCCCTAACCTAGCTCCGCCCCTGAATCCAGTCCTCTCATACTAGGTCTGGCTGCTCGCAATTACGTAAAGGCTTTTGCGATTTCGGTCGGTACAAGTGTCATGATACTAACTGTGGATGTCGCGGTTGAGGTAGATGGTTCTAAAAGTGCTTTATGACACCAAATATGATTACTTACACTCATTTTCTTCTTTTCCTTTCACAATTTAAACCTAATTTGACAAATAAAAATATCATCAATAACATCATAAATCAAGTAATCGATTGATTTTGTTTCAAATTTTTTTTTTTTATCCATTAACTTTTTTTTTCATATTTATATATATATATATAAGCTAATTACACTTGGATAGAAGGAAAACGGGCAACAAGCTGCGCCGCTAACCCTTTATGGATCGCAAAACTAATTCTCTTAAATACTATATCTACAGACTTAGGAGACACTACATTACTACATTGTTATGCATAACTCTTTTGAGAGTAATGAATTTGAAACTATCACTTTAGCATTAAATGGTCACATAACAACTTTTTAGTGGAGTTTGATGAAAAAATGAAAATGAAGCACATATTTTATGACTTAAAGGATTAACTTGTTACAAAATGTTTAACTTAAAGGATCTTGAGATGCATTTGACCAATAAAACTACTATAATTAAATTAGTTTTTTGCTTGATGTTGTAAGCCAAGTATTTACAATAGACTTCATGTCCATATTTTCCCGTATGCAACAGATAGGTTTCAAGAATTGCATTTACTAGTAAAAAAAAAGAAAAAGAATTGCATTAACTATAAAAATAAAAAAAATTACTTCATGCACATGTTTTTTCATGCGCAATAAATTAGTTTAAAAAGATGTATTGACTACTAAAAAAAATGACTTCATGTACATGTTTTTTCCGCGTGCAACAAATTAATTTAAAAAATTGCATCAATTATTAAAAAAATGACTTCTTGTACATGTTTTTTCCATGCACAATAAATTGGTTTTAAAGAACTAGATAGTAGTTTAGTCAAAAAAAAAAAAAAAGAACTAGATAGTTCGGAGAAAGTAAAAGAGAAATAACAATTTGAATTTGTTTCATTTACTTATCTCCATTTACGAGAGATTGACAGAAATAAAAAATTCGTAAAACCTATTAATGAAATCCGCGTTTTAAAATGCATCTCACTAACACTACAAAAATTTTGCGGGTTAGCCACGGTCAAAACCGTAGCTAAAAGTCAATTTGACCGTGGCTATTAAACTTTACCACGGATATTTTGACGGTGGCTTATAATGGCGTTGCTAAATTTAGCCACGGCTAAATTTGGTTTTTGCCACGGCTAAATAAAGCGTGGTAACAATTTTATAACCACGGTTATTTATCATTTAGCCACGGTCAATCCGTGGGAAAACAATGAGAAGGAGAATTAAAAAATTGATTTAGCTACGGTTGCAACGTGGCTAAATAACACACTAAATATTGCCACCCTCTTAACCGTGGCAAACATTGTTGTTTTTTTTTTTAATTAAGCTGCTCTGCTTTCCTGCTTTCTTTTGATCTTCTTTTCTTACACTATTCTAATGTAGCAAATAGATAAATTCAAATTTTATTAACACTAAATCAAACGAAACCATACTCAAATTTGACCTTAGACATTTCTAAATTCAACTTGACATATGGCATCTATATATATCTCATAGACCAAAAAACAGGTTTACATTCAAAACATATCACATATGCATATAGCTATATTATAGACCTACAAAGATGTATGAAACTTGTGTAAATTGAGAGGTGTTATATAGAAGTCTAGGATTTTTCTTTCGGCTTAAACTTCATCCGTACTACTAACAAAGCTCTGCACTCCTTTGCAGCTTCTTAAACTAGTATACTAACTACAAAGCACTAGTTGAAAGTGATATACTAACTACAAAGCACTAGTCAACATTTTCAAAATCTTCCAAAAGGAGCAACTTATACAAAACTAGCTAAGACATGATTATGGTAAAAATATACGCTAAGACATGATTATGGTAAAAATATACGCTAACAGTCTGAAAGTGACAACGAGAAAATGATAAGCTTGAGAACGAGAACCGGACAGTATGAACTAACCACACAAAAATGACAAGGTCTGATCGTACCTGGTATGCCTCATGATTTGATACAATCCTCCTAATTATTGTAGTAGTTGTTATATCTAAAGGGCGTTGCTAATATTTGGAATATGCCCAGGCTAATGGGAACATCATATGGATTTGATTGTTCCTGCATGAAAAGCAATGTCAATAAAACTAATAAGGACGGAAAGTTGCAAGTGCAGAAGCAATTTAACACCCTCTTATAATAAGAAGTATTAATCATAAATTTGTCATTGCAGCAGAAAAGTAAACAAATTACCTTATGAAAATCAGTATTTTCTGCAATGGTTCCATGAACAACTAACCAAGTAGTAACTTGTGCTTTAATGGCTTCCTCTAATATCTGACTAGCTTCTAAGCCTTTAAGAAAAGTCCATGATTCAGATTGTGCACATGAAAAAAATCAACGAAGACTAATATAAAATGCATCATTGAATCATCCAGCATTTGGATTACTTTGGCAAGGTCAAATCGCTAACTAGTTTTCTATGGTACCCAAATATAAGCATTTTTTAGGTATTCATCATAAATTAACAAAACAAATATAACAAGAATAAGCTTACATCAGAAGCATTTGAAATAATAATATCCATAAGTCTTGACACTTCCGCTTGAAACTCAAACTTCTCCGCGTTACTCCGAAGCAATCTCTTCGAGATCGATTCCAATTCCCTTCATTCACACACCAAAATAAATTGATACCTCCAAATGGGACGTACATTTCATTCTAAAGGGGTTGGATGCTTTGAATTTTTGAATCAAATGAGAAATTTGGTTAGTCCTAATCATATTTCTAGTTCCATCATGATGCATTATAAACAAAATCAAACCTCTTATGAACATCTTAATCCAATAATTATTAATATCTAATCCAAATTCACTGCAACCGATAACAAAGTCAAAATCAGAAACAAACCTGGAACTTGAGCACGAATATAGCATGGTATGACATAAATGCACACCTGAGATCAGCTGCTGAAAGAAATACCTGGCCTGAACAATCAAAAGGAAAAAAGTGAGACATGGCATGGAAAAACAAAATCAAGGGAGAGTTAGATAATGGAGGAAATTGTCAAAGAAACATGTGAAGTAATTCACTATTGAAGAATCAAAACAAAGGAAAAACAGAGGACTCACCAAAATACTAGTATCGAAATCTACTTGTGTCAGTGTCATGTTTGTGTTTACATCAAAATCAATATGAAGAATCAAAATACTAGCACCGTGGAATATCTTCAGTGTACACATGAGTTTCATTCTGCAACCTGAAAAACAAAAAATTTGTCAATTAGAGAACTTAATTAATTTGTGTGAAAACTTTGGATTTGGAATTGAAACACAGCCTTGTTCATGATGGTAGCTGAGTGGAACCAAACACCATCTAGATAGAGAGATTGAAATTAATGCACGTGTCTTAAAAATAAAAGAATGAAGTTGCAAATACTAGAACTACTAGAACTAATAAGCATCCACACACACATATATCATAATTTCATTGCAACCTACAGTCCCTGCACCTTCTAATTTGTCACATGAACTGAAAATAAATATATCCATGAATATGTATAACAGCCAGCTCCACCTAAGTATAACTTACATGATATCCGAATGATGACGAACCGTGAAATCCGAATGCGACGAACCGTGAAATCCGAATGACGACAACTTATAGGCAAACACTTCAATGATCCTTCACATCACAAAATTGTCCCACCTTTCTATCTGTACACTTTAAAAACATTATGAACATCTCAATATAAGCAGCTCCTACATATCACCATATATCCTCACCTTTATGAGAAACCCATGAATCATCTTACCTAGTAAAACCTTCCTCAAACCGTTACAGAACTAATGTTATTCTTATTCATTGACAGAATAAAGACAACGTCTCTACCCACTCTCCTTCAAAGCAATAGCTCCCAAGCAAAGAATTCCATAAACATTTTTGTGAGGCTTTTCGTCAAACAGTTTATGTGCATGATGAATTGATGCATATCTAGCATAAAGAACATTGAGCTTGGTCACAGAGAAGCTATTATGAACAAAACCTAATTTCAAACATTGTGAATGCAATTGTGAAATTGAAAATAAGATGTAACAATTTCAGTGATAAAGAGTGAAAATAATTGATGAACCTTGAAGAGCGATCTGGTTGTATGAAGAGCTTCGACGATGAAGAGCGATTGTTGATTCTCGACGATGAAGAGCAATTCCAGGATTCTCGATGATGAAGAGCAATTGTTGATTCTCGAAGATGAAAAGCGATTCGCTGTTAGGAAAATCGAGAGCGTGGAAATTGAGAGAAATTGGGAATGAAGAGCGATTCACCGGTAGGGAAGAGAAAAGCACGTGTCTTAAAAATAAAAGAATTGGATTAATTTAGCCACGGTTAAACCGTGGCAAATTCATTTCTTTACCCACAGGCAAAATAACCGTGGCTAAAGAGCGATTTGTTTGTAGTGTAATCTACTATCGTGTTATCTCTTTCATAAATAGACAATAAATGAAAGATAACTAAATCTACATCAGTAAAGGAACATTTGTTGGAGTCCTTACCTACAATTAGAGTCCTTCACTCTTCTTGACTCAACATATTTAATGGTAGCAATTAGAGTCCTTTAACACTTGGCTCACGTTACATTATTTTTTTTCTCTACAAAATCACTTTAGCATGTTAAACCATGACTACCAAGAATAAATAAGGATTGTCCAACAATCGTGAATGTGCATTGTAGTTTAAACTTTTACGATGACAAAGTGAAGTCGAATTGATATCCATCATTTAATAGACAAGAAAATATATGAGTTCAAAAACAAAATAGTGAGAAAGGGGAAAGGATTTGGCCTGTAGTGGTGAACTTGTTTGGCAATGGCAGGTAGGGGGGAAAGTTCAGTGGAAAAGAAATGATGCTTTTGAGTGATTGATTAACATGTTTCAAATTAGTCTATTTTTTGACTCCAAAAGTATATATTATAGAGATTTCAAAAACTAGCCTCAATCATATAAAGAGGTAAGTTAATTTACCATCCAAGATAATGGTACAGACCAATGAATCCTTCAAACAATTCACAACAGCATCAAGAAACCTGAACTTGTTCTTAGAAATAATCAAACCAATATGTGATGGATTTCATCTGATGTGGAGGTGGAACGAACAACAGTATTTGTCAAGCGTCAAGTCACTAGTGTCTTTGACATCACTAAGACCAAAACATGCATTTTTCCCAAGACTTGTAATAAAAACTATCAATCTGATAGAAGATTAGTAGCAGTTAAATAAATATTAGTTAATAATTAATTGAGTAATTTAGATATTAGTAGGATGTAGTATTTAATTATTTATATTGTTAGTTGAATTTATATGTTATTAGTTAGTTGGGCTTTTTAAGGTGTTAGGCCTATTAAGGTTCTTATCCATTTAGGAGCACTATATAAATAAAAACTATCATGCACATGTTTTTTCATGCGCAATAAATTAGTTTAAAAAGATGTATTGACTACTAAAAAAAATGACTTCATGTACATGTTTTTTCCGCGTGCAACAAATTAATTTAAAAAATTGCATCAATTATTAAAAAAATGACTTCTTGTACATGTTTTTTCCATGCACAATAAATTGGTTTTAAAGAACTAGATAGTAGTTTAGTCAAAAAAAAAAAAAAGAACTAGATAGTTCAGAGAAAGTAAAAGAGAAATAACAATTTGAATTTGTTTCATTTACTTATCTCCATTTACGAGAGATTGACAGAAATAAAAAATTCGTAAAACCTATTAATGAAATCCGCGTTTTAAAATGCATCTCATTAATCTACTATCGTGTTATCTATTTCATAAATAGACAATAAATGAAAGATAACTAAATCTACATCAGTAAAGGAACATTTGTTGGAGTCCTTACCTACAATTAGAGTCTTTCACTCTTCTTGACTCATCATATTTGATGGTAGCAATTAGAGTCCTTTAACACTTTAACACCTGGCTCACGTTACATTATTATTTTTCTCTACAAAATCACTTTAGCATGCTAAACCATGACTACCAAGAATAAATAAGGATTGTCCAACAATCGTGAATGTGCATTGTAGTTTAAACTTTTACGATGACAAAGTGAAGTCGAATTGATATCCATCATTTAATAGACAACAAAATATATGAGTTCAAAAACAAAATAGTGAGAAAGGGGAAAGGATTTGGCCTGAAGTGGTGAACTTGTTTGCCAATGGCAGGTAGGGGGGAAAGTTCAGTGGAAAAGAAATGATGCTTTTGAGTGATTGATTAACATGTTTCAAATTAGTCTATTTTTTGACTCCGAAAGTATATATTATAGAGATTTCAAAAACTAGCCTCAATCATATAAAGAGGTAAGTTAATTTACCAGCCAAGATAATGGTACAAACCAATGAATCCTTCAAACAATTCACAACAACATCAAGAAACCTGAACTTGTTCTTAGAAATAATCAAACCAATCTGTCATGGATTTCATCTGATGTGGAGGTGGAACGAACAACAGTATTTGTCAAGCTTCAAGTCACTAGTGTCTTTGACATCACTAAGACCAAAACATGCATTTTTCCCAAGACTTGTAATAAAAACTATCAATCCCACTCAACACAAAAGGTCTTTAGTGACCAAACAAAAGGTCAACACAAAGCACAATCATCAAGCAAATAAGTGACCATATATACAAACTTGTCAACTTCAAGTTTCTTGGCATTACACAGACAGCTCTAGCAGAAATTCTAATTTGAGAGAAAATGAAGTCCGAAAGGGAATATTGAGTGCTGTATTTTGTGATTAAAAACTTGGACAAAAGGGGTGTATTATACATACACTTATCAAAATTTAATAGTAAGACAAGAAATTATTCAAAAGGGGTGCACATAATAAATTGAAACAAGTTTGCAAAATCCCAAATAACATAGTCATATACCTTTGGGTTAAAACAAGAAAAACAACTAGTAGTTACTTAATCCTGGAATTGAAAGAAGACTTTCCTTGTAAATTCCTATGTCACAAGTATTATCCACTCCTTTAACACCGATCTCCTCAACTATTTGAGTGCTCAAATCAAGCCAAGCTAATTCGTCATCTTCTTTTTTAAAGAAAATAGATCCCTTCTTCCCAACTCCAATTGGGAGCCACTGAAAGGAAGGTATGGGGCCAATAATAAATAGCTTGATCCATGATTCTTTCACACCGAGTTCACCCAAAATTGATATTTGTAAAGTAGTATCGCTGTCATTATCTGAGATCAAAGCAATTGATCCATTTAACACCACCAACTGACGTCTCTTAAAGACTGAATACCCGTTATTTTGATGCAAGGGTGATATAAAGAGGGCGTCATCAAAATTTTGATCAAAGGGTGTCATAAAGGTGACCTCATTAGTCAAGTCAAATGAAAACACAACCTCTTCAATAGTATTAATAGGTAGCAGCAAATGACACATTCCATCCAAGTAGACTTGTTCTTGGGCAATATAAAAAAACAAATCAGGCATATGGATGTCGAGTATCCTCCAGGAGTTATTTGTTAGACTATATATCCCAAACAAGGGTTCACGAAATATTGGACTGTTATGGCTATCGTAACAGTCAAATGTTACATACTGAAAAACCTTAAAATCATCTCTAAGTTTGTCATAACCAAACCCATGAAACTTATAGTCAGTGTAAAGGTCTTCTGGATGTGGTAGTCCGGACTCATCAGGGCTAGGAGGAAGGACCAGAGATTGATGGGTAGCAGGATTCCACAATACAAATTGGACTTTATTTTTATCTCCTCCTAGCCAAGACTCCTTGATACAAAGAATGCCGTTAACACTAGTTGAGCCCAAAATCTGAATAGAAGGGCGGTCACAGTGTTGAAACGGAGGTGGGAAATTTAATTTGAGTGTATTTTGAAAAGTGTGATCAGGAGGGAGCAAATGGAATTGTGTTTGAAAATTGTTAACATCATCGTAATGAATGAAGAGAAATGTATGATGATCATCGTTATTATTAGAAGAAGATATGAAATGGTTGCGAAACATGGTCATGAAATGAGAATTGTTTGGAGATAAGAAAATGGACCATGATTTGCGTACGCATTGAAAACGCTTGAATGATTTGATTGGAAGTTTTGAAAGAATGTAGAATGCAAGATCATCATGTATATAATTTTTGTTGCTGCTAACCTTGTTGTTGTGATTGTGAATGATGACAGCTTCTGTTGCTGAATCCATTTGATTTTGATTTTGATGGCGCCGTTGAAACTGAGACTGAGATTGAGATTGATTGATACAATAAAAGAACAACAAGAGGCGGTAGCAGCAGCCGATGATAAAGAAGATGGATTGAAAACGCGTTTTAATTAATTAATATTAGGTCAAATCAATTTTGTTACTTTCTACCGTGACAGACAGTAACTACACACTTTGATAATGAATTTTATTACATTTTTAGTATTTTACTAGAGTGCTTAAATTTCTACGAAGTTTGGCAGAATTAAGCGATAAGCAGATGAAGTGAAGATTTCCAAATTCCAATGGCTCAACGTTGCTGCCACTTTTACCTTTCAATTTCAAGGGGGCTACAACTACAACATGCTCCTGCAATTCTAAAGCCTTATCCTAAAACCTCTCTCTCTCAGGCATTCTATCAAACACTTTCATTACCCTCTCATTCAAACACTCATTTCGACTTCAACTTTGATTTCAATCATCCAACTCTATTCAAATTCATCCAATTCCTCAAAAACAACAACAACGACGATGATGACCACCATTTCCTTTCAGCATCACTGGAACAACCAAATACAGATTTAATATGTTCCGCAATTTGGGTTTTAAGGGAAGATTGGGAACCTGCATTGCGTGCCTTCAAATTGAATACCCTTTATAATAATAATAATAATGATGAAAAAGCTTGCAACTTGATCATATGGGTTTTGGGAACTCATGCTAAATTTTCCACTGCATGGTCCATCATTCGAGATATGCATAACTCTTCTCTCTCCACCCATCAGGCTATGCTTATTATCATTGACAGGTACTTCACTTTTCTTTATCCTTCCCATTCATGAATTTAAATACAATCATATTCCCTTTATATTGCCATTTGACTCATTGGTAGGCTAGAATTGCTTGTATGTAGGTAGGAGAATTAGGAAGTAACATTCACTTTTCATGTATTGGATTGTTTCTGCTTCAATTATTTCCCATTACTGTTGTGTTTGATTGGAAAGATTTCATTTACGCGCGTAGGTTATAGCCAATTAGGCAAGCACGGACACTCCTTGGATTAGGTGGTGTCCGACACCGACACTTATTATTACATTGGATTAAGTCATTTTTTCAAATTATTATCGGTGTTGACATGTCAGTGTCCGTGTCGTATCCGGTGTTCGTGTCTATGTCTGTGCTTCATGTTTATGCATAACTTGTAGCTGATTTAGTTCTTACTGGAGACTTCCATTTAACTGTCTTGGGTCGATGATGATTAATTTCACCAATTCTTGACAGCGCCATGGCAACTTTATTGATAGCAGATAATTCAGTTTCTCACCTTTTATTGTGGTGTTTCGTTTCAATCAGATATGCACACGCAAATAACTCTGCTAAAGCTATTGAAACATTCAACTTTATGAACAAGTTCAGATTGACTCCTGATCGGGAAGCATTTCGTGCACTTTTGACTGCTCTTTGTAAATATGGTAACGTCGAAGAGGCTGAAGAGTTTATGCTAGTGAACAAGAAGCTCTTCCCACTTGAGATTGAGAGCTTCAACATTATTCTTAATGGATGGTGTAACATAACAGTTGACGTATATGAAGCAAAAAGAGTTTGGAGAGACATGTTAAAATACTGTATAACACCAGATGCTACTTCATATAGCCACATGATTTCTTGCTTTTCGAAGGAAGGGAATCTTTTTGACTCTCTTAGACTCTATGATCATATGAAGAAAAGGGAATGGATCCCTGGGATAGAGATCTATAATTCCTTAGTGTATGTTTTAACTCGTGAAAATTGTCCGAAGGAAGCTCTCAAGACTATAGATAAAATGAAGGAACAAGGTTTGCAGCCAGACTCTGACACGTTTAACTCCATGATACGGCCTCTCTGTGAAGCTGGAAAACTAGCAGCGGCGAGAATAGTGTTGAATGCAATGGTAGAGGAGAATATTAGTCCAACTGTTGAGACTTACCATGCATTCTTTGAAGGAACAGATTATCATGGAACTTTAGAATTTCTGAGTAAGATGAAAGGTTCTGGTTTGGGTCCAAATAAAGATTCCTTTCTTATAATTCTGGTGAAATTCTTAGAGTTGAAGCAACCTGTAAATGCACTGAAAATTTGGGCAGAAATGAAGAAATATGATGTGGAGCCCAGTTGTATACATTACAGAAAAATGGTTGAAGGGCTTCTAACATGCAGGTGGTTCATAAAAGCCAAGGATTTTTATGAGGAGATGATCTCAAACGGATGTTCAGAAGATCCTAAGCTTAACAAGCTCCTTCAGAAAGAAGTACCTGATAGTGGTGATAAAAGAAAACAGAATGTTAAAAAGGCTATTAGTAGTGATAAAGTGCAATAATTCTGAAAAGTGATAAGTTGAAATGGCAAAAACATTGAGAGCAGTGAAGATATAAAGATCTCTAACTTGAAGCAGAGAAACAGAATCTCCCAATTTTTATCTTGCCATTCTGCATTCTACCATTGTGAACGTTGAAGCATTTGCAGTGCCAATATTGTTGATTAAAAGGTGAATTTCTTGAGGTCACTTCATAGTTCTGACACGTATTAGTCTGGCTGTTAGCCCTTTGACAGCCTGCCTAATTTTTGAATTTTGCTACAATAGCAGATGTATTGAAGAAATGAAAATATAGTGACCCCGATATTATGTGATCTATAAATGAATTCTTGATAGTTTTGGTCACTGCTGCATGCTCTGGCCCTCATACTTCCTTGTTTTGATCGTCTCGTGGTTCATCATTGGACAATATACAAAGTACACACTTTGGTTGTCTTCCTGAGAGTTCTCCATTGTTGGTTAGTTGGCTATATCTTACAAAACCGTGAGGATTTACGTTGCAAACACTCAGCTTGGTCCGACATTGTATGCGAGTCCAATTTCTCACAAGCTGAATATAAGTAAAAGAAAAAAACACCGACATATAAATCTCCATAGTTTTCCTTACTCAAACATTACGAGACTGGTCCCTTTTAAAATTACAAGTATTTGGAATACTTCCGAAAATTACGACAAAGTTATCATCATATCTTGGTGCTTGATGTTTTGACAGTTGATATTACAATGTCTTGAATTCTCTATATCTGCATTTCGGCTAATACTTTGAAAAATATGAATCTGTAGGATTGATTTCATTTACTACTAAAAACTTGGATGTGCTGATTTCCCAATTATTTGGGGATTTGCAAGTTTTTGTTTAGTAAGTCAACAATTTTGATTAATTGAAAGTGTAAAACATCCTTATATTAAATATATTTGTCTTTTAAATGAACAAAAAAAATTAACCAAACAACATCAACCACAACAAACCATATTTGTCTTTTCATGAAATTCAAATTTGATTAATATATATGAGCCAATAAAATTGAATAAAATTTGTTGCAAAAACAAATAATACTCTATACTCCACTAACTATTACTCGCGTCGTTTATTTTTAAGTGTCGTTTTAGCTTAAAGTTCTTCAACCAATGTGATAAATTGTTAAAATTTTTACGATTCTACCTTCATTCAATCCATCATTTACTTTCTCTTTCCTAATAAATTTAGCATATACATTTTTCTCACTCTCCATTATATTTTTATGGAAAATGTAAAGTGAAATTATTTAAAAAATAAAGGTATAATTCATAAATTGTACTGTAAACTATCAAAATAACACTTAAGTAGGAACAAAAAAATCTTTTAAAACGACAGTTAAAAAGAAACGAAGGGAATAATATTTTTTATTTAGAATAAAATTCACTATACTATTATAATAAAGTATTAAAAGAATATTTATTATAGTTCAATGTTAGCATTTCATGGTGTATTTAAATATTCCACTTGGCCTTTCCAATGCTATAATAGAACCAAACAATACTCCTATAACACCAATTAAGTGTTTCTCCATTACTTCGATCTTCTTCTCTTGAAGCACAAAAAGAGTTACAAGTAATTAATATCCAACTAAACCATGAAAGCTCTTACATTAATCCTCCTCACATTCTCCATCACTGTTACCGTCTTACATGCAACACCAATATTCATCACTTATCCTCAATCTCAAATTAATCTATCTTCTATGTTAAACCATACCCAACAACAAGTAAATATTTTTTTTTATTCCCTTCCATTAAAAATCATTCTGCTGCTTTTAATATTTCTTATCAAAAAAAAACTTTTAATTGGTGTCTTTTTTCCCCCCAAAAGGTTTAGTCACATTAATGAATATGTATCTTAAATAATTTCATGTTCTATTGTATCTTAAATAAAAGGTATATGTTTCAGATCGATGAAACTAGACTGACCGGTGGTAGTTGCAATTACCTGATCACCATAAAGACAAGCTGCAGTTCTCCGCCACATACAACCGATGAAATCGGTCTTTTAATTGGAGATGCTAATGGCTTTGAGGTTCTTTTTTGTACTACCTATTTACCATATATATATATCATATACATGTTTCTTTTTTCTCTTTAAATTTTGTTGCACAAATAATATTAGCTCCATCTTAAATTTTTTGACATTAGTGCTAATTGATTATTACACCCTCTGTTTCTAATTGATTGTTGCACTAGAGAATTTTTTCCAAAAAAAAAGTCAGATTAACTGTTGTTTTTATTTTCATGATGATATATAATTTATATATTTCATTTTTATCTAGAAAAGTATTATCATTTTATGAAAACAGCTTGTAGATAATATGAAAACATGTCTTAATATCATAAGTGATTATCCAAACTAAACTTAAATATGAAACAAATGGTGTATGTGGTTTTATTTTATTTTTTCTTTGAATGGAATTATGAGATGTATTAGTTTGATATCTATGCATATATAATTGCAACTGCAGCTTTATGTTCAAAGACTGGATGGTCCTGATTCTGAGACGTTCAAGCAATGCAGCACAATTTCATTTGAGATACTAGGACCGTGTGTTGGCAAAATATGCCAACTGTACCTATTTAGGAATGGAACAGATGGTTGGAGGCCAGAGACTGTCACAGTACACTACAACGAGTACCCTCCAGTTACATTCAATTACGACATTTTCATTCCACAGGGTGTTAGCTCTGGCTTCAACTATTGTGATAATAAAAATTAGTGTTACATACCTTAATTACCATTATTATTATAAGGTGTTTTGTTTTCTTCAACAAAAAAGTTTTACTTATTGCATTTTGTCAAAGAACAAATCATCAAGAAGCATTTCACCCAAAACAAAATCGTAAGATGAAAACAAACAAAATAACAATGACCAAAAGTATTAAGTAGTATATATGGAGGCTAAAGACATGGAAAAATGTTACTTCCAACTAAAATAATGAGCAAAAGTGAAAAAGAATAGTGTGCTATTTGCTTATAATTTTCATATCTTCTGGTACGTGTTAAACAGAATGGCGGTTTAAAGTTATGTTCTTGTTAACCATAGCTGTGAACACTATATTACCATTTAGCAAAATCAGATGAAAGGATGGAGAAAATTCATAACCAGTTTTAGTTCATATTTCTAGTTCCTCTGATTACATTTCCAGGGCATAGGTCCAGCACGAATATCATCGACATTGACACTGCTTTACAAGTTTTACACTACTGGAACCTCTTCATTCAAACAAATGATGTTCATTTGTTGCGTCAAAGAATTTGAAGGCAACAAACTATTCCCGTCATACATTTACTTTCACAACCTTTGTGCAACTCTTTCGTACAAATCATGAGGCCAATTCCTCTTTACATTGTTTGCAATAAAATTTGAAATCTGCAACAAAATTAAGAGACAAATTTAGCCATGGTGAAACAAGAGTACTAGTATAGATTATTAGATTTGATTTAATATTTATGGTAGATTTAAGGTATACAAAAAATGAACAGAAAAATTGGCTGTTAACTACTACAATATATTGGATTTAGGACATAAGGTGGGTATTAAATGTAGTCATCACAAAAAATAATGAACATAGATTTGTATGGACTTTTATGACAAACTCCTAGGACATCTTCAAGATAGAGATTATATTCTCAGAATGACCAAAAAGCTATTAGTAACAAATAGACATAATAAGCTTATTACTTTTGGGAGTGCTCCAAACACTTGTTGAGAACAATTATGTATATTATCGCACTTCAACAAAAGCAACTAAAGCATGAATATAAAGCCAACCAAACAATGGGATCCACAGGATATATTACCTTAGCTCTCAAGGCACGAAGTGATCCGTCAGAATCTGTCACATTGTCCAGACAAGTCAGAGCAACCTTCAAGAGATCTGGTATACAAGCTTGGACATGAGGAGATAAATTTTCAAACACATCAACAGCACTATCAGGTCCTCGGGGATCTAGAGGTAGAAATGGAAGTTTAGCAACCTCCCTCAATGCATCCACATGATTCCCCAGTCTTGACAATTTGTGAATTGATAATATTGACTCTAGTTGTCTTAACACGGTTTGCTGCTCAAAAACATGCTCTCTCTCTTGAAGACTGCAAAAAGAATTTAATTGATCAATTATTTTTCCTTCAGGATTATGATTAGTAGATTGATAAACAAGTTTTTATAGTTGAAACTTGAAAGCAACTTTCATAACTATTTAATTCGAAGAGCAAAAACTGACATATTTTATAAACAGTTACAAATTGATTAGGATGTTATCTTTTTTTGGTATAGCAGCAAAACAAAACCAAACACCTATGAAGCGGGAATATGGCGAAAATGGACTTCAAAGTTACACACAATCAGAGTTAGATTTCCAAAATCATTCCATTAAAAAAGATAAGGGAAAGATGAAAATAAGAATCAAAGCATATTCTGGGCCAAATCACCACAGAATATGCATGACCAAGGAAGAATATCACTATCTCGAAGGCAAAGTCCAAGCATAGAAATGCACGAGCAAGGAAATAGAATGTAATATTTTCACCTGACATCTGGGGAGTAAGTATATGTCTCCAAAATCTCATTGCCAGAATGGATGAGGCCAGCAGTCCGGCTCTCCCCATCTAACCTTCCACGGAAAAGAGAACAAATAGCTTCAGAGAGGCACTTATTGATGGTATCCAGCGCCATTGAGAAGGAACCCACTCTCTTCTGAATTTCTATAGACTGAACCAAAAAATTCCACATCAGCAAAAGCAACATTAAGGTTGGATGAAAAAACTGTGACTCACAAATGGTGATGGATAATAAGGGGGAAACAGGGGGTATCAAAAAATAGTATAAAATAAGTTTAAATAACTTTATACGTAGGAAAAATCTAGAGATAGACACAATATGAGAAACAATGAAATATAATCAAAATAAAAAGGTATTAGAAGCTGAAAATAAGTAAGTGTTAACAAAACTCCTTGGTGGAGTTAAAAACATATTTAGCTTCACGAGAAAAGGATGTCTAAGAGGCCAAAATAAAGGTCTAAAAAACTGAGTGAAGTAATTGTCATATTTAACTAGTTAAAGGTTTTCTTTCTTTCCCTATTTTTCATCTAAAATAAAAGAGTGGCATAAGAAAGAAATTACTTTGTCATACATCCCAGCCTCCTGACACTGGCATGCTGCTTCAATCAAAAATTGTTGCCTTGCATTTGGATCCGCCACAAAACGTCCCAATTCTCCTTCTTCTCCAGCACCTCTTGCACCAAGTAAAATATATATGCCTCCATCCCTTAACAATAATTCAGTCAGAAGCTGCTTCAGCATCAAGTTTCTCTGCCTTTGCTGATCAACATTACCTCTACCAGTCCACGACAACTGCCCACCGCCGACTGCAGCAGCAGCTTGTGCATAATATTCTAGTGCCATTTGGAGATCACCAAGACGCAAATACATAGATCCATATTGCCTGATAATGGTGGACACTTCTGCATAAGCATCCATCACTCCCAACTTTTGCCCAGTACCAGCACCTTCCGATAGGACCCCGTGATCAGCTAGCACAATTGATAGGTGGGCAGCATCAATGTTATACCCTTCATCTCCAGTTTCCTTAGACAAGTATAATACAGCTGGAAGCAATTGAATGCTTAAAAGCAAGATATAGGGATATACAAGAGGATCTTTTCCATTTTTTGTATAGTATGATGGTTCAAATTTATTCAAGTAACTTTGCAAATCATCCAAACTGTACGGAATCAGACCATCACTTAGAACAATGGAAGAAGATCCGCTGGGGCAGTCACGCACAGCTGACAACTTGAACCACAAGAAGTCCTCTATCGTACTAAAAAGAGTTGGTTGATCTCGAAGCAGGCGATCAATATGTCTTCGAGAACCTGATATTATGGCATACAGCAGCAATTTTTTCTTGTCATATGCAGTCCGGCCTACCCGATCACCGGTTCTCAACATTCTTTCACATTCTTCTGATGCAGCGGTTGCAACCTCTTCTGGCACCATTCCTCCAGTATTAATCCACTCTGTAAGCTGTCAGAAACAGTAAATTGTTAAAAATATACTATAGTTTAATACAAAACAAGAAGTGGCCATGCTATTTACCAAAGGAGCAAATTGATGTGAAGCACGCGAAGATAGAGCAACATTTCTTGCTTCATCATAATATCCAGACCTGAGACAAAAATATATCTGTCACAGAAAAAGCGAAAGCTTAGCTCATCATTATTATTGATTTTAAGAAACAAAGATATTAGATATAGGACTGAACTCTGTTAAACCATAGAAAAAACATGAAAGATGAGAAACAATGAAGTGTAACCAAATTTTAGAGATTGTAAGGCGTGGAGTCTATGTAGAGTACTAGAATATCCACACACATATCCACATTTATAAAAATGCCACAAACCCAACCACATGTTGGTAGCAACTTTAATGCCATGACTGCACCCAATAGATACATATATACTCAGATATGAACCCAACAGTACCACAGCTTCCCGCCCAAATGGATCCCATATTACACTTTCAACTTACCACAACAACTTCAAGTGTCCTTTATATTACAATTACAAACTTTTGTGACAATAGAAATTTATTAGTTAGATAAGGGCATATTCATTTGTTAAAAATATTGCATTTAAGCTTCTTTCACAATTGAATACCAAAAAAAATAGCTTCTTTCACAAGCATATTTTCATGGAGATGTCACAATTATTCTATTCTGATTTCTTCTATAAGATAAATTAGTATAATTAAGAGAATTAAACAGAGTTTTATGTCATTCATACGTAATACAGGTGTGATAGAATGTGCGGATACATGGGATTTTTTAAATTCAGAATGATATGGATAAGTTAATAAATAAAAAATTATTATTTGCATGTAAAATACTTGAAAGAAATATACATTCATTAATATATAATAATTATAAAGATCACAATTTACAAAAGATAATACTTGTGATCGAAACAGAAAGTGTAGAGTTTTTGTATAAATCGGGTATTTTCAGCAATTAACCAAATCTTCATTCAATAATTATATCTAAATAGATACCAGTTCTATAGGGGTATTACAATTACGTCTGGTTATAAAATATAAGAAGCGATAGCATATTGTGCAGGTAGGAGGAAGGTTGGATAAAATATAATAAGCATATATGGTACACTTGCCCACAATTTTTTATTGGTATAATTACCCATACCTAGACCCTTACCCATTTGATGACTAAAAATCGTACTCATTGTGAGTATTTTGTAAGCATCTCTAATGTATCCAAATTAAGTCTCATCCCTAATAATTTTATAGTAAGATAAAGTTTCAAGACCTGCTGCCATGTGGTATCAACAGGAGGCTGACGTCGAGCATCACCAGCATCAAAATCCAGTACCCCATAATCCCTCAACCGGATCTGCACAGCAATAACTAAAATCAGGGCTGTTTTTTTAAATAATTAAATATGTGGTAAGATGTTTACAAGATGCATATTCATTAAGTTGAGACGAACCCGAAGGAAGGCACGGATTCTTTGCAAATTTCCGACACCACCACCAAGAGAAGCCTACCATTAGATCAAAAAGCAATCAGAAATTAAGTGTTGATACTTGATATAACAAATAAAAATCAATGCATGCTCCCTATCTTTTATGAATAAAGCACTTGAAATCCCAAATAACAGATTACTTGTGCAGGATGATTTTGTATAGTATCCATGATGTATTTCTCATGTCCCCACTCAAGGTGGCGCCTTGCCCCAATAATCAATGACATCTTTTTAGAAACACGTCGCAAGGTTGAGTCCTCATCCATCAGCATCTGTTTCAATTAGCAAAGTTTAGAAAAATTTATTTCATCACAAGTAGAACAAATAAAGTTGCAAGACAAAGCTTCTTTTTCTGTTGTCTGTTAACAGAATACAACAATAAGTACAACCTGAACAAGGTGCCATATCTTTCGCATCGTTACTGATTTTCCGCCACTAGCATCAATGCCCAAACTTTCATATGCACCCTTGAAAGCTGTGGCAAGCTAACAACCATATAAATACATAAGGTGAATCCTAGTAAGAGCTTTTGGGAAAATAAGACAGCAAAAGATATCAAAAACTTGTATTCAAAGTGATGTGGTAACAGTATTGAATTAAAAGTTTATACATTCATTTCATGCTAATCACTATGTTGATCGCTGAAGTGATGAATAGGCTACACTATTTACTAGGTTTTTAATCTAATATAAAACTCTAATTTTAAATTTAAGACATTGGGAAAGTAGGGGACATACTTTAAATGGCAACCCAGATTGTCTTGCTCTATTCAAACTTTTTACTACTTCAGCATAGACAGATGCCTTTTTCTCCATGGTTGGTCTACTAGTCATGGGAACAATCTCCATGCTACCAGAAGAGACTTGTGGACTAGAAGAAATAGATACAATCTGGCCAGAGTGGGTACCCAGATTGCTGTTAGCAATCATGTTTGTCCTCGGTAATGTAGAGATTCGGCTCAAACTCTGAAGGAAATCACGCTTTTCTTTTTGCCAATCCTCCTGTCAAACATTAAATACTACTGAGCAGTAAGAAGGTTGAACCCCATATTATCAACTACAAATAAACCTATTTTAAATCCCTTCAACCCCTTCAATCCATTTCCATTGTCATAATCTGGTTCCAAAATCACAAAAAATATAAGGATTGGTATTTCCTTTTGAAAATTTAAGGCATTTGACTACAGTCATATAAATAAAGAAAAGAAAATATAACTACATAAAAGACACAGCCATAAAGATTTCTTATTTTCAGCAATGCAAGAAAAAGATAGAACGCATTGAGTGTGCAAAAAAATGGTTTACCAAAACTTACTCCAAAATAGTTTTATGAATATACCTTAGCAAACAAATTACAAAAGATATCTCCAGTGATAACCGATAATTACACAAAGAATAGAGAAATAGTCTTGGGTGTGCCACGAAATGAAAGGCAAGATTACACTAACCTCCAAAACTTTCATCATATAATCATTGAAACTCCTGAGATTATCCTTCTGAGCTTCCTGGACAGCAGAGACCATTGCCATTTCATGAACCTGAGAACGAAAAAGAGTACTCAATATTGTCACAGTTCTAATGTAAAGTAAAAAAAAAAATGAAAACCAACAATAACCATCACCAATAAAGGACGGCTCTTTAACTTTGACAAGTGATTTATTGAAAAATCAAACATCAGTGTTGTCAAATATCGGCCATGGTGGATTGCGGTGGTGTATTATTTGACAACCGCCATGGCCAATATGTGAAGGATGGCGGTGCCATGGAGGATTTTTGGCTTTCCGCCATGGTCCCCATTTGCCATTGATAACACTACATCAGATTCAGAATTCCAACGTTATATTTGAATCCAAATATACAAATATTTCTAATTGATTTTTGTGAACACTTGTGTGAAAAAAATGCAAGCAAATTCAAAAAGGTAGACTTAGATTAGAGTGCATGATGTCTAACACGGATAAAAACTATCCAAATTGAATCAATTTAAGTTCAAATAATTATTTAAAAGTGATAGTAAGTCCAAGATGGATAACAAGCAAATTGAAAGTGGAAATTACCTGCTGCAGATACTCCTCGACGCTTGTTGCTTCAACAGGAAACACATCCTCAAAAGTTGTCTTTATGCAACAAAAACAGATGAAGGGCACAACATTAGCAAAATATATGAGTTGAGAAATTAAACAGGCACAGGAAAAGCAACTGAGAAAGTAATTTGGCATGAACTTCCAACCAAATTACTTAAGTGGGTATATCAGGAAAACACAGAAGTCTATGCAACTTAAGTGGTACCTTCAACTCAAATGACTTCAGATCCCTTGCAAGCTGCTCTGCATTTATACCCTCGCGGGCAAGAAGCCTGAACATGTACATGCAAAAGAAATAACAAAGAAATCATCACGCTAATTGCCTACATGCTATCAGGAATTCGAGCATCATATACTTTAAGAAAATGATAGAACGCAATCTATTTGAGGCATGTAAGACGGTGATCTCAACATACCCTATATAGTATATATGTAAAACAAAAGCAATACCACTATTAAGATAAGCAAAAGGATTTGAAAGAACAACTACATATCATGATCAAAAAAAAAAAACTATTAAACCGCTCAAAGCAATCCAACTAGGAACCAACCAAAACATAATTTAGTAAGATTTTTCGCGATTTCTGAATTTTAAAATGATTGAACAATTTAGGCAAAATATAAATAGGAATTCCGTATTATCAACAACTGAAAAGTACCTAGTTGCAGCAATGGATTGTGAAGGCGCCTCGGCTCTTACAGTCTTCGATTTAAGCTTCTTCGATAAGGCTTCGAGTTGATCTAAGTTCCTCTAAACAATGTACAAAAATGAATTCAAAATCATAGTAAATCAACAATTATTTCAATTTCTTTAATCAGTGAAAATCCTAACTAACATGAAGTAATGTTTATTAAATTATTTAACTCAAATTGAAGCTACGCATAGTTCAAATTCAAAATCAAATCAAAAGACATTTATACTTCTTAAACTAGAAATGGATTGAATAATGATTTGGATGAAAAGAGAAGAGTGAAAGGATTGTATGCGATTGAGAGAACCTGGAGAGGAGGGAACTGAGCAGAAGGAGCAGCTTGTTCGAGAAGCTTGGAGGAAGAGTGTAGTAGATCGGTCCAACTGGCCAAATCTTCGTTCGCCATGAATCTTCAACGAACGAGCGAGCTCAACGACGTAATGAGAAGAAGGGTTTTGGAAGTTCTTCTGTTTTCTTTCTTAAGCCCTAAAATTTGAAAAGAGGTTCCTGAGGATGGTGATGAACCGGTTTTCTATCTTTACGGTTCAAATGGCCAAAAAAACGGTTTAAGATAGAGAGATTTATCTCGCGACAAAGGCTTTGGCTCTCTTTGGTAAGCACCAAAAGCTAGCTTATAGCTTATAAGTTAAAAGCTCTGTTTGGTAACGACATTTTCGTTACGAGCTTATAGCTTATTTTGACTAACTTATAGCTTATTTTCAAACGCTATTTCAATTAGCTTATAGCTTATAGCTTATTGTCTTTTCTTCCACTTTTACCCTTATTATTTTAACTAAAACCCAATTTTACCTTTTAGTACTTATTTTGATTATTATTTTGGATTAATATAATTTAGCCAAAATTATCTTTTTTCAACAAGCATAATTAACATTATTTTAATATTTATTATATTTGTTATATATGACGAGCAAACATCCTCACAATTTTTTTTGAACTAACTTTTCACTCTCTACTTTTACAAAATTGACTTTTTAGTATAATATTATTATTATCTATTCATTGTATATGTTGTAATTAAGTTTTACAATAATATAATTTATATATACATATTAAATATATTTTACTGTAATGTTTACTTTTTTTATAAAAGGTAAAAATATTTTTTAATAATATCTTAAATATTAATTTATATAAATTTTATTATAAAGTGATAATGCCCTTTCATGTAATTTTACATTATCTTATCAGCTATAAGCTAATTTTACCAAACACTTTAATTAGCTTATCAGCTATAAGCTATAAGCCATTAGCTATAAGCTATAAGCTATAAGCTAGCTTATAAGCTAACCGCTATTTTTACCAAACAGAGCCTTTGATAAACAAAAAAAGCTAGCTTATAGCTTATAAGCTAAAAGTCCTGTTTGGTAACGGTCTTTTCATTATGAGCTTATAGTTTATTTTGACTGGCTTATAGCTTATTTTCAAACACTATTTCAATTAGCTTATAGCTTATTGTATTTTCTTCCACTTTTACCCTTATTATTTTAACTAAACCCAATTTTACCCTTATAGTTAATTATAATATAAAATAAAAATATATGTTTAATACTGCTGCAATAATTGATTATAATTTAAAATAAACAATGTAGGCTAATTGTTTTTGATTAATATAGGCTAATTGTTATATACTCGTATTCTTATATCCGTAACTTTTTTTTTTAAACAAATCTGGAACTATAATTATTATTTTTTTAAAGTAGGTATATTGCTAGTGTACGTATACTATGGGTACGTATAGCCCAGCTTTTTTAGTTCTGCTTTTTTAGGTCTCAGAAGCTGACTAAAAGCTAAAAGTGAAAATAAGAACTTTCAAAAACAGAGTAAAAGTTGTTTGGTAATTGTTGTTTTTTTTAACTTCAAAGTTATCTTTAATCTAAAATTTGTTTAGTAAAATATATTTTTTTTAAAAAAGATTTGTACCAAAAATAAAAAAAAATAAAAAAAGATAATGACAACTAATAATATTTAAATGAAAACAACCTAAAAAATAATAAAAAGAGCCTTCAGTGGGATTCGAAGCGGGATCATTGCAAAAAAAGCTTCGGATTTTTTTTCAAAAGTAGGTTTCAACCTCTTTTTCTAGAAGCTCATTTAATCCAATTTTGGACATAAAAAAAATCTGCTTTTTACAGTTAAGAGTTTTGTTAAAAATGTGTTTGACCCAACTTTTGATTAAAAAGAGAATTTAAAGCTAAAAAAAGTCGGGCCAAACGGAGCCTATGAAAGTATAATATTAATTTGTACACACCAAAACTTGTTTTTGTTTTTTACCTGAATGCATACATTTTTTTTCTAATAAACACAATAATTTTGTACTTTTACTTTTTAGAAAACCTTTGATTCTTAGAAAATAAATTTAAAACAAAATTTCAGGAAATAAAAATTACTTTAACAAGGTTTTATAATTGTATTTTTAAATGCTATGTATTTTAAATATTAATTTAATATAAATTTTATTATGATTTGACAATACCCTTTTATGTCATTTTACATTTCAGCTAGTTAAACCGCTATTTTTACCAAACACTTCAATTAGCTTATAAGTTATAAGCTATAAGCTATCAGCTATAAACTATAAGCTATCAGTCATTTTTACCACACAAAGCCAAAATGTTTCATGAGAAAAACACGAAAGGATAGTTTAATGCGTTTTGTGACTATGGCACTACGCCAGTAATCATACATGTGGCTTATATACCATTAATCAGGTACTGGATATGATTATTTTTATTTTTATTTTTCTTGTGGGTTATTTATGTTTTTATTGTTAGTATGAAAATGATTTGTTGTTCATCTTATTTGCAGGATGAAAATAGTCCATCATCAATGCCTACAACAGAACCTCCCCCTCAAACTATTGATTAAGGTGACAAAGAACGATCAATGTGGCAATGTTCAAAACAACAAGAAAAGGAAAGTCATGGATATGAAATGGTATGTTCGATTATGATATGATTTTTCACTCTATTTTAAGAACGATCCTTTTCTTTTATTAAATAGCCTATAGTTAAATAATTTGTTCAATTCTGCTGCTGTTGCTGCACTCTATTTTAAGAATTTGTTGAATTCTGCTGCTGTTGCTGACGTTCAACCAAACACATTACTAAAGTTCAACCAAACACATTACTATTCTGCTGCTGTTGCTGCACTAGCCTTGATTGAATTGTTGTATGATAGTGTGTAGGAGGGGTTTGGATTGTTAGACTTTTACCATTTCTTTGGCTAGCTGAAGTAAAATATTCCAACTGGTATGGTGCATTGGTGCCTCTAGCTAGTTAACATAGGATTGCTTCCATTAGTAGCAACATCAAAGTTCATTATTCTGATAAGATGAATAAATAAGTAGATTAGTGCTTTCATGTTTTAGATCTTTTTATTTGTTTTTAAATCAATTAATCTGACCAACAATTTGTTCAATTATGATATGTAGATGGAGTCATGGAGATGGAAAAAGAATAGAGAAAAATTACGCAAAGAAAATCAATTACAAAAGATATCTCCGGTGATAACCCTTAATTACGCAATGAATAGAGAAATTTTTTTGGGTGTGCCATGAAATGAAAGGCAAGATTACATTAACCTCCAAAACTTTCATCTTGGGTGATGTATTATTTGACAACTGCCATGGCCAATATGTGAAGGATGGCAATGCCATGGAGGATTTTTGGCTTTCCGCCATGGTCCCCATCTGCCATTCACAACACTACATCAGATTCAGAATTTCAACGTTATATTTGAATCCAAAGATACAAATATTTCTAATTGATTTTTTAGAACACTTTTGTGTGAAACAAATGTAAGCAAACTCAAAAAGGTAGACTTAGATTTAAAATTAATTTCTTATTCTAGGTGCGATTGTCAAAAAAAAATATTGCTTCTTATTCGAATAAATTTCACAAGACAAGTTCATCATACTTGATTCCTTAACAAAATTGACGAAGGACGTAAGACAATATGATGGTTATCAACGATAAGTCATAATTATTACATTACACTTTAAGCAATTAGATAAGTGAATTTTTTTTTACTAAATCATATAAGTGAAATTGCTGACAATATTTTAACTCAACATCTTAATACATTAAATATATAAATCATCTCTAGTTTATATACTAGTACTTCACTTGTGTTCTAATATATTTTTGTTTATATTTTGAAACGGATCGGAAATTGTTCAGCATTACTTTTGGATCTAAGCTACGTGGTTTAATCTAGTAGTGAGAAGTTTTAGTAACATGCATGAGATCTTAAATTAGATTATGATTGACGTAAACAAAAAAAAAAAGCATTTTTTTGAGATCTACGTGAGACAGGACGTGAGGCTCTCCTCACACCACATTACATATACTTTCATTAATTTATATGAAATTTAATAATACTACTACTATGCATGACACTTGAGACTAAGATAGACTGGGTAATTATAGCAACCAATTAAAAAACACTTACAAAATCTGAAATCAAGAGATATGGACTTAGTTTGTCTTGTTATCATGATGATGATGATGACCTTTTCTACAATTCTATTATAATCATAATTAACCACTTGGTCACTAATTTCTTCACCAACCGTCCTACCCTATCTTTTTTTATTTATGACTTAGAAGAAAAAATCAACACACAAGAATAGACACACAAAACCGTTGAGAATAATCCTAAATATTTTTTAAAATTTTTATATTTAAATATATCTTAAATTTATATTTAAAATAAATATTACTCCCTCCGTCTTAAATATATGAAACAATCTACTTTTTTTTTAAATATTTTTTTCAATGTATCTACTTTTTAGATACATTGAAAAATTGATGTATGTAGTTTATAATATAGGTTAGGTACATTAACTTTTCAATGTATCTAAAAAGTAGATTGTTTCTTATATTTATCGGAGGGGTATTAGAATTTAAGATTTATATTTCTGTTTAGATTTTTAAGAAGAGAAACAAGGAATATGCACTAACCGTGTAAAATTACACTGTTAACCAATACCAACCATATTTTCTGCCACATCATCTCATTTCACCACACTTTCTTGATATGACATGGCAAAATGATAATTTTTTATTGGACGATCGTGTAAAACTATTTTACATTGTGTGGGCATCTCCATTAAACTTTTTTACAATATTAAAAATTAGTTTGTTATTTAAGGACTATAAATTATTTTTATGTAAAATTTTATACATAGAGTCATATAAAAAACATAATTATTAACACTAAAAGTGAAACTCATATATAGCCATACATATACTATTATATATTGCATCAAAGAATTGTCAAAGAAAGATCCAGAAAGAGTAAAGAAGAAGAATAAGAAACTATGGAAGGTTTACAAAGATCTGCAGTATCTTTCAGAAGACAAGGTTCATCAGGATTTGTTTGGGATGATAAGTTTTTACAAGAAGAAATAAACAAAATGAATCAAAATCAGAACAACAACAATCAAGAACAAGACAAAGATGAAATCAAAGAGATGAATCGTGATGAACTTCCACAGCTTGGATCAATCAATACTGTTCAAAGAAGTCGTTCTAATGGTGGAGGACGTGGTTACCGTACCGGAAAAGTTTCTCCGGCGATCGAGCCACCGTCTCCGAGGATATCGGCTTGTGGATTTTGTGGTGCTTTTGGGAAAGTAGGAGAAAAGAGAAAACCTCCTAAGCATCGATCCAGGTAGTGTTTTTTTTGTTGTTGTCTTTGTCGGTGGTTTGAAACGGTGGTTTTAGTTGCCGGAGATGGAATATTCCGGCGAGGGTGAAAGGTTATGATGTTTTGTGGGGTACTAGTATTTAGTATTTAGTAGTTGAGTTCATCATGAATTATACTATAAAGTATTGTTAAGAACATAATGATGATGAATATGTGTTTTTATATTTTTCCTTTTGCTTTTTTATCATTACAGAATTCAAGTGTCTTTGTTATTTTGTCTATTAAAGGGTTTTTTTTATAAATAATTTAGTGGCTAAATTTTTATCTTTAAAAAGAAATAATAGGAATCTACTATTAGATTTGAAGACGTCTTCCAAAGTTTGTTACTCTTTTTGATTTGATGGTTTTCATGACAAATGAACTTTTAGCTTAAATATAATTTTTTTGGACATGTGCTTAAATATATTTTAGCTTCTCTATTTTGCTTAGTTTATAATCTTGGTCACTGCATTTGTAAGTCCACAATTTTGGTCTTTAATTTTTGAAAAATGTAATGTAAAATATATGAATTTTTCTTTTCTACTTAAGAATTTCACATTATCGGATAGAATAATGATATTTGAACAATTAAAAGTTGATAATTTTGCGTAAAAAAAAAAAGAGTAAAAGTTGACAACTTTTTAAACAAATTTCTCTTTTCTTCGTTTTCCTATTTGGCAACAAAAACAATAAAGTGAGAGTGGAGAGATTAAGAATATAATGAGAGTACGAGAGAGTGATTTGTCAAAAAGTTGTCAACTTTTAGTTGTTCAAATATCACTTATTTATAGTGTTGAGTTAAACACATCTTAAATTTTATATGGATATCTAATTCTATTCAAAATTCAATTGAACCACATTCTATCAGGCGATCACTCGGATCACACACTCCATATGTCCAATTTTGGCCATGAAGGGAGTTGTTAGAAATCCCTAATTTTTAATAACTTGTATGCAATCAAAATATATGTTATTCTATATCACGAAATTAAAGAGATTTGACGTGTCTAAGTCTATGTTTAATATTACAATAGGTATGTTAGAATCACGTTGACCCATCATAATTTTCTAAAAGCAATATTTTATAGCTTATGCAAAATCACGATAAATTAGTATGATTTTGACATATTTATTGTGATACCAAATATACACACAATGAATCTTCATTTAACAACTCATTACTATTGTGATAAACTCACTAAATAAATATTTTATTTTTGGTTTCATGGTTGATTTTTTTTTTTTGACGATTTCATGGTGGTTTGTTGGTCTAAAGTTGGTCTTTGTACCTAACTCATTTGGTTTGAAATCAACGCAGAAAGTGGCGACAACAAAAGATAAAATTTTATCCGTTACATCATCAAAATACACATAATTCTTCTTGTTGTTTTTTTTTTCATCTTGTACCAAAAAAAAATACAAGAGGGTGAGTTCAACTATCATTCCTAAATTAGGAATGAGAGAATACTTTTTGTAGGTGATTGTAAGTACAACGCTATTTAAACATTAGTCTTTATCTTGATGAGCTTTAGAGATTTGATTCACTTAATTTTTTATTTTAAAAAATACATATAAGAAAAGGTCAAACATTTTGAATATAGGGGTAACAACTCTAGATTTATAATAGTCAAAATAAATGGACATCCTATATATATTTCGGGAAAAAAAGAGGTTAATATTAGTTTTTTTGTTTCAACGAAACTTGAACTTGAAACTTTTTACACCTTTAACTCTTAGAACACACTAACATCCACATTTCATCTGTCTTGCCTGCCAATCAGACAAAGGAAAAGAAAAGAATTAACATACATTTGAATATGTGCAAAATTATTTAAAATTGTGGTAAAATATTAGGTTCACATATAAACTTACTATTTATAGCTTCTCCAAAATTACAGCAACCCAAAATTGAATGCCTTTGGAGCTTCAAACACTAAATCAAACCCATGCTACAAAGATAGAACTGGCGCGCGGACAAAAAAAACTATAATATTTATTTTGTTTGTTGGATCTAATAATCCAATCTAAACGAGGAAATAAGATTACAACATATAATCTACTTTTAAGAAAACTTCATCTCTTACACGTTTTGGATAGACTCACAAAACAAATTCTTCTACGAAACAATACACTTTTGAAACAACCACATTTTATGAAATGCACATAGAAAATAAGTGTCGTACCATACATTTGTTTGTTTTCACAATTGAAATATGATGTGAATTATAAATTCAATGTTTAAAAAAATTTGTGATTAATACAACACTATTTTATTTTATTTTTAAAAATGTAACACTATTTAATTATTACTTATGTAAGATTATAAAATAATAATAATAACATGTGTAATTGACGATTTATATTTTAAAACAGTTTTTTATGTATATTTAATAAAATCTGAAACTAAAATCTAGACCGTTTAATCTCAATCAAACGGTCACTAATCAATGACTGCGTGATTGTATGTTCTATCCGACCGCCCATAATCCATATCAGTAATGTAAAGGTGTTGTGTTCTAGCACCTTAAAATGGCAACCAACAAATCATTTCTAAATTCTGAATATAATATTACAATCTTACAAAGATACCCAACAAAATTTAGTTAAGACGTTGTCATAAAATAAACAAACTTATAAACATAAGACAAGACAACTCTCCTATGTATGCGTTCTTCTGGTGTTGTTTTCTTGGCCTCATATTTTGTGGTACATGTAATAATGTAACGAACTATTCACAGTTCCTAACAAATAGGAAAAAATTCAACTAAACAAACTCTTGTAAGATTCTGACACAATATACAACACAACTCAGCTCAGCAGAACAGAACAAGAACAATGGGTTATTGAAGAATGGAACAAGAACAAAACCAGCAGAACAGAACAAGAACAATGGGTTATTGAAGAATCAACCTAGTACTATAAGAATGAGATCTTCTATTTCAATAAATGCCATTATAATTATCTTCATTCATGTTCTCACTTACCATGCACAAGGGTTTGATTCTGTTATCAGACTCCCATATTCTGGTTTGACCCGAACCAGATCCAAAACCAAACGGGTTCTTTCCATTGCTGATTTTGGTGCTAAGGGTGATGGTTTCCATAATGACACACAGGTTGTTTACTTGTTTAAATTTTTAGGCTTTTTTATAAAATGATATGCAAAATTGTTGTTTACTGAGAAATGCATCATAGTACTGTACAATGTAAATGATCATCAATCATATGTTTGAGCTCAAGTGTTTAATGAGCTCCATCTAAGGACAAATCGTTTGGGAGAATCCGAATTTGATTCCTGGGTGGAACAATGTTTGGCTGAACTTTACTTACCTCTTAGCCGAACTCCAAATTATCAGGGTCTCTTTCTTCTGGGAACTGGACCGGAGGGTTAACGCAAAAAAAATGAACATGTATGGTGCTTCTTTTTAAATTGTCAGCATAGGATAGTATTGATTGAGATTCATAGTTTACAGAATGTTTAGGCGACAATTGACCATTTGATAACTTTGTTACCCTTAGGGATATCCACCTAATGTTTGATAATTTGTCTCATGGAGCAAACAAATATGTTAGGATATAGAATATAGGTTAATTAGAGTAGTTAAGAGTTGATTAGTAGAAGTTAATTATTAAGTTGATAAGTTTGTTGGGTGATTTTTAAGTTGTTAATTTTGTTATTCTTAGAAACTCTTTAAATTGTCCTCAATTGGTAGAAGATAATATATCTTTGAATAATTAAATTTTGTGATTAGAGAATTCTAGTGTCATAGGAGAGTGCTCCTTGGGGTAGCCTTGAGTGCAAGGTTATCATCTTCACAGTAAACCTTATGTATATTCTCTTTCGATCTCTCTACACCAATAAGAAATCTTTCATTTGTTTGCAAACTTTATTCCTTTGAATCTATTTTTACACCACTATTCTAGGAATATTTTCTTGTTCAAAGAAAGGATCCTAACACAATACTTAACTGGTGATGGAACCTTGGCTAAGAAATGGTGGATTCTTGATCCCTCATTTCCACATGTCAAACACTCCATATGGAGATCTTGCAAAAATGTTTTGCCCAATAGACAGATCAAGCACTAAAGGTGTTATATGTCCGATCACATGTGCTCACTGTGAACAAATATAGAGAATCCTTGGCACCTTTTTCTGACATGTAGCCGTAGCATTGCATGCTGGCAGGAGTGTGGGTTGTGGCACATTGCGGAGGAGCATATTATGTACCATGAAAATTTTAAAGATTGTTTTTTTGGCTTGGGGGAAGAGCTGAATACTCATCAAATTACTAATGTGGCAAGCTATTGTGGAGGAGCCGAAGCAGATTGGAAAGCGAGCATGGTTGGATCGGTTCTCTTGGTACCAAATGCAAGATCAAGATGTCCCTGGAGCAACAAGGCTTGGTCACCATGACTGCCTTGTAGCATGGATTAACCCCTTGCAGGAATGATAGAAATGAATGTTGACGCAGGTTTAAACTTGAACCATGAAAGCATTAGATGACAAGCAAACACAGTAGCTCATACTTTTGCTAGGGTGGCCGCTAATCAAGCTTGTGCTCAGTTTTTTACTTCATGCCTGATTGTATCGTACATTTGATTGAAAATGAAATGCAATAGTCTTTTTACAGTAATAAAGAACATTTTTTTCATTCATCTTTTTCAGGCTTTCTTTGAGGCTTGGAAAATCGCGTGTTCTTTCTCTGGATTTACAAAAGTTATCTTTCCATATGGGAAAACTTTTCTTGTCCATCCAATTGACATTGCTGGACCGTGTCGATCTAAGATCACTTTGAGGGTAAGCACCGAGATTCTGTCATGCATCTTTTAATTCCTGAGTGAACTATGTCTTATAGAAAACAATTATTTATTTTTTACTATTTTAAATTTACTATTATAGATCTCAGGAACAATAGTTGCACCGCGAGATCCTGAGGTATGGCATGACTTAAATAAGCGCAAATGGATTTACTTCCACGGGGTGAACCACCTTTCTATAGATGGTGGAGGGAAAATAGACGGAATGGGACAAGAATGGTGGTCCAGATCTTGCAAGCATAACTACACAAATGTATAGCTATCTGACAAGCCTAATTTCATATGTAGTATTTAAAGTTTATTCGTCAGTCTAACTTAGTCATGATGACTTCAAAATCTCCTTTTGCAGCCATGTAAGCCAGCTCCAACGGTTAGTGACGCTTCAAAATATGGAGCAAAACAGTTATTTTCTATGATCTGATGATACACTAGTTATCGATGCATTAGCTGAAATATGAAACTACATTTACACTGCAGGCCCTGACTTTTCATAGATGCAAGAATCTGAAAATCAGCAACCTTATGCTGATAAATAGCCAAAAAATGCACATGGCGTTCACTAGCTGTAGGCGAGTTGTTGCATCGCATCTCAAAGTATTAGCACCTGCCACCAGTCCTAATACTGATGGAATCCACATTAGTGCAACAACAGGTGTTGAGATTAGTCGTAGTGTTATTAGAACAGGTGTGTTAACCTCAATCCAATGCAATATTAGCTTTACTCATCTTGAAAGATATAATGGTCTCAGTGAAAGTTTAACATCTTATGCACTTTAGAAGTTCCAAAACAAACGTTATGTCCCATTTCAGGTGATGACTGCATCTCCATAGTAAGAAATTCTTCACGGGTCTGGATCCGAAATATTTCCTGTGGTCCAGGCCATGGCATAAGGTGAAAGTGATATTCACTTATAGGTCATTAGTAGCCCAATTAGTATAATTCTTAACCGATACCGTAACCTATTTTTCAGCATTGGTAGCTTGGGGAAATCAAATGCATGGGAGAAGATTCAAAATGTAAAAGTTGATGGAGCTTATCTTTACAACACTGATAATGGGGTGAGAATCAAAACATGGCAGGTAAGTTTCTTGGTAACTGTAGCATTTTCATTCTCGTTATATGTCAGTTGATTGAGTTGAGTCAAATTTTCTTTAGGGTGGGAGTGGTTTTGCATCCAATATCACATTCAAGAATATCTTGATGGAAAATGTGTCCAATCCAATAATCATTGATCAATACTACTGTGACTCACGAAATCCATGCAAGAATCAGGTATGGAATCTTTATAGAGGTTTTTGCAAGGTTATCATGTAAATCTGCATGTGTATGGAGTGATGCACAATTAATGTCCTGCGTTGTGATGCAGACTTCGGCTGTTCAAGTGGGGAACATATCCTTTATTAATATTGAAGGAACTTCAGCCACTGAAGAAACAATTAAATTTGCTTGCAGTGATACCTCTCCATGTGAAGGACTATATCTCGAAAACATTTTTCTTCCATCATACTTTGGAGGAGATACAAGATCTTTCTGCTGGCAAGCTCATGGTTCTGCTCAAGGTTATGTGTATCCTCCTGCTTGTTTTTCAAACAGTAGCGATTTTATTAGACAGAATGTGTTGTTAGAGCCAAATCCTGCTATCAATTCTGTCTGAACAGAAGGTATTTTGTACATAATAAAATGAGTAGATGAACCCTTCATATCAGTTCTGCAGGGTATTCAAGGGAAAGGTAGACACGGTGATCGGCGAATGTATAAATCCATATGAATGCATGCACTTGCATCATTGAATTTGATTTGTTTTCCTGGTAGTGTTTTCTGGTTTTTTTTTTCCAGTGTAATTTCGTGCAATCTCTGAACGTCATGATCGAATGAATGCCTCAAAAAATTATGCTAAATCGTACGGCAAAATCAAATTCGAATGATTTTAAACAATAGGATCACTTCTATGGAATAAGTTGTAAAATGCACACAAGTAGTATAAACAACCACTTGAATTGACTAATAGGAAATAATAAGAGAAAACTGGGTATTATATAGAAAAAGAAAAACACTCTACACGTAGACATGACATGACATATACTCCAAATGTAATGCACCAAATTTTGATCCAAAGTGTTACTTAATTACGTTGATTATTTTAGAAAAATTAAATTTCACGTACTGGTTTCGTGAGGTCTCTCTTTTCTTATCTCGCTAGCAAGATAATTTTAACTTCAATAATATATTTTTTTCTAATAAATTCAGAGTTAAGTTAACAAAAGAATAACAACTGTTTAATTTTTATTAAGAATAACTGAATGGTTTAAGCTTTCTAGCAAATTCTTGCATTGCAAGTGCAAATTCTCCTGCGTGTTCATAAAATCACTTGTGTCTGTCGAATTAGTCAGCAGATGCGCACAAGAGGTATAAGCAGCCACCTGAATAGCCTAATAAGAAAAGCTAAGCAATTTGAGAAAAGAAAAGCAAAATCCATATCCTTGTTATTGAAACTTATGTTTAATGAATTGATCAGAAAGTGATAACAGATTGCTGTAACAAATTGCAACAGGATAATACAAAAATTTTGAGGAAAATTACTAATTCACAAACTGAATCAATATTTCTATCTTAATGGACCAGACTCTGGACTACATTATAAGGTCTACAAAAGTGAACTTTTCACTAATGTTTTGCATATGAAACTTGTTTTGAATCAGAGGCAGCTCCAGTTTTAAGCCCAGGGGCCAAGTTTGGGGCAACCATGGGCAAGTGGCATATCCATGTTTCTCCAATATCTGAAAGTTTTAGGTACCATCTTATCAACATATAGTGTTCCATCTAGGTGATCACACTCGTGCTGTAAAATCCGAGCCTGCCAACCAGAAGCATTTATCTTGATTGGCTCACCATTTCGATCAAAACCTGACACCTCGACATCAAGGTACCGCTCTACCACAGCTTGAAATCGATCAACGCTGCAAAATATTGCAGATGATGTTAAGGTAACTTGGATATATATATATATATATATATGTATGTATGTAGTTTATGCACACATTATTACCATCAAGAATTTAGACTGACATTTTGAATATTAAAGTAAGATATGCACAATTCCTAAATATGAGGATGAACAAATGGTATGTCAGTTTTGAAATTGCAAGTATGGAAACAGAAAATGAAAAGGTTGTTAGTAAATTATTGCCACACCTTAAGCACCCTTCAAAAAAGAAGGCAGTCCTGTTGCTCTTGTTCTTTAGCTTGGGGTTCAGAATCACCTGCCTCAGTCAAGAGAACTACTGAATGAATGTGTATAGCTCAAGTAACATATCTCATGTACAGAACAAGACTATGAATTTTTCATTTCAATAAATGAATGAACAAAACTATTGATTCTTATATCTTCCAACTGACTCCAAGCTATGGAAAGCTTCTTCTTTCAGCCAGTATATCACTGATACATACGTTAAAATAATCCAATTCATGCTTCCAGAATCTTTTTATTATTTATCATGATTTTTGCATTGCATGCCCAAGGTTATACTGTGTTCCACAAAGGCAATTTCTTAATATTCACAAGTAACATTAAAAAAAGCTTTCACTCATTCACATATCGTATGAGCAATACATTACATTTACATACCAAAAGATCAAAAGGTCTTCTGTCTTGTGCTTTGGTCTCCTCTTCTGGACTGTAACTAATATATTCTTCTTTATCCTCCAAAACAATTATCTGCATACATAAAAAAACACAAGGAAAAACATGTTTTTAGTCCAACAAGAACAATCTATGTAACACCGACACTTCACATTAAAGATGTGTCACATTTGACATGTGTTTGTGTCTGTTGCAGTCTAGAACACAGTCCTAGGATTCAGCCCCCAATGAGGGAGTGGGTTACCTAAGATTTTTTAGGAATGTGTGTAGAACATGTCTTTTCCCAAAATGCTAAGTCTCCTTATATGGTGCTCCCCTATTAGAGTTTTCTGAGATTCCTTGGCCTCTCCAATCATTGTCGGATCCAACCCTAAATGGGGTGTAGGTCCTAGCGGATATTGTATCCTTAGATAGCATTGATTGGATAATCTATAGAGTGGCCGTACGCGGCACATTGTGTACGTACAACAAATAACTTACTCTACTAGCTAGTGACACCTCGGTGCCCTGGCCAGCGTATTAGCACTCTCCTGTGGACAAGTGTCGCAGTCGGCCGTCATAGACTCTCTTGGCTAGGTCCCAGACCCCACCATCTTGTCTTTGGGGTTCCAACCTCAAGGTAGCTAATCGTGTTCAACACAACACTGAGACATAGGGTTGAATTGACTTATTTGATCTTATCTATTGACATACATTTTGTGAGACTGTTTGTAAGAACTTATGAAAACAACTTAAAATAATTTTCATAAGTTCTCCGATATAGCCTATGAAAACTGCTCATAGTATATATAAAAAACAATTTACTTTAATTTTATCTTTTGCTATAAAAACAGGTTATCTTAACTTATACATAAGCGCTTATCATGATAAGCGTTTGTGCTATAAACTGCAAATAAGTTGTTTATCCAAACAGGCTCTCAATCATTGCATTTTATGTTAAATGCTATGTGCCGTCATGTCAATATTGTGTCTGGTGTTTGTGTCTATGATTGGTTTACAACAAGAATAAATAATAAAAAACACATTTTTTAAAAGGTACATTGATATTTCATACCCTAAAGGGGATTCCAATTTGTGGAGCAGCGAGACCAACTCCAGGGGATTTTCTCATAACAAGAATCATGTCATCGATTATCTTCTGAATCTTTTCTGATTTAATCTCAGTTGGATTAATGTTAAGTGCAGGATGATGAAGAACTGGGTCTCCGGCTTTTACAATGGAGGGCAATTTCCGCCATAGTGATGATGATGATGATGTTGAGCTGAAACTCAAATGTTTGGTATTCAATGCTGGAATTTTGCTGTTAGAGCTACAATTACATGCATATGCGCCACCAGCCAAACCTACACCACCGGCCGCGCCAACAGCTGCCGGCAACGGAATCACACGAATACGTGATAGCAGCCGCCGCGCCGCTGCCAATGCCATGTTTGTTTATTGTGTTTTGTTTTCTTCAAATTATTACACTAACTTTTTTAAATATATTTTAAATAAGATGCTTTAAATATGATAGTTTTTTTTTTTTATAAGCAAAGTTGGAATTAGTAAGGAATACAAGGGATACTCAAACCTTACAATTCACAAATAACCACTCTTAGAAGCTACTCAGACCTTAAGGGGTTATTACTTCAATCATAAAAAGAAAAGTTACACAGATTTCCAGCTTTACATGAGAACCAATACCAAGAGATAATTCTAATATGTTCAAAAATACTCTGAAAATCTGCAATATCACCCGTTGTTTCTCATTCGCCAAATGCACCACGTTGTTGCCAACCATAACAAATAACGAAATTTCATTCCTTTTTTCGTTTTTACGGTAGAACCAAAAAGTAAAAAATGTTGGCAGCCTACCCCTAGTTATTATAATGCAAACCCACATAAAAATAAATTTGGTGTCTTAAAATCTAGAATATTACATTAAATACCCCTTAAATTATTTCTACTAATTTAGTCTTTTTATTTTTTTACAATAAAATAATACTTTTATTAATAATAGCATAATAACTTTGGCTTGAATTACATTACATTAGGCACTTACCCGAGTTATATTTCCCACTATGTGCAAGTAAATTGGTTGTTTATTCTTATCACTTTTAACAAAAAGAAATGCGAGGCTAACCTCTCGATTGAAGGACAATGGGACATGAGCGTTGTGGTTTGAGACACTCATGGTTGGTCAGCGTGGCGGCAACTTGGACCAAACCCAAGGGTCGTAACAGAAAACAAGAGAAAGATGTAAAATGAACTTCATTATTTGGAAAGTTATTGATTACAACGTGTAGAACTTCTTATATACTAGTCTAAGAGGAGTTCTACTATATCTAACTGTGTACTAGACACATAGAATCTAAGCTAATCCTAACAGAAAACAGTTAGGCAGTTACAACTGTTAGCTTCTCTTTGTTAACCCAATAGTTTGTGTATTAGTGTGCTCTTGCTCTATGAACTCTGTTAAGTCATCTTCCATCTGTTTACTACCATTCCATTGATCATTTAACAACCTCCCACAAGCTTGGCCATGGTATATATTAATCATTCCAAGCTTGGATACAAAGTGATTAAATTTTGGGGATGGTAATGCCTTGGTTAAGAAGTCTGCAAGCTGTTCTTGAGTGGAGATGGGTAACAGTCTCAAAATTCCCTTTTGAACCTTTTCTCTTACAAAGTGGCAGTCTATTTCAAGATGTTTTGTTCTTTCATGGAACACAGGGTTCGAAGCAATGTGAATTGCACTCTGTGAATCACAATATAATGCTGGTTGCTTTGAGCATGTGATATTGAGATCCCTTAGTAAGTATAGAAGCCATTGAAGCTCGCATGTAGCACTTGAGAGAACCCTATATTCTGCCTCAGAAGAGGATCTTGAGATTGTTTGTTGTTTCTTAGCTCTCCATGATATCAAAGATTGTCCCAAAAAGAAGCAAAAACCAGTGGTTGACCTTCTAGAATCAATGCATCCTGCCCAGTCAGCATCAACATATCCTAAAATTTGTTTTTCTGAGCTTCTTGGGAACAAAAGGCCTCTCCCAGGGTTATGTTTCAAGTATCTAATAACTCTACAAGCAGTTTTGTAATGAGTGACAGTGGGAGAGTTCAAAAATTGGCTCAATTGTTGAGTAGCCAATGTAATATCAGGTCTAGTGGTATTGAGATACAAGAGTTTGCCAACAAGTCTTCTATAAGCTGATATGTCTTCAAATAAAGGGCTATTGTCTTGATGTAGTTTGGTGGAAGGATCCAGAGGCGTGCTGGCTGGTTTGGAGCCTAAAAGCCCCGATGATTCAAGAAGGTCTAAACAATATTTTCTCTGTGAAATGGTGATACCAGTCTTAGAATGTGCAACTTCCAATCCTAAGAAATACTTGAGGATGCCCAAATCTTTGATTTTGAAATTTGTATCAAGAATAGTTTTGATTCTAGTGAATTCTGTAAGTGAAGTACCAGCTAAGATTACATCATCCACATAAACAAGGAGTGCAGTAAATTCATTGCCTTGTGTAAGTGTGAATAATGAATAATCTGAAGTAGATTGATGATAGCCCTCTTGTAACAACAAACATGTGAGTTTCTCATACCACTTTCTGCTGGCTTGCTTTAGTCCATAGAGACTTTTCTGCAACTTACATACCTGATTAGGCAATGCTTGAACACCATCAGGAATACTCATGTACACATCTTCATGCAAGTCACCATGGAGAAAAGCATTGTTCACATCCAGTTGGTGTAAATGCCAGTTGTTTATGGAAGCAAGAGCTAGTAGAATTCTGACTGTTGTTAACTTTGCCACAGGAGAGAAAGTATCAAAAAAATCAAGACCTTCAACTTGATTGTAACCCTTTGCAACTAATCTTGCCTTATATCTCTCAATTGAACCATCAGCCTTATGCTTAATTTTATAAACCCACTTACTTCCAATAGGTTTAACATGTGGTGGTAAAGTTACTAGCTTCCATGTGCCATTCTTAGCTAAAGCATCTAATTCAACATTCATTGCTTTTAACCAATGATCATGCTGACATGCTTCTTTATAGGTTCTAGGCTCAATACTATTTGTAACAGACATAGCAAAAGACTTTTGAGAAGAAGACAAATGATCAAAAGAATGAAAAGAAGCAATAGGGTAGAGAATACCTGAAGGGATTGCTTCTGCATGATTGGTTGAAGTGTTGCAAACATAGTCAGACAAATAACTAGGAGGACGTGTGTGTCTGGTAGGTCTAGTATGGGCATTAGAATTTTGATCATTGTGTGAGTCATGAGGGGTATTTTCAGTAGTGGGAAATGGTATGGATGGAGATGTAGGAGAAGGGCTATCTGTGTTAGTAAAGTCAAGAGTGTTATTTGAAATATTTGAGTTAGTAGTGTTAGGTATGATGGGTGTAGGAGTTAAAGGGGACACATCATGACTATCAATAGAATCTGTGTGATAATGCCATGTGGAAGGATATGATGTTGGTTGGTAGGGTAGAATGTGTTCATGATGTGTTGTGTGTCTAGAGACTATTATTTCTTTATTATGAATGTCTAACAGAATTGTACCCTTCATACCAGGTTTGTAGCCAAGAAAAATACACTTTCTTGCTCTAGGAGCAAGCTTTGTTCTGTGAGCTTGCAGGGTAGTAGTGTAGGCTAAGGACCCAAAGACTTTAAACTCATTGAAATCAGGGTGTTTATTTTGAATGAGGAAATGTGGAGAATTATTTTGGAGTATTGGTGTGGGTAATCTATTTATGATAAAAGTAGCATAAAGGACAGCATAGGACCAAAAATGTTTTGGTAAATTTGACTGCAAAAGTAGAGACCTAGCAATATTCAAAATGTGTTGGTGTTTTCTCTCAACACGACCATTTTGCTCAGGGGTTTCTACACAACTAGTTTGGTGAATGATACCTTGTGAAGCATAAAATGAAGGAATATTGAATTCTGGTCCATTATCTGTTCTAATTATTTTGACTTTACAATTGTGTTGGTTTGAAATAAGTTTGATGAAATCTATGACATGTTGTCTGGCCTCACTTTTATGCTTCATAAGGGTTAACCAGGTATACCTACTATGATCATCTACAGCAGTTAAGAAATAAGCATGATTATGAATGGATTTGACAGCAATAGGACCCCAAATATCAAAGTGGATAAGATCAAATGGATGTTGTGCTTTATTAGAACTAACAGAGAAAGGTAATTTCTTATGTTTGGCCAAATGGCATACATCACATACAGCTTTAGCATTAACATGAATAAAGGGAAATTGAGAATGCAAAAGTTGCATTCTAGGTACAGAAGGATGACCTAGTCTAAAATGCCAAAGAGCACTAGTAGGTATGGATGCAAAAGAAGTAGAACTAGAATTACACACTAGTCTATTTGAAATGACTAAGTAGTACAAGTCTTCAACCTTGTCACCAGAACCAATCATCTTCTGGGTGTTCTTTGCCTGAATCAAACATTGGATACCATTAAACGAAACAGTGCAATTTAATTCAACACACAATTTTGCCACAGAAAGCAAGTTTAAAGAAAAATCAGGCACAAAAAGGACATTATTTAAAATCAAATCAGAGGAAAATTTAATGGTTCCAGCATGTTTGGCTATTGCATAATTACCATTAGGTAATTTAACATGAATAGGATGGATTTCATTGTAGGAATGAAACCATCGAAGTGATCCACAAATATGATCACTGGCTCCAGAATCAATGATCCAAGAGCCAAGAACAGAATTTTGACATGAAATAGAAGAGACGAGACTAGTATTGAGCTTACCAAGTGGTGAATGACCATTGGATTGAGTAGAATGAACCTGATTAGAAGATGCAGAAGATGATTGATTAAGAGATGACTGTTGAAGGAGCTGCATGAGCTGAGCATATTGTGCAGGAGTAATGCTATGAGATCTATTTCCATGAACTTCAGTATCCAAAGAATTATCAGCAATTGGAGTTTCTTGATAGCTAGAAGAAGCATTGTTGGAAGATCTCTCAGAATTAGCAAATCTTTTCTGGAGATGAGGTGGAAATCCATGCTTGGCATAACAGTTGTCCACAATATGATTGGATTTACCACAAAAAGTGCATACACGATTCGTGCCTTTGAAATTCGAACCATAACCATTGTTCGAACCGTATCCATTACCTCTACCAAAATTAGAATTTTTGGATCTAGAAGAATCTGCAGCATTTACTAACACTTTTGATTCATCAGAAGAAGAAGCAAAATTACCTTGACGTTCATGTTGTAATACCATTGAAAACACTTTGTTCATCGGTGGAAGAGGATCCATAAGCAAGATCTGTGACTTCACCATACTGAAATTCTCATTCAAACCAGTTAGGAATCGAACCACATAAAGAAGAGTATGATTCAAGCGTGCGTTGCGCATCGCATCACATGAACACTTGACACGGCAACTACAAGTAGGAATAGGAATGTAGATCTCAAGTTCCTCCCATAGAATCTTCAATTCAGAGTAGAATTCTGTTACAGTCTTGGAATCTTGTTGCATAGCGTAAATTTCTTGCATCAATTCAGAAATACGCACTAAATCTCCTTGTGAGAAGCGTTCCTTTAGATCGGTCCAAACATCGACCGCGTTTTCCATAAAAACAATAGATTGAGCGATTGAATCAGAAACGGAATTGAGAATCCATGAATGAACAAGCATATTACAGCGATTCCAAGCGCGATATGTAGGATCAAAGCTATCAGTAACGGGATCAATCGATCCATCAATGAATTCGAGTTTCATCTTACCTCCAAGCGCACGACGCATCGAACGCGCCCAAGAATGGTAATTTGAACCGGTGAGTTTGGGGAAAACAGTGACGGAGGAGGGTCCATCACTCGGATGAACGAAGAAAGGACTCGTTTGATCGAGTTGTGGATCGGTGACGGAACCTGAAGCTGTACGCACCATTGTTGCGGAAGTGAAGCTCTCTTGGTCAAGAGGCTCTAGATACCATAACAGAAAACAAGAGAAAGATGTAAAATGAACTTCATTATTTGGAAAGTTATTGATTACAACGTGTAGAACTTCTTATATACTAGTCTAAGAGGAGTTCTACTATATCTAACTGTGTACTAGACACATAGAATCTAAGCTAATCCTAACAGAAAACAGTTAGGCAGTTACAACTGTTAGCTTCTCTTTGTTAACCCAATAGTTTGTGTATTAGTGTGCTCTTGCTCTATGAACTCTGTTAAGTCATCTTCCATCTGTTTACTACCATTCCATTGATCATTTAACAGGTCGTGACACCATAGAAGTAGAAATGTGAGCCTTGGTGCATGCGGTTGAGTTCGCTAACAAAGGCGATAAACACCAAGTCTTTTTCCATGAAAAATTGAGGATTTCTTGCTAGAAACATATGCCGAGAAAGATGGTGGAGTTCAACACTATGACATACTTTGGTCACTATACGGAGAAGAATAGATCCTCAACTCCCATAACATTTATGTCCAGTGAAATCTCAACCCTTTATTTTTTTATTACCAACCACATTTTAATCTAAAATAAAAGAATGAATGGTAGATTAGTCCACTAGACCTCTTCATATGAAACTTTTACAGGAGAAGATCTAATCTCCTGCACTAAGGCAAACATGTTGATTATTATTTTAATCACACATATGTTTATTATACCGTACTTTTTCTATTAACTTGCATATACATATTATTTTTGGTTTTTTTCTAATCAACCGTTCATAATTTAAGGTATTTATCAATATTCTTGCCCTTAAGTTTTTATTTTTTGTCCTTGGCTCCTTGCCAATATGATATCTCTTACACCGATAGAATCTAAGTCACTATCAATGTAAGGATTTATTTTTTGTAAAAGGTGATCAAAGTAACAATTGATCAAGATATGACAAAATAATATATAAAGTATATCGTAGATTCTAAAAACTTTTTTATACAAGCATTTGTATTATGAATCACATTCATCACATGTTTTATATATATGTTTATTATAAGATTATAATAACATTAACTAATTCTGTAGTCCTTTACAAATCTAATATAAAGCTAATCAATTAATTACCACCACAAGATCAATATGAGAATGAAAGGTGGAGGCTCATTTTAGGGCTTGTAATAACTCTTGGAGCATATATATCAGTTCTTAGAGAATCCTTAAGTTGAAATAGTGGCCTATAAAAATCTTACCATCCAAGAAAATTGAACAATATCTTGAATAAATTGTGATACCCATTATATTTCTATAGAGTAAAAATTATATAATCGAGTAATTTCATAACACATATGCTAGTTTATATAAACAAACAATCCTTCACAAGGTGCGCCTTAAATTTAACCCGATCTCCACTTTAAGCTTATATTGATTTAGACGTCAAAGTATTTTTGTAGGTATACTTCCCTCCATCTCTGTCATCTCCACCTCAGATTTTAGTCTCCACCTCTTTACTTCCAGCGATCCACCATCACTGTGAATCCTTCTTAAACTTTGAAGTCTATCATGAATAATATTTCTTAATTTATGTGATATGATCAAAACGACTTATATTTTACGATGAAGATTACATATAAAAGTAAGGGAGACAACTTTCCCCTACATACCTTTTTGGCATTTCTAAGATATGCATAAAATAAATGGTAGAGGGTGTGGACATAATTAAGAACCCAATGTGGGACGGCAGCATCCCATGTCTCTCAATCAAAGGCAAGGATGGGCATCACATGCTTATCTTCATTATTGTATTGTCATTGCGTTGAAGAACCTTAGTACATGCAATGCACCTATATAGTTTATACATTTCTTTATGGTTTATGAAGGTTCGTATACATATAGATGCTTAATTAGATTACTTAATGTTCCCCATTAGTTTTAAGAATTCATTTAAATTAGCATAGGTGTTACTAGCATTGCTAACCAGGCATTAATCCACATGACCGTGCCTTAAGCCGCAAGATTAAATTGAATTAGTATGCTTCACATGGCACATCTGTTTCCTTAGAGACTCTCATAATGATTTCTAATTAAGATCTATTTGACTATTGAAGCATTCCATATAAGTCAAACTTCTTTTTATTTTATTTTCACAAATCCAATAGTCAAACTTAAAACTTCAGAAAAAGAATTTATTTTATATTATGTTCTATCAAGTAGTCTAATGGCAAAATTTATCTATTAGAATGAATAAGTTGGAGATCCGAAATTCGAACCACGATCCTGCATATAAAATGTAATATCCATATCAATTGAGCTATTAAGAAAATACAATTTCATTACCGATGAATGTAATCCATGTTTCATGTGCTTAACTTGCAAATAAGAAGTATAGGATTGATGGATTGTAACTGCCATTTGAGATGTTCAAATGCAATAGCTCTAGCTTAGCGAGAGCTAGCTGGCTTAGCGAGCCAACAAATATTTAGTTTTCTGTTTTGCAGTTAGTTGGTTATAGGGAAGTTATTTTGTTTTGTCTTAGGTAGTTAATTCTGTTACTTCTAGAGAAAGTAACCACCTATTGTATATAACTACTTTTGCCCCTTGTGGATGAATACAATTTTAATTTTTCCCTTATTCTCTCGTTCAATTACACAATTCTAAAACTTCATCTCTCTCAAATTGCTCCAACAATTACAACATTAAAAATTCCCCTAGGTACCTTAAACGAATCAAACGAGTTTCTTATAAAATGTATCACAAATAAAATAATTCAATTATATTAAATTTAACATGTCCCCTATAGTTGAATTGAAGAGATAAGATATTCAATTTTGTTATTAAAATTCTATTTCTCAATGAAAAAAACATGATAATTTAAAATTCGACTGCGAAATAAAATGTTCACCATTTTGATCCCACTTATCCAATCCAATGAGGAAGCATTAAGCTTTCTTCAAGAAATGGACAAATTGATCTAAATGTAAATATTACTACTTTCCTATGGGATTGATTGACACCATGCACATTTCCTACGCCAAGCATATCAATTATCAACCCACTAGATATTCTCCGCACGCACCTTTTTGCTTGCCACCATCTTTTAACTTTGGTTTCAAGGTGTTAGTTACCATTGAGTGGGACAAGGTGAAAAGTCATCACAAAGATTCATGGGAAAATATAAATTAGAATTTTTTTAAACCACTAAATTTCGTATAGTAACGAGGAATTTGGATAGTATGTTAAAGGTCTTCAGTTCGATTCTCATATTCTTTTATAAACAAAAGAAATTAGAAAAAAAATTGATCAACAATTAGTCAACATCAAAATGCACAAGTTAAAGTAGCTAAAAGTGGTAATTTATTATTGAAAAATAATAATTATTTATTAAAAAGTTATATATTTAATACAAAATTACTATTTTAAACTTTTTAACATGTGCAAGTTTGCACATGATAGAAAAACCCTTAATGTATTTGGCTTAACATAAATCTCTTTCAAAATTGTTCTCTATGATCTTAAATATAAGAAAAAAATTAGTCAACACCAGTTAATGTATTTGGTTTAACTTTTGTATCTGATAAATTTACTTTTGTTAATCTAATTTAATTTTTTTTTTTATATTTAGGACCAAAAATAGTATACTTTTTCCATTAATAAAGTATGAAACTTGAGACCTTATTTATTTAAGAGATTTGAGTTTAGTTCCACTCGAACCAATGTAAAGTCGGATATCTAAATTAGAAATTAGAAAAGCATGTAAACATTATGCCCTTCCTTTAAGGAATTAATTAATCTTTATCTTCTATTATATTATATATATATATAAGGAAGCACATGAGCCTATCCATGAAGCATCCATATTCCATTGTGATTTTGTAACAAAATACAACTATAGCTAGGCTTTGAGTACACAACAACAATGAGAAGGAGCTATATCCAAGTTCAACCATCATCAGATCTCAAGAAAATAGAAGGAAAAAGCACCACCAACATGAAGGAAAAGATGAGAAACCCCTCAACTTCATCATCACCATATGATCATCATAATGAGGCAAAGAAAGCAGAGAACTCTGTTGAAACAAATAATAAGAAGCTAGAAAGGAAGACTACAGAAGACATCAACGCAAGTGCTGATGCTTTCATCAAGAATTTCAGAAAGCAGTTGGTGATTCAAAGGCTTCAATCCATTGAGAATTATGAGAAAATGCTTGCAAGGGGCCTCTAGCAAGCACTATACACTCCGGTACACATTTTATTTGAATATGTACCGGTACATTGCTGAGGTGGATAATTATAAACGTTATTTGTGAACATATTAGAATTGTCTACCTCATCAGATGTATTGGTACATATCCAAATAAAATGTGTACCGAAGAATTCATATCTTTATAATCAATTATGGCGAGATTATCATATATAAGTATAACTTCCTATAATTAATAATTAAATTTGGTGTATGCATTAATTCTATTGCTTGATTTGTTGTTTCCCAACCTTTTCTCTCTTTAGATAAATCAGTGTAGAAAGCAAAGCATATGTTATATGGCTTGTTAATTATGTCATTGATATAACTAATTAATTTGATTGAAGATGAGTACCGGTTAATTAAATAAATATTAGTTAATAATAATTAATTGAGTAATTTAGATATTAGTAGGATGTAGTATTTAATTATTTGTATTGTTAGTTGAATTTATATGTTATTAGTTAGTTGGACTTTTAAGGTGTTAGGCTCATTAAGGTTGTTATCCATTTAGGAGCATTATATATATCTGGTGTTTGTGACATTTTAACCTAATGAATGAAATGAATTGAATTTATGTTTAATTTTACTTGTCTTCTTTATTGGATTTCTTAGGAGTAGCTTAGTTTGTAGTCTTGATAGAGGTAACACTATATATTAGTATATTCTACCATGTTTTTTCTGTCGAATTTGTCATTTGAAAGATATATTTTCATGCTGTTCATCCAAAGCTTCAATTTCCTGTAAACTTTTCCAAGGGTTAATTAAATTTAGCATTGCTTCCTCCAGATTCTGTTCTTATAACATCTTGTGAGCAATTCCCCTTGTATAATAAAAAAAAAATCGTTATCCTAATCTTTTAACATTTGAGGTACTTATGAAACAGATGAAATATGTATTTAATTATGTTGTGTCAAGGACTCATTATGTAGAAATTTTCTTTGGTTGTTTTCCCAACAAATTATCACGTCAACAAAAATATAACGCATTAAAAAATGAAAATATAGTTTATAATCATATTATAAAAAAAATATAGTTTATAATCTATTTTAACCTAAGAAAGTTTTGATTAAAACAAAAGTTTTTTTTTTAACGGTAAATTGTTAATAATAATACAATGTTATGTTAGTTTTTCTCCTTACCAAGACTTGAACTTTGAACCTCTTACTCTTTAACTCTTATCTCAACTAACTTGACTAGTTGAGCGTAGAAGTTTCACTTAAAAAAATGTAATTTAATGTTGAGAAACTATAGCTGCAGAGCTAAAGCAACAACAACAAAACCTAACGGTTGAGCATTGTGGCCTTGTGGGCATGTCCAGCACTGTTGAAAGCCCATTTTTGTTACTCAATTGGGATGGAAATCTTCATTGGGTTATGCCTTATGAGCCCATATCCCAGACATATCCATAAGAAAGTTTCTCTTTCCACCCCGTTTCTTTTCTACCTCCAAAACATGCAGAAAACTTCGATTTCTAATTACCGAAGGTTTTTTTAGTGCAAATTTTATACTAAATAAAAAACCTTTGGGTTCTATTAACCGAAGTTTTTTTCGTGTTTTGGAAGTAGAAAAAAAACGTGGGGTGAGAAGAGAAGCTATCTATCCATAACATTTGACCAATCTTTTATCACCATAATCATGTGGACATATGTTAATCAAAATTATTTATTCTCACTTTTTAATTTATTTTAGCAGAATAATCAGTGTATCTACTTAAAAAGTGGGGTTTTGAATCAATTTTAAATTGGGGAGAATTATCTATAAAATGGATTTTTGTTTTTATGGACATGGTGTTTTTGAAACCCTCCTTATCATTTATTCAAATTGATTATTATTTTCATATAATATCAATATATTGTGTTAGTGGCTAACGATTGATTATGTGTATTACAAGATTGTTTGGCGATTTTGTCAAAGTAAAAATTTGACATTACTTTCAAGAAGCAAATAAGTGTACAGACATTTGTTAATTTAGGTTGTGACTTGTGATCAAACGACAACCGTGTGTTATTTTTTATGTATTGTTTTAATTTGAGATTTTAGCCAAATTTTTTCTATTAGAAGAAACAGCTCAAGCTTGAACTCTGTTGTAGGGTACTAAAATTTTAGGGGGGTTCAGAGGGTGTTTAAAAGAAGTTATCGTATAGAGTAGTAAAATTTCAGGGGTATCAATTATTAATTTTTTGTTTAGTGTGTGCGCGTGCAGGGTGCATGTCTTGTAGCGTGCTCGCGTGTTAAAATAAATTATATAATTAAATTAATAAATACATTTTAAATACATTTAAACTTTTATGATCTTGATGGTAAAATCTATTTAAAGAATTAAAATTTATCTGAGGGAATGTAACAATTAAATTTATTTGTTGTGAAATTTTAATATTGATATAAACTGTAACTTTTTTACATAATATATTCGCACAAAGCACCCAAAATCTTAGAGACGACCTTGATCAATTGAAAGTTTTTTTTTTCTTTCTCTAAACAATTTTCTTGATGAAAAGTCAAATATAAATATAGAAAGGAGATCAACATCAATTAATAGCAATCAAGTTAGACTAAATTCGTTGTATAATTTTAATTCCCTAAAAATGTGCGTGAAATGTTTATACGGTGTCTTAAAATTTGGTTTGAGCTAGCAAACCCTACATTTTCCTCGAATTTAGGACTAAATATCTAAAATATGTTACGAATAATTTAATAAGATGACAAATAACAAGTGATCCAATGAAACTTACATAAATTTTATTAATGATTTCTTAAAAATTAAATTGAATCTGACTCACCTCTACAAATTAAATTTATAATTCTCTCTAAAATACATATCCCATCCAACTAAGAATTCTTAACACTATGAAGTAAGACTAATTAATTCTATGATACATAGGTAAAATTGGTGGTTTATCATTCACATATTTATTTTTTTTGGTCAAGATATCATTCACATATTTATTTCTACAATATCAGACTAATAAGCTCCACCATTAAATAAAATGAGATATAATAAGATTTATCATGATTTAATTGTGAAAATAACTTCTACATGATAGTGATATTCACCCACCAACTCTCAAAATCAAGAGCCTTTCCTTATCCATGCATTTTTACCAAAGCCTTTTTATGAGCTGGACCAGCTAATTCCAATGATATATAATTCATCACCTTCCCCAGATAGAATAAATAAATCATTCATACGGTAAAATGATCAAAAGATCTTTCCATAATTTTTGCAATAAATAATTTAGGACAAAATTTCCATATATATCTGATCAGCTTTTCTGTTTCTTTGCTAACAATGAGTCAGCATATCTCTATTATTTATTCTTAGTTGTCAATTTGTCATTCTAGTCACACCTTATTGAAGCTTCACATTTAAGATTTATATACTATATGCTTAAGAGAAAATGTGATAAAGAGTTTTGCATAGTCTCCCAATATTAGTTTAGCAGATAGAAATGTCAAAATTGCTAAGTTAATACCATAATCGAATTCAAAACTCAATTCTCTTGTTTGAGTTTTCAATAACTTACCATTTTATTATTTTGTCTATTTACAAAAAAGAATTATTTAATTATATCCATGACGAATCTCATCATTTTTTGTTAGGTGTTTTTTGGTTTACAATGGAGCAGAAAATTGAACCCGAAACTTTATGTATATTATCTAAGTTCCTCACCACTAGAGCAAAGCTAGTGACTTTTCTGTTAGGTGGTTGAATACACATAACTTATTATAGTTTTCAATGTTAAATTATTTAACAAACATTTAATTTTTTTTGAACCCAACTTTTAAAAAAAACTAGAGTATCAAACGAGTGTCAATAACAAAAGCTTCATGTCACTACGTTTCAATCAAACTCACTTATTTTAAGAGTCCATGGTCACTATGTTATATAGTTTTCAAAATTTTCACTTTACAAAAAGGATGATTATTTTTAGTAAAAAAATAAAATAATTATTTATTAGTTTGATGCTAAATAGTTGAATATGCTCGATCACTCTTCATTAATTATTTAGGTCACTAGGAAGTAACATTAATTTATGTAAGATCATTTTATTACTAGTATTAGATTAATAAATTTCATAATAATTTTCATTTATTTTTCAATAGTAAAAATTAATTTGTATATAATGTAAGATTTATTTTATTTTTGCATCATAGAACTATAGCCTCTTTTTGACTATAATTATTAATTACTAGTAACCAGTATTGCACCAACTATAGAGTACAACAGACTATAGTGGGATTATATAATTTCAGACAAGTCACCTAATGTCAAAATTTAATTGACAAGTTGTTATGACTTGTTTGTACGTACTAGGTAGCTTCTCTAGTTATATACACTGATTGATATCGATAGATTGATTATCCCCTAATTATTCTTCAATTCTAACGGTTGCTTTATCTAATGTAACAAATTAACTCTTATTTCCTAACAGCTATGTGTTCATGAAATTATTTTTATATATAGTAATGAGAGTTTAGACAAATCACACGTATAAAATAAGAAATGAAAAAAAAAAGGTGTTGTTTGTTAATTTAGAAATAAATTTCAATTTTAAAAATAAAATCAAAAAGGAAATTGTTATGCCGAGTGATGGATTAAGTCGCTCTCCTTAAGACGTGTATTCCCTTTAATATGGAATTTATTCAATATTTTTTTTTAATTTACCCACACACTTAGTTTAACAATTGTATTTATTTCTTTACAGAATTTTCTTCCAAATTATCGACTTATTCCAACAATAAGTATATACATTTTAAAACTAACTATATCATCTGTGGATTTTTGAGTGTATAATAAAAAAGCAATGTGTAAGTCCTTGTGCTCTAGTACAAAAATTGCTCAAATCAATAATGTAATAAATAAGTGACAAAGAAGTTTCGCTTTATAAAATTAAGAATGTCTCCGTAAATTTAATTCAATTGATAGAGACATCCCATTTTATATGTAAGGGTCGGCGTTCAAATTTCAAACTCTCTATTTATCCATCTTAAAGTGTACTAATTTATAGTCATTAGACTACATGTGTTATGTCATATGGATTAATTATCCTAGTTGGTGTCGAAATTTCATACAATTTTTTTTGTATATAAAAAATTTATTTCTCGTGTAATTATACACTTTTAATCTTTTGATCAGAAGAACAAGTTAATTTGCTATATATAATTCATTACTTTTGCAAAGGAAACTAGTACATCCATAATAGAAGAAACAAATTGACAAGTACAAAACATATACATAAATTAAAAAAAGAAAGAGTTCCTCATAATAATATTGATACTTAATTAACTTCTCTTTCTTATTCACCATTACAAAACTAAGATTAAGATAAAATAAAAAAAACTAGTTCTCATAATCAAATTTGCTTGACAACTTGGTGTATCTGTTGTGGCATAATCTCAAGATTAAGTCTAGAACATGATCTAGCCATTTCACCAGCTAATGGAATAACAGGAAGACTATCACAATTGCATATCTCAATCATGAATCCATCTGGATCATGGAAAAACATTTGATCAACTTTAACTCCATTTTCCTCCACCATTGCACGTACATAACCAATTTTCATTTCTTCAAGATATTTCTCTACTGCATCCATGCTCTCACACTATTCATTCACAAGACAAAACATGTGTTATATTAATCATTTCATCTATAAGCTTCTTAATTAATGTATATCATGAATGTTCAACCACTTTGTCATGTCATCATCAAAATACTATAAAGAAGCTTATAGTGTAAGTTAGAGTATAGAAAAAGTTTGTTTTATGAGATTGTTTTTGTCCTTTCTCTATAGTTAGGAAAGGGACAGACAAATAGTGGTATCTTTTTTAATAAAATATGTACAAACAATTTAAATATTGCATCAAAAAGACATCATGGTTTCGTCTACTTTTTCAATTTTTTGCATACTTGGCCTTATTAGAGGACAAGAAAGTTTGAGCTATAAGCTAAAGTGTTTGTTTTTATATCTTTATGTGTGTCATGTAGTTGGTTTTATAAAGTTCTTTGTTGTGTTGCTAAAAAGAATGTCATGGTGTATTAAGTATGAGGTACAAGTCACACATATTATATAGAAAAATAGATGTTGAGTAAATTATAAATGAGAGATATATAAACTTAATGTCTAAATGTTGTTTTTGCGTTTAAGTAATTTAGAAAAGTTGTCGCTAGAATAAAAGAAGTGACTCGAAATTGCGTCGAACGTGAAAAAGCTTGAAATATTGTTAAGTTGAAGTGATTTGGAAATGGATTGAAAATTTTAATGGTCATAAAATGGACGGCTCATATTACACAACTTTGGAAATGGATTGCCTTATCGAGCTTAAGAAGGGTGAATGCTGGAAAGTCAAAAATGTCGAATGCACACTGGTGCAGGCAAAACGTGTGATGGAATTTGAAGTGTGACGACATTCAAGTTGGAATGTATCTAGAACTCTCAAAAAGCTGGAACTAATCAAAATCAATAGGAAGATGAGTTAGCTATAAATTAATTTTTTTTACAAAGTTCATATGCCACGACATCTCCCATTCACAAAATTAGATATCCCTTGAGGCATACCCGATGTACCATATCTCCACTTTATATAGTATTGTGTGTGAATTTTTTTCTATATGGGACTAATAATGTTTTTTTGATTCACACACTAGTATTTTATTGTTCCAACACTTGAGATTTTAAATTAAAATGTGATGTTCAATCCACTTATATGATTGCTCTTGTTCCAATGTAATGATACGTGTGATTCCCTCATAATTCAACATAATGTATGTGTATAATTAAGTGGCTTGACTCAACTAATTATTTAGTGAGCTTCAATTAAAGATGAATTATTTCGAAAAATTAAAGTACTAATTCTTATTAGTTAATCATTGATTTTATTGGTTAGACTATTTTTTTTTTGAAGATTTGGTTACCGGGTTAAAGATCGACTAGTTTAAGTGACACCAATCTCAACAGTTGCGGGATGCCCATTTAAAACCAAAATTTTTATTTTATTTTATTTTGCTTTGTATAAACCGACCCAATACAACATGTATCGTCGAAATGATTCAAATTTTCAAACGTTATTTACCAACAAGTTGAACTCCAAATTAACACGAGCTCTTTCATTTCATTTGGAACCGTAGGATTAATCTATTAGTTTTAGTAAAGAATAATTCACTTATTTAATTTTGTTCTTCCGTTGAATATTTTGAAAAAACAATTTTTTTGTTCATCCACCATTCTTAGAGGAAGGAGCACCTGATATTTTGAAGTTTGACAAAAAGATATACTATAAATTTAGTAAAAAATTGTTTTATACTTGAATCGAGGTTATTTCGAACTATCAATATATTTCCTATAATTAATAATTTATTATTAAGTGGTGTTCATTAAAACACCTTAGCTAATTCTGATGTTTAGAAATCAATTTTTTTGCAGATGAACAAAACTGTAATTAATTAGATTAAAATCAATTAATTAAACTTACCTGAAATGATATATGATTATCCTTCGGATTAATTTCCTTCTTCCTTGGAATATTTTCAGGGTCCTCTGCCTGCAGCAAGTGAATTCCAATTCCATAGCCAAATAGCCTGTAACATTAATCACATAAAAAAAATTATTTAAGGAAATTTACAACATGAAGAAAAAATAATAATTTAAATGCATGACGCTATAGCTATATAGTTTCCATCATGCTTCATGTTGCTTAATTAATTAATTAATTGATTAATTACCATTTGCCATCAAAATCAAATGATCCAGGCCTCCTAATGGGAATGAATCCAAGAACATTTTGGTAAAAGTCAACAGATTCATTCACTGATTTGCATATAAGAGAGATATGATTCACTGATTTTAGGCGCAAAGGGTTTCCTACAATGTCTTTCATTTTTTCTAATTCTTAGAAGAATTAATAGAATAATATCTATCTTAGAACAAAATCAAAAAAGTTGAAAATTGAGTCAACAAAAAGAATGAAGAGAGGAAGAGAAAGAAAATAGAGATTTGAGGTGTAGATTTTGTTAAGAATAAGTAGGAGAGAATATAGGCAATTCCACTAATGAATGAGTAACATATAAAAGAGAAATAGGTGCAATCATCTATATATAGAGGATGATATAGTATATATTTATTTTTTACTATCAATATGTTGATTCAAATGCAAATTGATAGAATATACTATCATAAAAAAAAATATAAATTTAAAAGAGGAAAAAAAGTCATAATTATTTATGTTATTGTAAAAAATTTAATTTATATGCACCGTCAGTGTAAAGTTATTTTACACATGTGTCTAATAATATATCGGCACATCATGTATGGTAATTAAAAATACATATGTGTCACCACATAATTAGATGTATGTGCAAAAAAAAATTACACCGACAGTGCATAACAATTAACCTCTATTGTAAAGGTATTGTGGTGACACATTATTATCATGTATTATGTATTATTCAAAGAAATAATATCTTAATTACATGTACATATATGCCACTTGTCAGTATACATAGTAATAAAAAATAGATGGATTGCCCTTACACGTCATTCCCACGTGCTCCATGCTGAATAGGATCGATCGAATCCTTCTCATCCACAGTATCAAACCAATTTTTGGATACTAAAACAATATTAATGATAGGGCCCAACTCTATCTTTTTTATTAAAAAATAAAACTAAGTGTTTCTTTGTGCAATTGCAGAGATTAATATTATGAATTTTGTGTTATTTAATTGGAAATTTTTTCATAAAAATTTTAACGTCGTTACATGTTTAAGTGAGAGATCGAACTCAAAAACATAATTAATCTAGAAGAGATATATGTCATCTCATCTAAACGTTCATGGATTAAAATTCAACTATTTTGAAGAATGCTAGTTTATGCATTCTCTCTCCATCTTTATCATAAAATCATTCAACAAATATAAAGTCTAAAATAATTTTATGTGACACGTTTTACTTAAAAATCGATTTTGTAAGGATGAATTAATTAAATCAAATACAGAAGAAATGTAGTCGAACAATTCATGGTATGAGGAGTCATCGATTCGGACAACCCACATTTATATTCACGCATCAAATTTAATAACATGAAGAAATATATTCGAAAAATGTAAATTTCATATGAATTAAAAGATAAACTAAATGAGTTTATTACCTGTGATGCCTCTCAACTTATAAAATGATTTTGTTCTCAACTTATAAGATGGTTTTGTAAAAATTGATTGTATCAGATATAAAAAAAAAACCCTAATAAGTCTATGTTGTAGATTATCCTCCTAATAGAAGTTAAAGACTATTCTCTTAAGAAAACAAAATGGTCTTTAATACATGATGCCTATTAGAGGTCAATCTATTTGATCACTTAGGGTGTATTTTTGAAAGATATTTATTATAAATATTTTTGAGAAAGTGGGATTTGAGATATAATATTTTTCTGATAATCAGAATTTTTTTAAAAAAAAATCTAAATTCTATTTATAGTCGTGTTATTTTCTTTATATTTCCATTTGTTTTCCTTATTGTCATTGACAGCGTGGATTAATAACTTGTCTTATAATGATGATCTAAAATCAAAATTGAATTGAGGAAGTTCATTCCATCAAGGCAGGCATATAATAGACCAATCAATTACATTTCTGAATTATGGAAAATCACACTGAGATGTGATTGTAAGCATGTGAGTAGCTAAGGAATAAACTATAATTGGGAACAAAATAATCAGCAAATCTAGAATTGTCTGTTAATAATTACTCCATTTGTCTCAAAATGAGCGATTTAACTTGATGATATGCACTATTTATACAAAATACATCCATTCAATACCTCAAAAGTATAAAAAATTGTTTTTTAAATATTTATTTTATTTTTTTATATGCTTAACAAATATCCAGGGACATTGTTTAACATGAACCTAGTTTTAATTATAAGAGAACTTAGGATCGGAGGGACGTAGTATTTTATAAAGCATGTGCAATATTGCACATGTTAAAATAACTAAAAGTAATAACTATTTAATAAAAAATAATAATTATTTATTAAGAAAATATACATTTAATATAAAATACACAAGTTCTAATATAACTATTTTGAACTTCTTAATATGTGTAAATTTTTGCACATGATAGAATTTATTTATTTTTATAAATATTGCTAATAACAAGTGTCTCTGAAGCACTCTTATCTTAAAAAAATATTATCTAAAAAGTGAAAAAATATTGTAATTCTCAATGTCTTGAGTTCATATATTTTGGTAAATTTTTTATAAAAAATTATTATTTAAGATGCATTTCATATATTATTTAAGATGCATTTCATAAAATTATTTTAATAAAGAGTGTCTGTCTTTGGAACACTCATTAGCATTTCATATATTTTATTTTGATTATATTTTTCTAATAAATAAAATCAAATATTAACTTATAGTTGAATTTGTTTCTTTGAATATTTTTAAAATATCACTTTTTTATTATTTTTACTAATATACAATTAAAAATATTAATGTTAAAAATTATACAGTTAACATATGTGAAACAATGAATCGAGTCATTCATTGTGAGATGGAGAAAAAAAATGCCTAAGGATACATTGTGAAAGTTTTGAAGTATACGAAGGTATGATTGACGGATAGCTACTGTCGGTTGTAGAAAACAACCAAACAATGGTAGACAGATTCATGGAATTTAGATTATGATCATATTTTCGGAATTGAAAATGCATGTATGTATAGATGCATGCGGTTGTATTAATACTACTACTAGCTAGACTAGAAAAAAAAATGACTTTAAAAATTTAAAATAACCAAAAAAAAAAGAGGTTGGGTATGGAAAAGGAAAATGAACTTGTATATGTCTTATGGATGTTTCCAAAAAGATTAGTCACTATTTAAGGAAGAAGAACATCACTACTCACTATTACAATTTTAACATACAATAGCACTAATTTAATAGCCCTTTTACAGAAGTGTTATTAAAGATGACACTCAAATGCTTATAATAGCACTTTACTATAAAAGTGCTATTGTAGATTAGTAAAATAAAATTATCAAAAGTCTTTAATAGCATTTTTGGTGCAAGTGCTATAATAAATATAGCTTACATAGCACTTTTGAAAAGCGCTATTATATAAGTAGATTGCACTTTCTGTTTCTAGTAACAAAAAAAAAAAAAAAAACTGGAAAGTTTTCATTGAATAAAAAAACAATATACGGAATATAATGTGAAATCCTTCTCCCATAAAAAAAAATATTCATAAGCTGCTAAACATTTTCATTCTCTTCTTTTTATTTTTTCAGGGACTTCTTGAAAACATGAAAGATGTTTGCTAGGTTTGGAAATTGGCAGCGAACTTGTTTAGGTTAATTAATTTGTCTTGTTATAATTAGTGTTATGAACATCATCCGGTGGCTTAGGTTAATTATTTTGAAATTTGAAAATAGTTTGGGGGCTTATTGTGAATGTTTGTAGTAAACCAAACTTTGGTACGAATTACTAGTAAAGACATTTGTTTTTGTCTCGGGTATAGAATTGTCTTGCTTCTTAGTTTGTGTTGTGAAGCGAGAGAGTCTCATGTAATTTGATTGTGCTTATTGGCCTTCCTTGTGGCTTTTTATCTTTAATATATTTTGACCTTCCTTGTGGCTTTTTATCTTTAATATATTTTGGCCTTTTAAGCTTCAAGTCACCACTTATTGAAAAAATACAATTTAAGTTCTAGGTTGTATAACAAAATATTGAACCAGATGTGCGGAAAAAAAATTGCAGGTTGTAAAAAAACAAAATTAAAAAGACAAACAATAGCTTTTTTATGATGAAGCGCTATTAAAGATAGGCAAACAATAGAGAAGAAGTGCTATTGAAATTGAAACGTATGATAGCGCTTTTCTTAAAAGTGCTATTAAAGCATGTTGGGATCAGCGTTCTAAAGAGATATACTATAGCTCTTTAGTCTAAAAGTGCTATTAAAGATTGGTCCTACAATAGCGCTTTAAAAAGTGCTATAATAGGCACAGATTTTTAATAGCGCCAGCTTCTATAACACTTCAAAATGCTATTAAAGCAAAAAAAAAGTGCTATAATAGCCTTTTCCTGTGGTAAAAAATAACAATCATTAGTTTTAAAAATAAGTCTTGTATATCTTTAATTGATAGGTTTCTTTGAATGTGTAGTTCAATTGGTTAAATTAGTTGAATTAAGAATTAAAGAGATGTTCAGACTTCAAGTCGTTGGACTAAGAGGTTCCAGGTTCAAGCTTCAGGGTCCGTATAGCCTGGACATTTTGTATCCGTCAAACTTAAACTCATTAATTTCAACCATTGATTAAGTAAGATATACATAGTATGCAAATGTTTATTTGGGAGAGATAAATATATTACTATTTTTCCAGAATCCAATGGAGACAGAATGGAAGAGGATAGAGTGATTGTGTGTGGATGGACTATCATAAAATGTGTATGTCTTACTTAATCAATAGTTGGAATTAATGAGTTCAAGTTGGAGCAATACAAGTTTACGTCCTGATTTCAATTATCTGTTGAGGGAGGTATATATAAATTGTCTCTGTAAGCTTCGCTCAATTGGTAGAGATTTCACATTATAAACGTAGGAGCTGAGGTTCAAACTCCGGACACTCCACTTATTCGTTTTTGAGGTGAAATTTCTAGCCACTAGACTATTTAACCAAATTATTATTTTTTGCGAACATTCTATAAGTGCTTTTTAATTTAATTATTCAAATATTTACTAGTACTTTAGATTGAGGCATTATTGACTCAATGTAAATTAATTTATCTTGAACCGAAACATCATCACCCACCCTCAATATAAATTTGGGTTAAATATATTTTTGGTCCCTATAGTTTTCTAGAATTTTATTTTTAATACCTGAACATATTTTTGCACTTTTTAGTCCTGAAATTTTTTCCGTCAGTATTTTCAATCCATACTTTTAATAAAAAATATATTTAACCCTATAAATTTAGGCAATATACCACCGTCCTATATTTAATCTTTAAAATAAAATACAGCAAGACATGCCAAGTAATTCTAATCTCTTTATATTTAGGACTTAAACACTCAACTTTGCCTGCTTGCATTTATCAAATTTTGATTAATTATACGTAACAAATAATAATAATAATAATAATAATAATAATAATAATAATAATAATAGAGAAAAAAGAATATGCACAAACAATGTAAAATCAGTCATAACTATGTTCTCCGCCACATCACCCTATTTAACCCAACTTTTTTAATATGACATGAAATGTTAAAAAATCCTTATTGGTTGAGTACGTAAAGTTTCTTTAGTCTGTCTGCCTATGTCCATTAAACTCATAATAATAATAATAATATTTTTAACCCAATCGTGATTTAATTAATGTTAATAAATTAAATTTGGTGTGCTTGATATATAAAATAAAATGTGAGAAACAGTGTGCTTCAAATGATATAAACAATGCCCAAAATGACCAAATTATTAATTTAAGATTATAGAATAAAGAACACACGAAGACAGCTCAAATCCATCGTGATTCATGAGAAGTTGAGAATTGTTTCTTTTTTCATAAAATCAATTCCTCAATCATTTGATCCAAAAATAAAATACTTTGCCTTGCGGTTTTATGTTTTATTTTATGTTATATACATTATGTAGTGATTTCTAGTGATTGAGATAAGATTTGTTGGAGGCGAAAAACATCTTACTTAACTAATCTTTTTTTTTTGGTGATTCTTACTTAACTAATATAGTAATTGAAATATTGACTTAATTGATATAACACAACAAAAAGTAAAAATGTAATGTATACGTATTAAATTGATTTTAATTATATCACTATTTTAGATGTAAAGAAAAGAAAAATCGCAATTTTCATTTCTAAAGAGTATTGTCGACTATAATTAAATTTTTTCATAATTTTTAGCACCGATAAACCTCCGTAACAGTCACCTAAATGACAATTGTTGGGCTCCAACTTCTTAAAAAAATGTAAAAAGCACATTAGGAGCAAGATGAGTTTAAGAAGGACAAGACAAACCATACCATTAAAGTAAGTAAATTAGATTAGATTGGCTGACTCAAGGAGTTCAACACACTAGATATAAATGCATTTGATTTTGATATTCAACATACTCCCTCCGTCCCATTTTCATTGACACATTTGACCATTTCACACATATTAAGAAAAGTGCATAAATGAATGAGAGATAATATTAATTTTACTAAATTACCCTTGTTATATGGTGAGAAAGTGAAGAGGCAAAATGTGGTGAGAAAGTGAAGAGGCAAGCATTTATAAGGGGTAGAAATGGAAAAATAACATAAAAAATTGAAATGAGTAAAGTATTATGAGACAAATTGTTTTTGCAAATGTGGCAATGAAAATAGGACGGAGGGAGTACTAAATTTTCTTCTTTTGAATAATAATAACATGTGTTTCACACTCAAAGAAGTACATTTATTTATATCCCAACTTAAATTCAAGTTGGTGTGCTCAAGAGAGAGCATTTATGATCAATGTTTTAAAAACTAAATCGAACCGACTCGTTTAATTGGTATTGAAGTAGGAATCAACAGATTTGGATCCTCTTCTTGCTTTTATTCTCTTTATATCTCTCCTATAATTCGTTCTTATCTCTTCCTAAATTTTTATAGAGAAGGTGAAACAGAAAAAATAATGAAAAATATCAAAAGAGAAAGAAGATTAAGAGAGAGATAGTCGGACACATATTTAAAAGAAGAGAGAAGGAAATAATAAATGGAAGGAGATGATCCATATTGAGAACCAACTAGTTCATCGGTTGATTTAATATCAGTTGTAAATCATCTTGAATTGAGATTGAACCAATAGATTGAATTTACTTATTCGTTATCTATTTTTTATTTATAAAGTTATTTATTTCGGTGTAGTTGAATTGATTGAACTAATAAAATTATGGTTCAGAAACCTCACTAATTTAAAATGTGACATGACTTTTTTAAAGTATTGCACTCAATAAAACTTCATCTCTTGCTTATAGAACGAAAAAAAACTCGATCTCTTTTATCTTCTTTTTAAAATCTTGATTTTTCACTTTTATTTATTTATTTTATTACTGATATTCTAATTATATTTTCTCTCTTTATTACAAAAGAAAGAGAAGATCAATATATATTGAGATATCTGAATATAAATTTTGTAGTCTACACCCTTACGCTTGTCCTCATAACCCATAATTTAACAAAAGTTATATATGTTCTACCATTCTAAATTTCAATTACTTGTTTAAATAGTTTTTTTAGAGTTTAATTGCTTACTTTTTCATAATTTTCTAAATTCTAAAAAAATCAAATTTTAAAATATTTGTTGGAAGTCCCTTCGGGGACATCCGAGAAAATACTTGTTTGAAAATTTTAAGATTTGAGTTTTTCATATCAAAGACATTTGATTTAACTTAGTCACGTTCGACCACGATTAATCCATCAAAAGATATCTTCTAACAGTGCAAATCCTACAGGAAAATATCTTCTAATAGTATATCTCATTCAAAAATATCTTCTAATAATATATATTTTCTGTGAGAGCAATGCGGGGATGGAGAAGAACAAACACCAAAGTAAAATTTTCACGTGATAATGAAGTTATTTTCAACCGTGGTTAGTGAAAAAAAAAGTTGTTTTTGTAAGTGGGCCTGGTCCAATCAAACACAAGATAAGTTGTTTTTCCCGGAAAGTTCTCTTCTCATCCCCATCATGTCTTTTTGACCCACCACATCCTTTCCAAAAAAATCGGGTTTTAGTACCCAAACTTTTTTCAGTGTAAATTTTACACTAGAGAAAGTTCGGGCCGTAGAACCCAAACCCTTTTGGGGGGTGTGGGGGGGTCAAAAAGACATGAGGGGGTGGGAAGAGAACGTTTTGTTTTCCCCCTATGGATTGTTCACACTAGAAATTTCCTAGTAAGATTTATACTATCAAAAGATATCTTTCAATAAAATTCATATTACCGTAAAATATATTCTTATAAGATTTGTATCAGTATTACCATGACTCCCGATAGATAGAAGGAACATGAAGAGATTCTGATAAATTTATGAGAGTCAGAGAAAAACTATCCGAACAGTCGGACAACAAAAAGCAATTAGAATTGTTGGGCTTTGGCCCAGTAAGAAATAGAGAGGACATTATATATACTTGGGGGGTTCGTATAATACTACTTTTCAACGATCAAAAGCAATAAAAAAATACATAACATCATTTTTTTTTTCTCTTCTCTTCGATAAACAAAGAAACAAAAAGAGTTGTTAGGGTTTTGATAGTAACTGAGTGAGTGTTATCGAATCCAAACATGGAAGCCATAACAGAAGGAGTTAACAACATCAACATTAATAATAATAACTCTAACTCCGATTCGTATAAGAAGAATCGCATTCAAGTTTCTAACACCAAGAAACCACTCTTCTTCTATGTTAATCTCGCCAAGGTCTCTCTCTTAACATAATCTTCTTGTGTTTTCTTTAATTACTCTGTTTTTCTTCTTAATTTTGTTGATTTACGTGTTATTATTATTATTATTATTGTTGCAGAGATATATGCAACAGCATAATGAGGTGGAACTCTCAGCACTAGGAATGGGTATGTGTATTATCCAAATCCCTCCCACTTTTTTTTTTGTTCTATTTTTATATTAATTTTGCAATTAATTCAACTTTTAGAGTGTTACTTTTTTAAGATTTTTTTTTGAGGTAATTAATTGAACTTTTAAGAATGCTTGTGTATTTTTTGTCCACTACTGATTATGTTTATTTGGATGCCTGTGTATTGTATTCCATTAATTTATAAATGATATTTATTTTGTTTTGTCTGCAATCACATATGAAACTAATAAGCTGTTGGGGGTAGATTTCATAGGTTTGTTACTTTGTATGGTTTAGTTAGGGGTGTAACAATTTTAGTGCGGAAAATCTGAGATTTACCTATGACTATTAAACCAGTGTAAGTTTGGTATCACGGTGATCCACTGTGATTTTGCTGAAGCTACAGAGTGTAATTTTTGGAAAATCACGGTGGGTCACTGTGATTCTGACACATCTACCGTGATACTAAACACAAGGCCTATTCTGTTTGATTGAAGACATAAATGATAGTTCAAAACAGTTGCAACCATATGCTATAAGTATATTTGCAATGATGAGTTCAAGACTAGAAGGAAATTAGTTTTGGGATGTGATTATTCAGAAACACATTTTCTTGAATACAACTAGTATATTACAAACTTAAAACGTGGATGAAAATGCAGCGTGTTTTGTGACTTATGTATGTAATTTTCTTGTTTATCTTTTTTTCTTAAATAGAATTTTAATATGATTTCTGATTTTGTTTTCTTTTTCTTTGTTACAGCTATTGCGACAGTGGTAACTGTTGCTGAAATTTTGAAAAATAATGGGCTTGCCATTGAAAAGAGTGAGATACTTTCTTATTTGTGTTTTCTGTCCCTTCTTGTTACTCTCTAGTTATCTGGTGGTTCAATTATCTGATTTGATTAACGATGGAATCTTGATGCAGAAATCATGACATCAACCGTCGACATAAAGGATGATTCTAGAGGTAGACCAGTCCAAAAGGCCAAGGTAAGGGTGAAAACAGTTTCCTTTTTCACTAATATTTGTCTTAGTGTAAGACCTGTTTGGCCTTGGTTCATGCAAGTCACTCACACACTCGCACGATTCTTAAGTGTTAGAGTTAAAAGAAGCTTCACGAAATTTATAGTCAGGCCAAACAGTCTCTTTATTATAGTATTCTTTATGACTTGTTCTAAGTTCTCTACATTTGATGAATCATGTTTTAGATTGAAATAGTACTTGGGAAGACAGCAAATTTCGATGAACTGATGGCAGCTGCAGCTGCTGAAGATGGCGAAAATGGAGATGTTGAAGAACAGACTGCATGAAATTCAAGTCAAAACTACAAGACATGTCATCTTTCTGAATCGTTTGAAGATATGTAATCTTTAATGATTTGCATTTTTGTTGTTGCGATGTAGAAGACATGTCATTGATAAACCAACCTGCAATATTGAACGACAAAATTCCTTTGTTTCTTTTCAGTGTAAAATAGGCTTTTCATTCTTTCTGGATTTAGTTTATTGTTTTCTTCATTGAATGGAAGGAGGTTATGAAATTTCTAATGTTCCAAACAATTTGGATGAACCTGAGCTTTTGTTTCCTTCCCTTTCATCCACACCACTTATGAAGATCATTTTTCTGTGTTTTCCAATAGAGATTGAAATTATCCCTTACCACAAATGAAAAATGTATCCAATTGAAATCCGCTTTTGGTAAACCATTTAAGATCTACTTAGTTTAACTGAAAAATCAACTCACGAGTTAATTGAAGTTTTATTGGTAGAGTGGAAGCACCAAATACTTCTTAAAGCTTGATTTGAGCTTTTTAACGATTTTTTGAAAGAATAGATGTATAATTTTTAACAAATGTATGACGGAAATCCTTATTTTTTTTATGACCCGTTGATGTTAAGGAAATCCTCCTTTTATAATCCTTTTATTTTATCAGAATGGTTTATTTTATAATACTAGCTTGGATACAATATGTACTCATACAATTAGTTCAAATTAATTAAGAATATATTAAAATAAAAATAAAATAGATATCACAGTTCATACTCAAACTCTACCACAAAAAGGTATGTTACTCAAACTATTTCAAAGTTATCTTAAACTTTTAATTAGTATTGCTTAATAGTGATTGTGGATGCTCATACACAACTTATTCTTTTGATGGAGTACAAAAATATGTTAACACATATTACCCCAATCAATATACCGAAGAAATGCTTCGTGTTTAGAATCAAAGTAGAAATAATTCATCATGTAATCCAACCAAGCTTATTGGGATGATCAAGAGCTAACATCTATACTAATTAACTAGAGCTCAAAGAGTAGAAGACCGCAGGCAGAACCAACTCCGATTCTCTGTTCTTGCTGTCAAATAACTTGACAGGTTCCTTCTCAGCGAGATTTCCTTATTAGAATGGCATGACCATCCAATTAGCTGCCAGGGTGGAGCTAAATCCAGAACCTCTTTTACTAGATTTCATGGGATATCCCTATTCCATGCCTGGACTGTAACATCAATTCATGTTACTGTAGCTGCAATATCTTCCTTGCCATGTGACGCAGCTGCAGAGATATTAGTAAGTGCATGTTATCGTGTTGAACATAAATAATACAGAGAAGCCCCTCATGTGTATATATGATGTCTTGCAAATGAGCAATTCATATCAATTCAGAACATTTATACTGTCATAACAAGTAGCTTTCTCCTGTCCTTGGAAGCAATTGGTAAACATAACACGTGCCATTTATGCTGCAAAAAGTTGGCATTATCTTCACAAGATGCTCGGCAGAAGATTAACTTGCATTGTCTCTTCGCCGCATGCTGTCACCGAGCATACGAGCATAGAAACCTCATTTTGCACTCAGATTCGTATACGAGGTATATGAGACTGCTTAGTTGATTGACCTTTATCTTCGTAGAATTTCCAAATGAAGTATGGGAATTTCTTCACTCCGTGCTTTACTTCAAGCTTGTAACCCTTTGATCTTTGTCTTGTTGATCAGAAAGCTTGGAGTCTTCAATCAGGGTCTGTAAAATAAACGAAGCCTCTGAAAAACTTCCCTGATACAGGTATTTGTCTAATTTCAGGGAGTACTCGAAAGCAGTTTGGAATTCAATCTTATTCAGATCGCCAGATATAATATTCCTCCATTCTTTTGATTTTCCTGTTTGACATAAGCCATGTAGCAGGGCACTGAAACACACACAATCCATAAGAAAACCCTTCCTCAGCATCTTAGTTTGCAACGATTGGGCAGTGTCAACCATTCCATGTACACAAAGACAAACAATAATAGAATTATAAGCGGCAATCACTTGACTCCATCCTTCTGATATCATTGTTACAAAGAAATCCAAAATCAAGGACCTGTCATTTTCCTCATTTTTTCCGATAAGATGGGTACTGTCTGTAATATTTGTTAAACCATTTACGAGGTAATGGAATGTAGTATCATTTGGAAGGCAGTTTCTCATCAGCATTAACTCAAAAAAGGATGCTGCTTTTTCAATTTTACCAGCCTTGCAAAAACCACCGATAAGTATAGTGTATGTGACAACATTAGGCTCCAAATTAAGAGATTGCATCCCTCTGAAGACTTTTTCAGCTCTGCTCATATCTGCTTTTTTGCAGAATCCATTGATCAAGGAGGTGTAGGCAACCACATTTGGCTTGTATTTCTGTTTCATCATCTGTCCAAACATCTTGAGTGCACTATCTAAGTCATGCTGCTTTACATATCCATCTATAACAGTGGAATAAGTGTATTCATCAGGGGCATGATGCGCAATTTTCATCTTATTTAAGTACGAAACAGCACCAGTCATCTTTCCGAATTTACATAAACCCTTAATCATGACATTATACCCCACAATGCCAGGATCTATACCCTTACTCATTACAACTTCAAACACCTTTGTTGCCTTATCAAGTTCATCGTTTCTAATATACCCATCTATCAGGGTAGCATAAACATATTCATCAGGCTGTAAATTTCGGTCAAGCATTTCTGAAAGTAGTAGTTTGGCATCAGGAAATTTTCCTTTCTTGCAGAGACCACTCATCAGAACATTGTAAATCTGAGCATCAGGAAATACACCCTTCTCCATCATTTTTTCTCGGACCATCAGTGCAACATCGATTTCCCCAACAGCAATAACTCCATGGATAAAAGCTCCATACGAAACCAAGTCCGGTTTATCGCCTGTTTCAGCAATCTTAAAAAGCATATCCGATGCCATAAAATAATCCCCTTGTTTACAGTAAGCATGCATGAGAGGTGTATAACTATACTTATTTGGCAGCAACCTTCTTTCCTTCGCCCTCTCTACAAACTCTTCAGCTTCTTTAATCCGTCCACTTCTACAAGAAAAATTAATCAAAACGTTATAAGTTGTAATATCTGGCTCACAACCCATCTCAGCCATCCTTCTCATCGTCTCGGCAGCTTCTTCCACCAAACCATGCTTGTATTGAGCGTCAATAATAATATTAAACACTTGTACATTCACATTCAATCCCATCACATTCATTTCTTTCAGAAGCTGATCAACCACTTGAAACTTCCCAGCCTTACAAAATCCATCAATCAAAGCACCATAAGTTTCTAATGTTGGCAAAAACCCTCTCAATTTCAGTTCCTCGAAAACTCTAGTAGCACTTTTGAGATCACCCATCTTGCAATACCCATCAATGATGACATTATAAAACACTACATGTGGAACACAACCTCTCCCCCATCTATCATTAATCAATCTCCTACCTTCCTCAACCTTCCCAAGATCACACATACCTTTAACCACTATAGAAGTACTATAATTATCAACAACAACATCCACACCATCCTCATCACCCTTCTTAAGCATTTTATCATACAGTTGACATGCAACATCAACTTTCCCATTTTTAACTAAACAATTAAGCAATGAATTGTTAGCAACAACACATGGAAAACAATTATACAATTCACAAACCATATGAAAAATCTCAAGTGCTCTATTAACCAACCCATATTCACCAAAAACACAAATAACATTATTCAATGCTTCAAGAGTAGGTTTCAAGTTTTGATCTTTCATATTGTTTAACACCATTTCAACCTGTGAAAACACTCTGTACTTTGCCATGAGTTTGAGAAGAGAAGAATAAGCAACGTCATTGAGAGGAGATGAAAAGGGTAATGTGGAAGCCCAGTTAAAGAACTTTAAACCAAGTTCAGGGTTGTGAATTCGATCAATGACGAAATGGGCAACGTCGGAAACGATGATATCGGATTCGGCGAAGCGGGATTGAAGAGAATCTTGCCATTGATGGGTTTTGAGGATATGGATGACGTCGATGACGAGGTTTTTGATGCGTGGGGGTAAAGAGGAAGAAGATGAAGGTTTTGGGCGGTGATGAGGTTTGATTCGAGAGAGAATGGGCTTTGACATTGGGTTTGTGGAAGGTTCAGTGAGAGTGTTAATATTAAACGCAAAGAGTTGAAGTCACATTTTGTCTTGTTAATTCTCTGTGTGAGTGGGAATTGGGAAAGAGGAAAATAACCTCCATGGCCATGCATGAATGAAGCAAAATATTTTTAGTTATTTTTATTTTTATTTTTATGGGTTAAATATGTTTTTCTCCGTATAAATATCTCAAATTTCATTTTTATCTTTTTATCTCTATAAATTGTTGGTCCCTTGAATATTTTCTATCATAATTTTTAGCTCCTACTATTTATTCAAATCATGTATAACATTCAAAATTTTGAATTCTTTTTGCGGTCATGTTTAGTACATTATCATAATCTCTCTTGTAAAAATTTAATTTTTTAACAATAAATGAATTAAATAAGAACTTTTAACTATTTTGTGCTAAATAATTCATCTTTTGTTAAAAAAATCTTAATTTTTATGGGAGATATTCTTGTAATATTACAAACATGAACACAAAAAAACATGAAAAAATTTGAAAGTACACAAGAGTTGACTGGAAAGTAGAGACAAAAACCTGTGACAAAAAATATTTTAGGGACAAAAAATTGTTAAAAAAATTTATAGGGACTAAAAACAAAATTTTAGATATTTACATGGACCAAAAACTTATTTAATCATATACTTAATATTTTCATTCAAGTCTCTTTTCTTTAATCTCTTATAGAAAATTGTTGAAATAAATCTTGTGAGTTTAACTTAGTTGGTAGGTACAATGCATTATATATGTGGAGGTCGAAGTTCAAACTCCGAACATCCTGATTACAAGAAGAAAAGTATCGATCCCGACAAATTGACTGCTGTAATTTTTCACTGTATGACTGTAATATATGCATATCTTCATCCTGTTAAAAAAATAAATATGCATATTTTGTTTGCCATATGCTCGATTTTTTGTTGCTTTATGATGCCATGGGTGGATGTTCCTCTAGACTTGTTTCGTAATTACAATGCTACCTCCACATAATGTTTGAAAACACTAAGTTTGACGAGGGACGCCATAATTTTTGTCAATTTAAACAACCATCATTGATAAAAGATTGAAGAATTAAACACTCAAATACTACTAAGTAATGCAACATGTTCAAATATATATTGTATTTTGAATCATCAATGACTACCTCTATCCACCAAAGCAATGGTGTTTGGTTCGTTATAATTGGAATCATCAATGAAGTGTTTTTTTTTTTTGGATCATCAATGAAGCTTCTTGATAAGCTCAAAGTGTTCCGAATATGTTGGTGAGTACAAGGAAGCATGTGACTGATATGTTTGGCATGCAGGAAACAGTTCAACTTTGATTAAAAGGACTTCAGCAAAGTAAAAACACTAGGAATAGATCACAGTGAGAAATTTTGATGATTTTCAAAAAAAAATTATCGATAAGAATAACTGTTTAAATTTGTATGTTTCCAGTGTTTCTTCTATGAAAAAGAATGCTAGAGAAAAAAAATGTTGGAATCCTTTGTACCAAAATGAAATGGTAGGCATGTTCCTTACCGCTCTATTACACCCAGCAACCTCACTCATATTCTGTATAAATTCTGGAATTTTTTTTTGTAGCTCTGAAGCATTACTCTTTCTGTACAATGCTCTTCATCTGGATTGTTTTGTTCAGTCAAAATTGACTGCGCTGTTAACAGAGGACTGTGCAAATAAATCATCATATCCGTGTGAAACAGCAATGTCACCATGGTCATGTACTGAATGTTTCATGCCTATGGATAATCACACAATTTAAGCTTAATTTTGTATTCCAATGCAATTATGCTCTCTCACTTCCCGTTCATTTATCCCCCATGCACCCTTCGCGTAGTTTTCACTTTTCACAGCAGAAGGCTGATGCAACTTCTTCAATACAGTTCAACCAAACTTGGCTCCGCGGACAAATAGATCGCTTCCTTCAACAAGATTTATTGGAAACATAAACATAATGGGATACCTTCAAACGGAGTGAACATTTAGCTGTCCACCTTCAATCCTACGCATAAGAAAATAAGATCCATGTCCGAAAGCAGAAACCTGTCTCTGTAGAAACGAGTCCCCTTCACAAGTACTTCATTGAACCATGTGCATACCAGCACTGAAAGAAGCCCTCAGACAGCCTCAGAATCTGAAAAGGGTGCTCAAAGTACATCAAGACATCTGCTCTCCACTACACAAGACCCAAATTGCAAATCAAAGTACTTCAAGAGATTCCCAGATCATGATAAGAACACTTTTCCTTTTCCACTTCAATGAGAAATAGGTTATGAGGGTTAATTGTAATTTAACTTCAAATTCTTTTTTTTTAAAACAAATTTAACTTCATATTCTACCAAGGCATAAAACACCAATTGTTAAATCTACACATCATCCAGCAACTAACTTAGATGTTTAATTATTCATATAAATGGGTCTGAACAGTCATAAAGGTGACATATCAAGAATGAGGGAGTAGTGGAGCTACAAGTTAACCTACAGCATATTACTAGAATAAGATAATAGTATAAAAGAACATAAAACCTGCAGGTATGTCAATAACAAAAATTTAATTTGTCTGCAAAATAGAATATCAAAAAGGATTACACTTCATTTATTAAAAATGAGTATTGTGTTCCCCATCATGATTCTGAAATCATTTAGTATACTGTAACTATCTTAAAACAAACTATGACTAAATTGGAATTCATATGATGACATTTATCCATGCGTGCTTACATGAAAATCTCCGAAACAAATAAGAAGTGATTTGCAAGATATAAAAGTGGCTTAAACACTATAAATCCAAAATCCTTCTAAATTTTCCATTTATTGTAAATGAAACGAATATTTGATTTATTATTATCACTTTCATAAAAAGATCCACGAATAAACCAACCAACAGAAATGCATTTTCGAATGAAAGACATATAAAACAATTACATGTAGAACTTTCATAACCATGCAAGATTTGTCTGCAATGACAGTAATAAAAGAAAAACAGTGTAATGTGTAAGGAAGAGGTAAGAGTATTTAACAACTTACAAGAGTTTATATGGTATTTGCCTTCTGAAATACCATCTTGACCGAAATATTATTCAGGGAGGTACAATGAGCTAGCTGAGTGGAAATAAGTAGTGTTTGACAGCTTGTATAAATGAGATGCCATCAAATTTTCAGGCTTGTTACTTAAATATTCAAGATGTACAAATGAATGGAATACAAAGAATATGAGATACATTTGGGCCGCTGCCCCACTAAATTGAACCAACTTCCCTATTCCACTAACTTCACTGCCCAGATAACATGGACTGCATTGAAGCCAAATAACCAGAATAGAAGGGAGGTTTTCTGCTCTCGGCCAACGCAACAATCTCCTTCGCTTTATCAATCTTCCCAAATCTCTTTAGGCCTTCCAGCAGCATAAAGACAGTACCTACACTCGGATACCAATTTTTCCGCATACTATCTTTACACATGGTGAATGCCTGATCAAAATCCTCTCTCCTACACAAATAATGAATCATTGTCTGGTAAATATTAGCACTAGTCTTATAACCCTTCCTACGCAACCCATTAAAAATCATCACCGCCATCTCAGGATAACCAGCCAGAAAAAACCCCTTGATAACCAAAACTAACGTAACCTCATCAGGCGTAACCCCAATTCTCCGCATCAAACCCATCAAATCATTAGCATCCCAAGCTCGTCTAACAGTAACCAAAAACTGAATCCGAACATTAAAAGTATGAAGATTCGGCATACAACCCTTCAACACCATACGGTTCCACAATCCATTACCAATCTCCCATCTCTTATGCTCATAAAACGCGGAGATAAGAGTCGTATAAGTAACAACATCAGGCTTAACACCTTTATAATTCTCACAATCTAACATAAACAAATAAGCCTCTTGAAGCTTTTCAAGTTCACAAAAAGCCTTAATACCAATGTTAACAGAATAAACATCTAACCTAATATTAAAAAAATTTGGAACTTCATCGATAAACCTAACAGCAGAATCAAAATTCCTCGTCTGAACTAAAACATTAAGAGCAGCATTGAAAGATTTAACCGTTCTAACACATTTAAAATTATGCATTTGATAAAAAGTATCAAGAGCGTGTTGAATCATACCAGCTTTTCCATATAATGTAATAATTCGAACAATGAAACCTTCGCGACGAGATTGAGGTAAAGTTTTCTGTTGTTCGAGTAATTGTTCGATGTAATCAAATCGTTTAGCACCGGCGAGACGTGAAACGGTGTCGTAGAAAGCAAAACGGTTTTCGATGAGAAGACGGTTGGTTGCATTGGATTTGAAGAGATGAAAGAGTTTGTGTGGGTCCCACTCGGATTTGAGAAGTTGAAGAACTGGTGTTTCTGAGGGTTTAAGGGCGGCGGCGGAAGAAAATGAATAGAAGTTTTTGTTGCAGAATCTGCGAGTGGATCGCAGAGAGGTCACTAGCATGATCAGGGAGAGAGTGAGTGAGGATCATACTCAATGTCGACGACGGTGGTGGTGGTTGTGGTGGCGGTGATGACGGTGGTTGAATGGCATTTGATTGGAAGAATAGGGTTTAGGAATGAATGAATGAGCAAGCGCCACCGTTTGATTGAACGGGTTTTTTCCCCATTTTCTCATCGATGGGTTCTCATTTTTTTTTTACTTATTAAATGACAAATATGACCCGTAAACCAAACGAATGAAGATATATGAATATTTAATTTTAATTTAATAAACTTTTTTTAATAGATAAACCAAAGAAATTGGGGAGTGATAAACTGGAGTTAGGATCTTCTCTATTTCCTATTCTTTCCATTTTCTCCATTATTATATAGTTTTAGAAATATGAATGCAAAAGTGTGACATTAAGTGGGTCCAAATATCTTTTATACATCCCAAAATCATTTAAAACTTTGGTAATGGAATAAATGAAAAGAATAGGAAATGGAGAGGATTCCAACTCGATAAACTGATAATGACACTTTGGATCTTCAACCTTTTATTAGACCACTTTATTTATTTAATTAGGAATGATGATTTTTTTTTGTAAATCAATGTATTTTCTGTGCACAATAAAGACTAATTCTTCAAGATAATCTATTAATATGAAAAAGCCAAGGCTATTTGTCTTTCTCTCTCTTCAAAATCTCTTGCCTCCTCAATCATTCTCTTCTCTCATTCATTTGATAATCAATGTATTCCATGCATGTTTTTTATTTTTCAAATTATTTAGTAAAAAATATTAACATACGGAAACAAATTCAAGGCAATACTTTATAAGGCAATAAAGCAAGTAATAATATTTGTAGAACTTGGGAACATTATGATACTCCTTTTGACCAATATTAATTTAGTTTTGTATGATTAAGGAAATATACAAGAATGAAAAACGTGTGTATATACATCATCATCATAAATTGATTTTTTAAAAATTTAAATGATGATTATTATATTTGTTTCAATTACATGCTTAAATTACGGGAATAATTAATACAGTTACTTTCTTTCTTTTGCTATAAATATTGCTTTTGAGTCTTAGGATTTTCACACCAATACTAAATTTTGAAATTTTTTTATATTTGCTTTTGAGTTTCCTATTTTCTTTTTAAGAATTTTCTTATTCTCATTTTTGTCCATGGCTCCGATTCCAAAAATTAATTCAATCTATGTCAATATCTTTAGTTAATATGATATTATGAGTTATATTTAGTCAATTTTACATTTGCAGGTATGCAGAAGAAGTTTGACATAAACACCTTGAGACAAAGATAAACAATTGCATTTTTTTTTTTCAAACAATTGAATCTATTTATGATGGATTAGTGTTATATTATTTGTACTTTATAAAATTATATGTATTGCCTAAAGTTGTATTATTTATCTACTTCTTTCACATTTGTTTAATTCATTGATTAAAAATCATGTGTAAGAGATCAATGTTGTTTCTATTATTTTTTTGTAGAAGAAATAGTGTAGATTTATTGTATTAATTTGATTAGTTTTAGTTCCAACCGTTAGTGATTACTATATATTTCGATCAACAATATCTTAACAGAGTTTCTTTTATACAGTATATCTATACTTCACTGACTTTCTACAAACTTCTATTCTTTCCCTTTTCTTATTTCTACGTCTTTCTATTCATTGCATTCCAAATTCTTATAAATAATATATTTCTACATCTTTCTGTTCAATGCGTGAACTTTTGAATCAATGAAGCTTGCTCCTTTCTCGGTGAAGAAAAAAAGGAAGCTTTCCAACTTTTTGATTCAGATTGAACCATAGTCGGTTCCTTTTTATTTATAAAATTTCAACCCTATTCTTTAATTTGTTTTTTAAATTACGTAAAAATAATTATTATCATAAGGAAATTCCAAACATGGAGACTAGCATGAGAAGTCGGACAATAAAAAAATTGATCTCATATCATGCTGATATTGTTTAGTTTAGCCATTAAACCATATCATAAATAATTATGATTGCCATTTTAAACTTCTTATGATATTGAACTCTAATGTTTATTGTTATTATTAAAAAATTGTAATATGATTTTAGAATAATATACTAATATCATTCATTTTGATTCATTTGGTATTTTTGTAGCAACTTAATCATAAGTTCTTAAGGATATTAAAAAGGACTATGGTGTGATGGATTTGATTACAATATTGTATAGCAAGAATAAAGTAGGCTGGAAGTTGAATGATCTCTCATTTTTTTTGTACAAATGATGTAATTATCTTTATTCTCTTGTGATGTCTCGGTGACAATTTTGTACTTTGTTTTTAAGAATTGTGAGTTGGTTTTGGACATATTTCTATTATGTATATTCAAAATTGTATTTCTTTCTATTTAGCCATTTTATGTTCATAACTTACTATAAAGGTTTTTATTTTCTCTTTTTTTACTTCTCATTTTTAATAACTTATCATATATTGATTTCTTCATTTGAATTATTCATTTTGTTTCATTTTCTCTTAAAAACCCATAGAAAGAAAAATAGAGATGTTGTGCATAAAAAAAAAGAGGGATGCTGATTTTATTTTTTTTACTTTTTTATGAAAAAAATAGAGATAAAAGTGATGTTAAACTTTTTTAGGTGATAAAAAATGCTTATTTTAATGCAGACAAATGCCGAGAATTAATGATTTGAATTTCAAATTATTTTTCTGGTACATATTTGAATTTCAGAATTACTACTATTAATTTAGAAAATTCATTTTCTCATTAACTAAGTTATTGTGCTAAAGTGGTTAATGTGTTTTACCAAATGACAGATTTTGAACTATTAGGGTCACCTTTCCCTAAGAATGAGAGAGTTAAAAAAACAGGAAAATCATTATAAACATTTTTTGACACATTATTACATTCATTAGTACATTGATTATAAAAAAAAACATTCATTAGTACATTGATTTTCATCATTATTAAATTCTATAATAAAAAGGAAATCGTTTAAAAACATTTTTATTGCAATTTTGTTTTTAATTCAAATTATTGCACAAAGCCCAATCAGTATTTTTAAAAGGAAACATCATAAATCCCATTTAAGAGGAAAATAATTAGTCCCTTTATTTTTTATTTTAATTTTTTACATTGTGACAGTGAATTTTATTATTACCTTTATTTTATTTATGATGTTTCTTTCTCTTTTTAAAAAAAAATATTATTTACTCATATATTAATACAGTGAGTCTTTTATTTTTTAATTTCAACGTGATTCATATTTCTACTCATATATTAATATCGGGTATATTTTGCTTTTTGAAATTTCTACATGACGTATATTTCAACTAAAACGTCAAAGATTATTTTATTGTAATTTGTATGGGGAAATATATTTCTATTCATATATCAACATATATTTTTTATTGCAATTTATGTTGTGCTATATATCATGTGAAAAAAATACAAATAACACAAAAAAGTGTGTAGTATACTTTGATCCATAGAAGTATCTCGGTTATAGACATCATCATATTACACATTGAACTAAACTTAAAAATTATAACTCACGTGATGTTCACATAAAACCATTTTGTTAAGTTTAGTCACTCTATTAATACAGATAACTTTTTTTTTTACAATTTATGCAGGGATCTATATATATATATTTTATATAATTCAGGGATATATATTTCTACTTATATTAATATGATGAAGCTCTTTTTTTTGTAATTTTTACGTCACTTATATTTCTATTTATATATTTTATTTTCTTAATTACTACGGGAACCTATATTTCTTCTAATATATTAATATGGGGATCTATTTTATTTTTGTAATTTATAATGTAGTTTATATTTCTACTCATATATTAATATGAAAATCTATTTATTTATTTTTTAAAATTTCTACGTGGCCTATATTTCAACTCATATATCAATGGGCCTATTTTTATTGTAATTTCTATGAGAAGAACATATATTTCTACTTATGCATTAATACAAATGACTTTTTTTATAATTTCTACTTAGATCTATTTTTTTTACTCATATATTAATATGAACACCTATTTATTTTATAATATTTACGAAATTTATATTTTTAATCATATATTAAGTAGATGAATCTTTTTAGTAATTTAAGTAAAACAATTCTTTTAAATTTAATTTATGCTTCTTCTCTCTCGGTTATTTTTCTACCAATCGACTTTAAGTTTTATTTAAAATAAATTTTATTTAACAAAACTTTATGGTTAGTTTTTATCACAGAGTACCATTTATTAATTATTAAACTATAAGATCATAAATATATGTGTTGTTGTCATTATTATCTTCCATTAGGAATTACAATTATAATTTTTCAATTTAAAGTAAAATATATTAAGATATTATTTATAAATCAATAAATCTACAAACTTATTTTTACCCGTGCTTGGCACGGGTCCGGATACTAGTTGAAATAAATTTAAAGATGATCTTCTTTCAATAAATGTTTTTCTATACGTACCGATAAATGAACCTTATTTTATTTTGCGAAAAAATTAAAACAATTTTTAGTTATGAGAATACCTAAAAAAACAAAACAAAACAATTAATAGGTTACATCAAAACAAAACAATTAATAGGTGACATCAAGTATAGGGTCATACACTCATGTTAACTAGTGTTTTTAGAACACATTAAAAAAATAAAATAAATTTTACATTAAAAATATCATATTTTATATCTTAAAAATATTGACCGTACAAGTTTTTTTGCTCAAACGATTTTCAATACAAGGTGGAATCAAAATTGTTTTTACGTTTTACAAACTTTACTTCAAAGATGAAATTTAAAACCAATAAATTTTTATAGACTAAAGTTTCCACTAGAGACATTATAAAAAAAAAAAAAGTTTTCATTAGAGATCAAAAGTTCCATCAACTTGGATCTTTTACGGAACAATTCATCTTTTAGTAAAGTTTATTAACTACTATTTGAGTTCAATTACTTGTATATATTTATAGAATAAAAAACTTATTTACTTATTTTTTAAAACAATATATAATTTTGGCTTTTAGTCAAAAAAAAAAATCATATAATTTTAGTTAAACCCTCGCCTAAAAAAAATTAGTTAAACCCTTGTCTAAAAAACAAAAATAGTTAAACCCAAATTAACTAAACTTCATCCCGTCGCTGCCGCACCGGTGAATCCAACCAGCCACACGTACACGGTTGCACACTGAAAAAGGACGACGTAGTTCCCGTAACACAGCTACCAACCGAAAATACCAACGTACGCAAGGAGAACAGTTTCCACAGGCATTGAAACAACCTTTCAATCGTTAATATTAATTTTCCGTTGAATTTTGCATGCTATGTATTTGTTGAATCAATGTATATGTCTCATTGTTCTGTTCATAACCTTTTCTTCCAAAAACGTATTTTGTTGAAGTAGAAGAGCCCTTAAAGTTATATTCCAAAGATGCAGCATGATGAGGTTATATGGCAAGTTATCAGACACAACCATTGCAGTTTTATGACCAAGTAAATAAATACTCCACTTTCCTTTTAACACATTTTTCATATTTTTGTGTCGCAATTTGGGACCCCAAATTTACGAAATTATCAAATTGCTCTCTCAAATTGTTTAGAGTGATGATGCGTCAGTTAAGTCACAACGTGGCTTGTCCATGTCACATGGAATCGTAAGCGTGGTTAAAACCTTAAATTATTATGAAACTTTCGTTTAGGGTTATGTGCAATGTGTGACATCAATTTGGACAAGCTATGGTGTCATTTAACGTGACACAACAACACCTATAATAGAGCTATTTGAAGGCTATGAAGCACGGACACAGACACAGATACATTGACACGTCGATACAGATAATAATTTGAAAAAATGATGTAATATTATGTAATCATATGTGTTGGTATAGGACACATGTCCAACACAGGGACACGCCTAAAGCGAGAAGTGTTTGTCCGTGCTTCATAGCTTGAAGGAGAAAGGATTTTGATGGATAGACAAATTAGGAGAGCAATTTAGCATCCCAAATTGCTAGACACTTACAATTTTTGTTGTTGTTTTTGTTTCAAATGATTTAACACCTTTTTTTTCTTATTTTTTGTTTGTAGAATTACGACAGGCAATTTTTGTAGAAACCCTTACAATGTCACTGGAATTTGTAACCGAAGTTCTTGCCCTTTAGCTAATAGTCGCTATGCCACCATTCGTGAAGACAATGGTACTTTTGCTTACACATCTTTTTGGTTGTGTTAGATTTCAGCTAGAAATTAAGACCGTTATGAAATGCATGCAGTATAAGAAGAGAACCTCATGTTGTAGACCCTGTAGCTCAAGTAGTTTAGCTCAGCATCCAAAGAGTTTGAGAAGAAGGTCTTGAGGTCAAACTTTGACTACATATACTAACAACTAACTTTTGTCTTTAAAAAGAACTGCATGCTTTGGCTGAGTTGAGGTTAAAGTTCGGTTCTTTGGAGAACCAACAAGAAGAAAATGACATATTGAGGCCCTGTTGGATATTGACTTTGACATCTCACTTTATTTATGCATTTTGTATCCTTGTGAATGGAAAATGCAATAGGTGCAGAATTTGTGGTAGGGAATGCAAGTAATGATACAATTGCAATGTGTGTTGTAGGAGTGTTTTACCTTTACATGAAGACTATTGAAAGAGCTCATATGCCAAAGAATTTGTGGGAAAGAGTTAAGCTGCCTAGGAATTACGAGCAGGCACTTGAAGTCATTGACAAACATCTGGTACTGCATATTTATATGTAGTCTTTGCAACATTTATATCTTTGACATTTTACTTGTAAGTAATTGTCAAGATTGATTTCTTGCATTACCTTTCTGCATTCACAGATGTATTGGCCCAAGCTTCTCGTTCACAAGGTAAAACAACGATTGACCAAAATGACCCAGATGCGGATTCGTATGAGGAAACTTGCTTTGAAAACAAGGTTTGAAACTGAATTCTCTTTTGCTTCTTGTTAAGATGTCACTTTTGTATTTGATTTTATATATGATGTTTACAGGGAAAAAATAACAACACTTCCAAGGAAAGAGATAAAGAGAGAAGCTAGAAGAGAAGAGAAGGCTGAAAAAGCGGCTGTGTTAGACAAGGTTATAGTTAATCCTAATGTTACACATGGATATCAAATTATGTGTTGCCTTCGCTTTCCTCACTGTTGCTTTTGAATATGACTTAGTCTATTGAGAACGAGCTAGTGGAACGCCATAAAAAGGGACTTTACCAACAAGAGAAGGAGCCTGAAAAGGCGCTTGTGCCAGAAAAGGTTATAGTTAATCCTAATGTTACTCATGCATATTAAATTATATGTTCGCTTTCCTCATTGTTGCTTTTGAATATTACTTAGCTTATTGAGACAGAGATACTGGAACGCATTCAAAAAGGAGTAGGTCATATATTCAACTATCATGTTGATGCGTTCAATAACGTTCTTGATATGGAGAAACTTCAACCCGCTGATGAAGAGGATGAAGAGGTATGTATATAATAATACAATTTGTTCTGTTGTGGATTATGTTCAAATCAAAATTCTTAGATACTTAACTTGATAATGTATTGACTCTGAAGTTTTTTTTTCTTCTTTTCTCTTCAAATTGAACAGGAAGCAGAAATAGAATATGTAGAAGGCTACGATGAACTTGAAGAGGAAGATGACATTGAAGATTTTGGTGCATTTTCAATTCACGAGTCACAGGGCAATGGCACCGATGATGAAAATGGTAACATTTAGTTTAGAAGCTTAAACTTAAACATTTAAGAAGCAATTACATAATGACATCTACTAATGCAGACGGAAGCAGTGAAGATGAAGAAACTAAAGCACTTAATCAAAGGAAAGCCAAAAGGAAATCGACTTTAGCTTCAAAGAAACATGAAAATGATGACCTTGATTCTAAATCGGGATTTTGTATTATGTGGCTCATCGGGATTTTGGAGTTCATTATAACAGTTATAGTTATTCTTTTTTTACTTACAGATGTTTTATGTTGACACCCTTGCACTTGCACAACTGAATCAAATGATTCAATTGATTGGTAAGGTAAATATGAAGTATTAATTATTATTACTTTTAATTGGAATAGGTAAATATCTCAATTGTGTCTAGTATGTTTTATGTCTTATGTTCTGATTATGTGTATCGAAGATGTTTGATTAGTATGAAGATTTGAGTATAATGGTGGTTACAAGTTTGATGAGACTCATGTAATACGGATTATAATTGCACATCAATTCCCACCTTAGATGCTGACCAGGATAGAGAAATCGCCCATACACAATCTGGAAATTAGATATCTAAACCCAATGGATGCGAACTGGGAGATCAATCACTCGCACTAGACTATGCACTAGACTATTATTTATGTCAAGGACGTCGTTTTCATTTAGTCATACGAGCATTGCAAACGCCATACAGAGAAGAGTTGTGAGGATCACTCTCAATTGTCACTGAAGTGTATATAGAGCATTATTCTGAGTTCTGACCCACAACCACTAGCGCGGCATATGGACATTGGACAATGTCAAAGCTACCATCACTTTTTTTTTACCAGAGGTAGTTGAGGTCATATATAGTAATGTCCCTAAAAATCACTTGGGAGATAAAAATCCATATTCTAGCTTCAAGTTAAAATAAATTCCATAGGCAAAATCAATTCTACTAAAAACATTCAAACACCAAAACCAGTTCTAACCTCTAGAATCATTTTTGCTTCCTTCTAAAGTGGAACCAAGCATATACACATAGAGACTCAAACTGTGCCAGGATACTAAAGGAAGGGGGATTTTCAATCAACCAACAAACAATCATAAGAAATTATAAAATTCACTTTGTATTTAATTCTTAATATTATGCTGTTAATAGTACAAAAGGACACCTTCAAGTTCAAAAAAAAGCATGACATTCATAGTACTCTTGGAGGTCAGACCGTAGTTTGATTTAGATTCATCCTCTACTCTTTTGAAGTTATCACAAGCAACCCCAAAGCACCAATGAGAATATACTGCAAAGAAGATACAACTTTAGTACATTTCATACTTGTTTCAATTCAAAGTATAGGATTCACTTGCTCTAATATACAGAGTTGCTTGAAAGAGAAAAGTGGAAAATCTTTAGCCATTGATTCAAAAAATGAAAGACATGATTGTGATATAATACATAATGCATATGAACAAATTATGAGATTCCTTGATTTAAATAATGAGAAAATCTCTCACTTTTAAGGGGTCAAATCCCAAAATCTATGTCATGCACTTTTAAACTGGTCATCACTTATCTCATAGTAAAACATCATGATTATCATGTTTCACTATAAACATACACAAAACAACCAACTTCAGCTAAATGATAACACAATAGATTAGTGGAGCAAACAAACCTTGATGATAGGTTTTTCAGTCATGATAATTGTTACCCAGCCAACATAAGGTAAGAACCTGCCATTGACAAATTCAAGCAATGGAAACTTAGAATATTATAAGATGATTTTCAACTGAGCATGCATAGTACTGCAGAACGCAAACTGTAGGAAAAACCCTTTGTGTATATCATGCTAAAAGGTCCAACAAGTGTTTGATATTACACAAATAGGTATGTAGAGGTACTAGTCATGCATGCATAATACCTTAGCCTCACAGATCCCATTCTTATTATAGTATGAGACTTAAAAGCATATAACCTTAATCTTTATATTTTAATTAACAATAATTAACATGGGTTGTCACAGCAAGGGAGGAATGGCCTTTTCAAGATAAGTTTAGAAATCAAGTCTAAAAGAAATGCTATACATACCCAACAGCTCTACCCATAATGTGGTGCCTTTGCAGCCAAAGCTGGCCATGAGCATACAGTAACCTGTCGTCTCCGTAATTGTTATCTCCTGCCAAAGACAGCAAAATACATGACGGAAAGGCATTATTACATTAACAGACAAACACTATGAAATGGATAACTAAACAAATTATGAAATTATAGAATGTTGGAGAAAGAAAAGAAAGAAAATCAAAATCATTATTAAAAGATTGGATTTTGTATAATGTAGAACAAAAAATCAGCACTGTCAGTGTTTCTGAAGTCTGAACTAGCCACTACCTTTTGTGAGAACGTCAACCTCCCCAGTATCTCCTCGTTCATGTACCTACAAAATGATAAAGCATTATGAGTCTCAAACACGGCAATCTTAATTATCATTCAACGCATCAAAGATCAATCCAGGCTATGTTCAAACAACAGCAGAGGGTTGAAAAGTGAAGGAAAAACTTCCAATGGCATAACAATGTTTTGATCCTTATCTTTTGTGATTAAGTTATAATAAATAAGAGCTAAAAGCAGGCAGCGACTATGTTGATAGGACCCAGGTATAAAAATGGTCCCATACCCATATCAAGCTGGGTAAGCTCAACCCACCATGTAACTTATATAGTTACAGACTTACATTTTGAATAGGTATCCCTACACATTCATGAAATGTATCCACCCATCCAGCACTGTGAACCACTTTTTTCCTAATTTTCCAGTCAGAATACAAATATGTGTGGATCCTCTCATCTAAAGCTCTCACACGAGAAGATACAACGTACTTGTCTCAGAGACACATCCACTAACGATGCAATTGTCGGAAAAAACATACTTAATTCAACCAAAATATTCAGCTTACCTTAATTACACGATGAACAATCGGAATCTCTCGTCCCTAAAGAAAAAAGAGGGTACATGCAAACAGATTTTGTCAGTGAGGAAAGGAAGTATCAAGCAAAATACAAAGAATCAGAAAATGCTGGTATATAGATATGTATTGAAGTAAGAAAAATGTAGAGGGTAAAACCGAGTGGTGAACTTACATCTACATTAAATACAACAATCTCCCCGGTGCGAATTGGATCCTTACTCATGTGTAAGAACAAGATGTCCCCCTGAAAAATCCAACATTCATTAGCAACAGTTGACAACTGATTTGAATATAGAAAGGCCGAGGCTTCCATGCATAAGATTGGCTTACCCGCTTGAAACCCGGTTCCATACTTCCAGAAAGAACAACAACAACAGGAGATTCACTGCCAGTGATGCACATCAATGCCTTCCATATTATCAGTGCAGACGTAACAATCATGCCTAAAACAAAACACAGATCACCTCACTAAATACAATTTACACAGATAGACCAGAAATCCAAGATGTTGACAGTGACACTTCTTGTAGCAAAACCATCATTCCATATACTAAGAAAAAATCAATCAAGAAAAACATGGAAGTACTGTTACCAGCATAATGCAACCATAAATTCTATGGTGTTCATATAATATACCCTAAAGATAAGCAATTTATTACTAAACCCATAAAACCACAACATGAAAAAAAAATAATCTTTAATCTATAACATAAGAGTGTTACAAAACCCCACATCAAAAAATTGAAAAAAACTATAACCCATATCATGATGACTGATAATGATACAAATTCTTGACATAAACCCTAAAGATACAAGAAAATTAAAAATTGAGGAATTTACATCTAAAGCTTAAAAATTGAATAGTTTGAACGTGGACCCAGATGAATGTAGCTCTGAAATTGAAGTTAGATAATGTAAAGAGAGGTTTTTTGTTCGTTGAAATAGAGATAGAAAGGGAACTGACCAAGACTAACACCCTGAGTGAGGACCTGACGGATCTGAAGAGATTTGATAGAATCGACGGTGTCACCGACGAAACCCATTGCTACTTTTTGTTTCTTGTGATTCAAAGAGTGTTGTTGATTCTTCTTCTTCTTCTACAACCAAGTTTGTTTTGTTGAGTGAGTGACTCTTCTCTTTGCGTTTTGGTTTTCGCCGGTTAACAAATAGAGAGAGCCAAACACCAAACAAAGGCCAATTTTCTACAACAAACAAACGTTTTTTACTTTTATTTCATTAATTAATTAATTTTTTTAAGGAATTCATTATTACAAGATTTTCCTTTTTTTTTTTTTTTTTTGACAATATTACAAGATTTTCCATTATTATTATTATTAGCTCTATTTTCTCATTGGATATAATTTTGTTAAGAGCGTCAGTGTGACAAAATTTCCCACTAGCTCCGTTATCTCATTGGATATAAGATTCCATTAACATTTGATATAGATTCGGCTAATCATGTCATTGTCACCGCTACCAAATTATGAGAAATATTACTTTTTTTTTCTTTCTTATATTTTATATTTGAGACTGGATTATCTTGTACATTACTGCTGCTATTGATTAAATATTAAATTTGATTTTTTACCACCAGTTTAATCTGTTTCGGTAGTCGGTTCTAGTTTCTAGTGACTCCAGCCACTTTTCGACCGCAGTTGCGGGAATCGAACTGTGGTCCTCCTTACAAATTTGAAGAATTTTTTTTACCAAATTATACGTCGTTTTATGATACTAATGAAACATTAAATGTTGTTTTTCCTATTATATCCTTAATTATTTATTTATCTCTTTCAATTTTTCAATTTATCTTTTCCATGCAACTGATGAAAGACAATTTTGTAAATTAACTCATCATTTCTCTTTTCCATACAATATTAATTGCATTTCTTAATTTGCATAAAAGTGTCAAAGTGACATATTGTGGTACGGAGGGAGTACCATTGAACGAAGTGAAGATTAATATATTAACCTCGATTTTGATTTAGTGGTGAAAATTTGAAAAGCATATACATGAGGTTAAAATTTTAGGATTTAATTTGTGTACATTGTGGGTGTAGAATTATTTTATACGTGTTTTTAAATTGAATCACGTCATGTAGGTATTTGTAGAAATATTTTATAAACTAACCGATAAAAATAAAAATTGCAATACGGTGTGATTTAATTAGATACATATATGAAAAAGATTTACATCGTTAGTGCATAACGATTAATCTCTAAAATTTTATTTGCATGTAACAAAAGAGTATTGATTAAATATTTAAATGTAGTGAACACTTGATAACATTGCATTTCTCTCTTGCCAATGTGGACTAAAATATTTGAGTCACTTTCAATTTGAAAATGAGTAATCCCACTATCTTTGAATCAAATTCATCTCGATATAAATGTCTCACATCTCAACATAAAGTGCGTCACACAAACAACTTCGGTCTTGAAGTCCATTATTTTGTATTGAAAATGGCTAATTCTATTATACATTGGTCAAACAGAAAAATTGGACAAGTGAATGACTCAAATGTGATTGTGGTGGCCTTTTGTATAGGGCGTGTAAAAAAAATAAATGTGGATGGTTAGCATAATTAGAACTATTGCTAGCTCTCTCCCTGTGGTGGGTTAGCTAGAGGCTCTCGAAAAAGGTTTATTCTACAAAGAGCGTTTGGTTCTTGCAGTGCTGCGTGGACTTGGCTCTTGGCCCTCGTTTGAGTATTCAATTGGGCAAAATTTTTCTCTCAATTGGGTGAAATTTGAGATGGATTCTAAAGTGGTGGTAGGCAGATATGCCGAGGTCTTAATTTACACTTTTTTTTCTTCAATCTATCCTCTTTGAAGTCATCTTTCTCTCCAATTTTCTTACTTCGTCATATTTATCGTGAGACCAACAAATATGCATACCTCTTTGCTAATTAGAGTCACGAGACTCTATTTGTTGGAATAATTATTGACTTTTTTAATTTTATTTCTATATAGCAACGCAAGAGGTGTTTGTACCTCTAGACTTGTTCCTTAATCCTTTTATCTTTCAGAAAGTGAATCAAACAAATTTATTTCACTACATCACTAAAGGTGCATTTGATTTGTTATAAAAATGATGAAACAAATAAGAGAATTTCAGTTGAACTCAATTTGATATTAAATTTTTTCGACTGGATAGATTGGGACCAAAAAAGATTAGACAAAAACTTAAATTTTACCTCTTACTAAAACGCATGATAACTTTTTATCATTCGCACAAATCGTCTAAAATACTAAAATAAGTCTTTTCCCACCCAAAAGGTATAAAGCAATTTGTTCAATGTTATACTTTCGATATGTATAAGATGTTATTATGTCGTGTATTGTTCTGTTCGGTGCTTACAAGAATAAACTGCCACTAACGTTTAAGTTGTTTCAGTGGTAATTGACGCCAAATTTAGTAGGAATGACAATTTGATTTCCGCAACTATGATCGAGAGCGGGTTGAAGCGACTTAATTTCATAATTGACTTCTCAACCGATTAAATTGTTGACCAAAAAAATGGACACTAACGTTTCACCATTGAACTTTGCTGCCACAAAGTAACCAACCTTGGTGGCTCCTTTGCTACCAATAAAACTGAATTATAGCAACAAAAAAAATATACATAATTCATCGAGTTACTCGCAGGTAACAACACTTCAATGGCTCTTCAGTTTCATCTTCAGCTTCCTGCTTGTATTGGGCGCGTGAAATCAACCACATGTTCACCGCGCGGCACTCGAAAAGTCAACACCTTTGCTACTTTGTCACAACCCCGAAACGACGCCGTTAACTGGGTGGAAGCAACTTCAAGCTTCTTCGACCAAGACAAAAGACCCATCATGTTATTTGATGGTAAACTCTTCCAATTTTCCATGGAACAAATGTCTCTATGATGCAACTTTTTGATTAATATGTTTCTGTTGATTTTGACATATACAGGGGTATGCAATTTGTGTAATGGTGGTGTTAAGTTTGTTCGTGATAATGATCGAAATAAGTATATTATCTATACCCTTTTCATTCTACAAATTTTGATTAATCGTATCTACTACTAAAGTCATATAAAGAGTGATTTGTGAATTGTAATTTGTTGACATGGTAAAAAGTTTCACATGGATAATGTATCAAAATTATATTTTGTTGGGCTGGGTTTGGTTTGACAGGACAATTAGATATGAAGCTCTTCAGAGTGAAGCTGGTAAGATGTTACTTAGGAGATCAGGAAGAGCTCCTGATGATATCTCAAGTGTTGTACTTGTTGAGAATAATAGGTATGTCTATTCAATCATAACTCGCAAGTGCTTATGTCAGTAAATAAGCTCAAATAAGTCAATTCAAATAGACGCATAATATATTTGTGAGGAAAGAAGAAGTTTATGATTGCAAGTTATTAAAATGAAAAGTTAGCAGTGAAATGCATGACTTGGTTGATATATTCTATAGATCATACATAAAATCAGAAGCTGTGCTGAAGATAATGGAATACATAGACTTGCCCTTTCCTCAGATAGCGTTTCTTCTTCAGTTCATGCCTCTGTAAGTACTAGTATGTTTTATAGGTTCTTTACCAATTTTATCATGTTATTTTATTGCTAAAGAGAAACAAGGTCGATGATATATACAACGGATGATTGCAGGTTTGTCAGGGATTTTGTTTACGACAATGTTGCAAATAACCGTTACACAGTTTTTGGTCGCTCTGAATCATGTGAAATCTAGCATCATCCTGGATTGAATATCGTCATAACAATAATGTGTTAAGCTTGAAAATTCAAAGTTATCCTCAAATCTTTGAGTTGAAGTCTCCATGTATATGTACTGTAAAGCATAGAAGATAAGCTTTAACTCGATGAAAGGTTAGAACATCATTTTGTAATAATATCTTATATCTTACACATTTTGACTTTATTTTATCTTTTATATCTTAAACACTTATGTTTATAAGCGCTTATGCTGTAAGCGTTTAAATAAGTTGTTTATCCAAACATGACCCAAATCCTTGAAATATGTCTCCAGCGTGTAAGTACTTATACGAAATATAAAAGTGTTGAAGTAGTGTAGTAAATTTACCAGCTGTGTAGCTATACACAAGAAAACATGCCAATAGATTTCTATATTTCTGCATTGAAAAATAAATAAATGTAATCAAAGCCTCAATTCTTGTCTCTAGTAGATGAACTATTCATTCTACCGAAAAATGAATAAATATAATGTTCATTGCTGATGGATCTACATAACATTTTTTGAACAAATGATGAACCATATTCCATACACAAACACTATCCCACATGAACCAAAAGACTATGAATTTCCTGTATCCATATAACCAGCTGAAAAGATACATGTATAGTTTGGTGATATCATCTCATGCAGTAGTGTACAAACACTTCCAAAACGGCGATTTTGGATTGTACATGAAAACTTGAAGATCAGGCCGTGGAAGCAGAATCACACATCTCAGTTACTCTTCTTAAGAAGGAAAATATATCATCATCTGGTTTTCCCATGTACACTGTAGTTAAGCCATATGCATATCTGTCAAATGAGCAAATCATTAATCAGAACTATTTCTAAAGTCACACATATCAAAATTTAACTCAGAAAATTATGAATTACTTACCCGAAAAGTAACATAATGACTGACAAGATCAGGAAGACATATTGATAGACTTTATGCTTGGGTTTTCGTTTTGCATCATATCCCGGCGGTACATATTTTTTGTTCACATAACCAAATTGCGGGCGGATTAAAAGAACAAAACCAAGGAAAAACCCTGAAAGGAATCCTCCTATATGAGCTGAATTGTCCACATGAGGCAGAAATCCAACAGCCAAATTTAGGCCAATAATGAACAGAAGACTTGTAAGAGCTGCACACTGCAGAAGAAAACACGGTTTCAAATCTCCCCTCGTGTTTTTTTCTTTCTTTCAAAACAGAAAAATATATCATTATATAGTACCTTATTTAAATAGATAGTCCAATTGGTGAGAAGCTCAGAAAGCATGGCTCCCAAAAGTCCGAAAAGTGCGCCTGATGCACCAACTGATATGGTATTTGGTACTATAGCATCTCTCAAATGCATAAGTGATAACAAACTTCCACCAAAACCAGAAAGCAGATATAATATTCCAATTTTGTCTGCAAAGTTAAAGAGATAACACATAAAAAACAAAGATAATAAAGAGTTTCAGCTTGAAAAAATAATATAGAAATTGATATATATGCTTACGAAATCCAAATTCGTTCTCAAGGCGAACTCCTATGAATAAAAGACTAAACATATTGGCAAGTACATGTATAACTCCTGCATGAAGGAACATGCAAGTAAAGAACCGCCATGCTTCATCTTCACCCACCACAAGATCCTTTTCAAGTGCTCCTAATAGCCTCAGCCTGCAGAAGATGAAACTAATTATTAACATTGTTGCTTTTCTTTCATTTCTTGTTTTCCTTTCTAATGCATGCATGTATTGTAGGCATTTTCATTTTATGTCTTATGTTACATACCCTACAAGTAATTCAGGATATGCATTTGATCTAATCTTAAATGTCGGTTCTATCAAATTACAACAGTTATTAACTTTTCATTACGAAAAATACAATATCTATATAATGAATCACAAATTATTTTCTCAAGCGTTGCACGGTTATAAACTATGTATGATCGTTAAAATGATGATGATTATGTAGAGAAGAGTTGAGAGGGAGAGAAAGATTCTCACGTGCGAACGGAAGGGCCGAGGAGAGGGTTTTCATTGATAGGTTGAAAAGAGAATCTTCCCAAATATTCATAGAAAAGGCAAACTTCTTCATTCAAATAGGAAGGGCAATCATTGACATACATACTATACACAAACATAGCAACATTGGCTATAAAAATTAGTGGCACCAACCATGAGAACCATTGCCTTGGCTGTTGCATGTAGAAAGAAGGTGGTGGTGGCGGGGGATAACGAGCCGCCTCAATGTCGGAGGAGAACGGCTTTTTCCCCATAGGTGGTTATGATGATTGTAGCAAACATGCACAGACAAAAGACACATAAACAGGAATAGGTTGTTTTGTTGCCAATTGCCAATGCATAGGAATGGAGGAATGAATGAATCCTCCCTTCTTTGGGTTGGCTAGCAGTTAAATTAGGTAATTCATTTTCTCCCTTATATAATCATCTCTTTTTTTTGTACTATTTTTTTCTTCTTTTTTCTTAAGTCCCTTTTATAATAATTTATTACATTATGTCAAATATAGTAGAGCTTACATAGCTAAAGTAATCAATAAACCCAATTAGCTTATGGATTACTATTAATATTTGTATCATTAATATTAATATAATATTTTATTACAATCACAAATTGTTTACAAAAATATCATATGGATTGATAAGTGTTATTGATTAAACAATTTATTTATACTTTAACATTTATTCATTTAAGCAAATGATAGTTTATAATGAAGTTAACTTAATTTAATTAAAGGTCTCAAGTTAAACGAGTTTCGACATCATTTGCAAAAGCTAGCTCATAAAATGAACGTGTCCAAATACATTTATATATTCAACTGTTTAAAAGTCTTAGCGATAATACAACTTTAAAACTCAAAAATATCTAAACATTAATAATCTCACACAAATTATTATTCAATAATCTCACAATAATTGTACAGGGATTATTATTCAATAATCACACAACAACAATCTATAATCAGCAACTAACTATGATTCCAAAAGAAATAAAAAAAGAAATCCAACTAGCATAAGTATATATGCTAGCTCTATTTGAAGTCTTCTATTATGTTTTTTCCACTCAACAATTCAAAGGGAAGAGCTATCTATGTAGCACCGACACTTTCGATCAATCTATTATTTGATACGTGTCGATGTCAAATTACTTGAGCAAGCAATTTAGAATTGGTTTGGTGTGAGTGGCTCTTCCATGAGCATTATGACAGAAGGAGAAAACCTTCATCTTAGGAACAGCAGATTTAATATAAACTCGATCAAACACAATGTTGGAACACCCAACATTCTGGTCACAGTTCAAATTTATTGCCTTGTCCATCAATGATGTTCCACTAATTCCTCTATAAGTTACATCACTAATCTTGATTGCTTGAGTCTACACATATATTAAAAAAATGTCACAACTTGTTACATATACTTTTATTTTTTGGTGAGAGTAACATATATTAAAAAAATAATCCAATTTTGGTACATTACCTCGTTTTTGCAGACCATTTGATTAACACAATAAAATTGGTCAATCATAATGGGATTATTGGCTCTAATAAATTTAATATTTTCAAATGTGATCCTCCTAGCAAATCCACCTCCACCCTGTTGTAACATACAATAATTTACATTTCATGTGACCAAAATTACTAGCGTAAAACCTTACAAATACTAATAGGTTCTATTACAACTCAGATGATAAAAGACGGTAAAAATATTTGATATGTTGAAATGCAGATTCGAATATGTAATTCTTTGTTTCTTGATACTTAATTAGTGTGTGAGTTTCGTCGTTAGACTCTTTTAAAAAAATAAAAATACTAATAGAGTTTGTAACCAATAATGTTGTTAATTATTTAGTGAATGAATTAATTACCTGCTTTGTCTTGATTCTTACTCCAGTTAATGTTTCAGTCAATGTACAATTTTTCACATGCACATCCTCTACAATATCGCTCTCTCCACGTGCCCCTAATGATCCAATGCTACAAAAGTATATATTTTCTTAATTAAGATAAAGTAACTAGCACATTTTAATTAAAAATAAAAATTCCAAACTCATTTACATAATTAGTAAAGTACTATTAATACCAACCTTATACCATGTCCTGGACCACATGTTATACCAGTAATTTTGATTACTGATGATCCAGCACTAATAGCAATGCAATCATCACCTAACAATTTATTTAGACATAATCAATTAATATGTTTTTTGTTTATTAAATAATATAGTATATTATACTAAAAAGATTAAGATTGAAATTAATTACCTGTTCCAATGAAAGAGTTAAGTACTTGAATGTCTCTTGAAGAAGAGATATCAATGCCATCAGTATTAGGACTGTCTCCAGGAGCAATTAGACGAATATTAGAGATAATCCCTTTTTTGCAGCTTGTTAGTGTTATATGGCTTCTTGCTGGATTAATACTTTTATATCCTTTTATTTGAAACCGATAGCATCTATTCAATGTTATTGCCTGTAATGTAATGTTTACACAAAAATTAATAGGGTTAAATATGTTTTTAGTCCCTACATTTTGTGAAATTGTTAAGAATGGTCCCTACATTTTAAAAATGGTAAAAAGAAACCCTATAAAATTTTCCGCTATCAAGATTAGCCCCTGCGTTTATCCTTTAGGGACCATTCTTGACAATTTTGCAAAATGTAGGGACTAAAAACATTACTCGTAAAAGGTAGGGACTATTCTTGACAATTTTACAAAATGTAAGGACTATTCTCTACGGATTGGACTAATCTTGATAGTGCAAAATTTTATAGGTTTTTTTTGACAATTTTTAAAATGTAGGGACCATTCTTAACAATTTCGCAAAATGTAGGGACTAAAAACATATTTAACCCAAATTAATAATACTAATATGATACTATCATGGTATTCTAAATATGCAATTATATTTAGTGTTATGTGACTATCTTTAGAAAAGGGTGTCACTTTTGCATTTTTGGCTAATTAGCAAAGATAAAATAGGTTGGAACATCTGTTACACCAATACTTCTAATTGAAGACATGTCTGTTGTCCACTTGTCTGTGTTTTATGTATGCGTCAAGGATTTGAATTTAGATTCTCTGTGGTCACTGATTACACACATTTATGCAGTCAGCAAATTGATGACTGTTTCAATGTAGTTTTTGATTTTTTCTTTATAAATCTAAAATATTGAGCTTGAAATCTGGACCGTTCGTTCAATCTCGACACAACAATTGCTACATGAATGCGTGCATTTGGTGCCGGCAGGGAATCCTAATTTCAAGAATTCATGTCTACTTGACTTCTTAACCACTTAATTGATGTTTTTGTTAATTGTTATGAATATGCATCAAGAAACCATGCAACTAAAATTTAACTTTGCACAACAAATTGTTAACAAGTGTATATTTTGCAAGGATCAATTAGCAAATACTTACTGTTGGTGGACGGCAAGTTGTTCCCTGAAAAGGAAAAAAAATCATAAAAATGAGGCAAGTATTTTTTAAGATATTAAGTAACATTAGTTTCAACCAAAAAATAATTATATACATATTTATATACTTACAGGTGATGGATGATTTCCTATGCAAGGTTGTTTCCACCACATAGAACCTCTACCATCAATTGTTCCTTTTCCATTGATAATTAAACCATTGATAAATGAGAAGCCAATCCATGTGTTTAAATGAGATCCTGAATATTCTGATTTTGTTTGAGGTGCAACAATGTTTCCTGAAAGCTGAGTTCCAAAAAGTAGGAGTACTAAATAAGTTACTTCAAATATATCTTAAATAAGACGGTAATCTTCTGGAACATTTTATAAGTAAAATTGACTTTTTAAGTTCATTGTATATATATTTAGTCTATAATATAAATTAAATACATTAAAAATATAATAAATCTAAAAACTTAATTTTACTTATAAACTAGAGGTTGTTCTCCTTTGTGGATTTTTTTTAAGATTTTATTGTAAAGTACTTAATTTACTCCATACTTTTAATGAATTTGACTTATCTATAAAAGTGAGCTTTTGACTTTTGAGTGAAAAGTAAAATTTAGAAACTCAAAGATTGATATCACTTTCATTGATGCATTTTGGCTAAATTCTTTTTTAAGGATTTTTGGTTGAAAGTTGAAACAGTACTCAAGTTAATGTTTACTATGCTTATAAGTTTTAATCACCAACCAAGTTCCAAAAGTTTCACTTATGATAAGGTTCTTTTTGCAAAAATATTCAAAAGAAGTACCTCAATGTAAATATAATTAGATTTACATGGTCCACTAAATGTTATTGGCCTCAATAAAAATGTCTTGGCTGCTGGTATGATCAAATGAGCTGTGCCTGACTTGCTCTGACATACATCTTTCCATGCTTTTAGAAAGGCCTGTTCAAATATTTGTATAAATATTATTAGCATATACTTTAAATTGGTATATTATCATATATTTTTTCCGGTATTTTTTATAAGAAAAAGTTAATTTTTTAGATTTACTGAATAATTAATGTAACTGATTTATATTATAGATCAAATACATCAATTAATTAATAAATCTAAAAAGTTGAATGTTTTTTATAAAAAAGAATGGAAAGAGTATGAAACTAAGAACATAAAATTATTCAGCTAAAATGGTGAGAGATAATAATTAATTTACAGGAGAATCATTGGTTTTTCCATCTCCAACTGCTCCATAATGCAACACATTGAAAGTTGTTGTGCTACTCAATCCAAGTTTAAGCATACTCAGAAGCACTAACAATTTGAAAAAATACTCCTGCATGAAATTAACATTTTATAGTAAGTACTCTTGATTAAAAATTAATTGCAAGTTTGCAAACATAATAATGAAAGCTATGTTAGATTAAAATCTATGATCATTCATCACAACATTGACATTAACACGTCGATACTAATAATAATTTTAAAAATTGAATTAATTGAATGTAAATCACATGTATCGGTATCGTGTCAATCATACATTAGACACACATTTGATCAGAAATGTAAGTGCTATGTATATTTAAACCAAAATGTGAAAAATGATAAAATGGGGACTATGAGAGATCCTAACCATTGTATGAAACATTGTTGTGCTTTTGAAACCAATGACAAGTATTTCACACCCTAAAAAACTATGTAACATACCTTACATTCAGCTTCTATTTATAAGGGTGATAGATGCATTGCATTATTAGGAAGCATATTTTAGAAGTTAAATAATTGGCTTATCTTTATTGATAAAATAAAACAACTTACATATAAAGTTTATTTTCAACAAGATACTAACTTAGTCAGCATAATGTACGTATAGAATGGATCAATTGAGACATATTAAAGGGTTATGGAAAATTAAACTCTACACAAGCTAGTTGGAAAAACACATGGCTTATGGAAATTTAAGTCCTTGTTAAGCACATGAAGAAAATGTACATATCTACGTTATCTACATCAAAATTGATTTGCTTCTTGATTTATACTCAATGGTAAACTTTGGTAAATAGATCAAAAGATTGTTAACGTATAGTAAGGATGAAAAAGTTGATCTACTTTGATTTGAAAACACGTTAATTAATTATCTTATAGAGACATTGGAAAGGAAATTATCAATATGGTCGGCCCTTAATAAGGGAAAGAAAAGATGCATGACTTTTTGTTGGCTTTTATCTAAAGAAAACATTTTTACTTGTACGAGATTTTCAAGCTAGGTACGGACTAATTGTACTCACTATCTTATTAAGGTTAATTTCTTATAATATAATATTATAAGCAAATTTATTTTTTTGGTACATTGAAAAAGTGATGTATTTGGTTCACAATATGGACTACATACATCACTTTTTCAATATGCCAAAAAAATCAAATTTACTTATAATAATGACCGGAAGGAGTATATAAATCAAGAAAAAAAAACACTGGCGGCAATGCCAAGGAACACAATCAGAGTGAGTAGGATACTAATGAGCACACATGGACAACAACACCGGCTTCGGCGACTTTTTTGGCGAGTGTAGTTGGCGTAACATTGACCATTCTCCGGTGGTGGACACAGAAAGATATGGTCCTTTGGAACAGAGTTGGGATCCTCTCAATTTCTTATTATTTTCATTTCCCCCATTAGTGTATAGTTTTGGAAATATAAATGTAAAAGTGTGACATTAAATGGGTCCTGTTCTGGTGAACACTTAAAGGGGTGTGAAAAGTAATGATATTGGACCGTCGAATAAACAAAATAATCAAGTTTGCTAAGTATATTATTTTTCAGTCCGTCTCTTTCATTATAATTACAAATGATAGAGATCGTATTTTCTATGATAGGATGAATACAGAAGTTTCACATATCTGTGATGAAAAAGAATGAATTGTTAAGAATTAGAATCTCTCCTTTACAATGAAGAAGAGAAGGTATTTATAGATGTTATGCTCCTCATCATGCTGGATCATGGGCTCCTTTCTTCAAGCCACCATATTTCCACTCATGGGATAATGCTTAGTGGGGTGGTTATTGATCATGGATTGACCTTAGTGGAGAACATGAGTTACTTTTCCCGCCTTTTTCTCCCCACGTTCTATGAGTTATATGATGTGAAAATATCTCATGTAAATAGTGTGGTAGATCATGGGGAAAATAGTGGTTACAGTGATAGATCGTGGGATCATGGGCATCTCGCCTGTTTCGTCGTATCTCGCCCTATGAGAAATAGATGTCTCGCCCTCTATGTCACGCCTTTATGCGAAGTTGGGCTTGAACTTTGCGTACCCGTTGGGCCGTTGCATGGATCATCAAATAATGTTTGGGCTTTTGCTAAATACACCCTTTACATTTATACCCGGTCTAGGTCCAAATGTCTTTTATACACCTCAAAATATTTAAAAACTTTGGTAATGGAAGAAATGGAAAGAAGTAAAAATGGAGAGGATCCTAACTCTTTGGAACATGGATGACATAGGTTCCTTGCATTGGACACTTCGTTCGTTAAATAGGGAATGAAAAAGAAACTGTCTGCGGAAAATCAATGCACACCAGTCATAAATAACAATATAACGAATACGAATTTTACAAAATTCACAGTTGGATTGTAAATTTATATCATATAGATCATCCATAAAAAAATTAGAAAAATTGAAAATAATTTGATATGTTTTTTAGATCCATCAAGATTATCGGTATCTTGATGGTTCTCAATAACCTATAAAATGATTTTCAATTTTTCTAAAATTTTTTTATGGATGATCTATATGATATAAATTTCAATCCAACAATTTTTTTTGTAGAATTCGTATACATTATATCATTAGTTATATATATATATATATATATATATATATATATATATATATAATTTTCATTTTTACAGAGTATCTTTCTTCTTATTTTATTTTCTTTTTAAAGATTTCTTTTTTAAATATATTATTTTTACAAAAGATTGAGGTTTTGTGGGGAGGACAAATCTCAATTTCGCAAGAGATTCATTTGATCATAAGTCGAAAACAATTTATTTTTTTTAGCAAAAATGCATATTATACAAAAATATGGATAAAAAATATAATATCATATTCATTAAAAATAATAAATCTTTATGAATATCGAATCATAATTTATGATCTAAAACTATTGATGATAATAGAAATCAATTTTTTTTGTTGTTGGTAGAAATAGAAATCATATCTTTATAAATTGACTAGTATCAACTAAAGTCAAATTATAAGTTGACTATTTAACTTATTGCATTATAAAGTCTTAACTTAGACCGATGAATTTGTACCGGACAAATTATCGGAATATCATTCGCATAAGTCCAATACAGGCCACTTACCCATATCAGAGTGGCCCAAAAGACTAAGTCATAAAATTAACCCACTGCTCCTATATTTACTCCACCATCATCACCTCATTACTCTCTGTAATCTCTCAATTGCTCCCTTTATTATCTCATATACATTCCTATATATAAGATTAGGAAGTTACGTTCTTCGACCAAATATTAAGAAAATCCAATATCAGACTTAGAATATATCGGAGAAGGACGATGAAGAAGAAAGAAAGAAAACAAGGATGAAATATTCTTCTAATCAGATGATGATTTCAGTGTACATCGCTACTAAAAAGGTTCACGAAACCAAATAAGGTGCCAGCCTTCTTTTAATTTTATTAATTGTTACTTTGTTGCTAAGTCAAATAACATATTTGATGCTACGTACCCCATCATATATTTGTTGCTAATTAGTCACTTTGAATGACACACACAGTCTTGTATTTTGTTTTGAAAAATAATTGTGATTAATTAGCCTTTAAAATATAGTATATATTAAGTATTGAAGAGATCGATAGATGATTTTATGCTTCATAACATTAATGGATGCTTGAGACTCTGTAATTAGTGGTTAGTGAGATGTCATTTATGTACCGGAGCATATATGCTCTCTGTTTTGGACAGATTTTCCTTAGCTTGAGTAATGCTTAACAGTTTTGGCAAGAAAACAATTGTTGATAATAAATATGATGATGTTGTTGCTTCTTTAAGCTATCTACCGAGAAAGCGGGTTTGAATCATATGTTATATGCAAAATATACCATTGGTAGTGATGGAAAATTGAAGCATTTCTATTTTGGGCAAATGGACGGAGTTCAAATAATTGTTTGTGATTTGGCGATGTTACCACATATAAGAATTATAAATACAATTTTTTTTTTGTAATATTTTTTTCCTGAAACAATTCTTACAAACAAGATGTAAGGATCAAACTTGTGCTTCATAGTAGTTACAATGAACTTATGGACGAAATTGAATAAAAGGCACATCATCTTGGACAAATATGAAAAATATTGCTTAGCATCTATTTTGTAACTTTAGCTTGCATCTATTAGATGCACACAATGTTTTTCATATTTTTCCAATGTTCATGTGCCTTTTCTTCAACTTCATCCATAAGTTCATTGTAATTACTGTGAACCAAATTAAGTGCAAGCTTATCCTTACATCTTGTTTGTGAATGATTGTTGTAGAAAGAAAATATTACCAAAGGAAAATTGTATTTGTTTTTTTTATATGTGGCATCAAACGTGTCAAGCCACCAAAAAGTCATTTTGACTCGTCCATTAGCCGAAAACAAATGCTTCAATTTTTTGTACTTGTCGATGGTATATTTTGCATATAACATAGGATTCAAATCCGTTTTTCCCTGTAGATAGCTTAAAGAAGCAACGACATCACCATATTTAATATCAACAATTATTTTCTTGCCAAAATAGGTCTACAATTTTTTTTTTTGGTAAAAACAAATGACATCATATCCACCTTGTTTGCCACATGTGACCTATTATATGACATGTTTGGATACCTTTCGAGTGCAGGTTGTCAAGTGTTTGGATACCTAATTTATATTAAGGTTTGCATCACAATTAATTCGGGTTGACACTTTAATCTCTTTTCCTATTAACCCTCCTCAAGTGTTTTTTGTTTCATTCTCCTTGTCTGTTGCACACAAACTGTCACGATACAATCGTTTCCCTAACATTTTTGCTCACAAAATCTTTCCTAACAACACAATTGTTACATTTTGCATACTTTACATAAAAGACATAAACTTCTTTTTCACTACCTAAATCAAGATTCTCAATATTAAAATACAAGCAAACTCTTAGCAACGGTTCATTTTTTTTTTGTTCAACGAACTTCATTCATTTAAGAAACATATAAAAAGCCAAATAATACACTGTTATGTTTTTTTAATGAATACCTTATTATTATTATTATTATTATTATTTATTTTTTTGAAAGGCCCTTTTTATTTATTTATTAATTATACCTAACATAACGACAATATTTATAATAAACCCGTGCGAAAGCACTGGGACACAAATCATGCTATCATGAAAGAACCAAAATAGAACAAGTACCCTTCGACATGCAGAAATTAAACTGTAGCATAATGCAGAGTTCTTGAAAAGCACACAACAAATACTACTTGGCAACCAAAACGTTCACTTAAACTGATAAAACCCAGCACTTCAAACTAAATATACAGTCAACATAATAAAAAAGCACCCTTCCAATAATATAACTAAAATGCCATAACTAATCAACTAGTTAAAAGAATCTTTTGTACTGACATTTTTTATGCAGTGAGATCTCAGTCGTTCATTGTGTGTAGTGGTGAAACCAGAAAATTTATTGAGTTTGAGTAAAATTTTAGTCTAATAAAAAATCTCAGTTTTGCCATAAGTTGACCCCTAAGAATTTCAGTTTATCTCAATTTTGAACAAAAAATCTTAGTTTTATCCTAAACTAATCCCTAAAAGTAACAATTTTTTTTGGCAAGAGTCTAGGCAACTGTCCAGACTTGTTGGGCTGTAGAATCGCCCATGATTGTGTGTATCGCCCACATGCCACACTCAAATCCTTTTGAGTGAAATTTGTATGGTTGGACTCTGTTTGAACTGATGGAATATAATGTAATAGAGTGAAACAGAATATAATGGAGTAGAATGGAGCATAATGAAGTAAACATTTCATCCCTTACCTCTCAAATTGGATGGAACAAAATTGAGGATAAAGTGGTGGTATGGGATAAAATCGATTCCCCCTATTTCATTTCATTGTTATTTTTATAGTTTAAATAATGTGGAACATTAATCTATTTCATCCCTTTCTATCAGTATCACTCATTCATATGATATGCTATAAAGGGGAACAAAGTTGTCACAACCAAATAGAAACTGGGATACAATCTTGTCGAAGATATCACCATTGTATAGATTAAAGTGATGCAACTTGATATTAGTGAGATTTTTCCAAAGGTTTTTCCATCTTCGAGACATAACACAAAGTTTGAACAACATATTTTGTGATCATAAATTCAATTATATGTAGAAGGAGGTGGTCGGGTAAGTCGTTGAATCTGTCTATGTCACTTTTCTTTAGACTTTCCATTTTCAATACCGACCTTGTTAGAAATAATATAAAACCATTGATGTAGCCTTTCCTAACAGCTTAAGCTTTTGGGATAATCGGTTATTTGACATGGTATCAGAGCCTCTATGACTAAGTGGTCTAGAGTTCGATCCCCGCTCCCCTCACTTTCTAATTAAAAAGTGGAATTTAACCATATGGTAGGTGGGCCTATGCATTATCCACGCTTCAAGCCCAAGTGGGCTCTTGCGTGAGGGGGTGTGTTAGAAATAATATAAAACCATTGATGTAGCCTTTCCTAACAGCTTAAACTTTTGGGATAATCGGTTATTTGACAGACCTGTCAACGGTATGCACATGTGGACATGGATTGGAGGAAAAGTGCACAGTAAGGAGTGAATAAGGCATATATAGTGAAAGGAATACATAGAAAGAGGACATTGAATATGTAATTGGTGATTAGTCACTTCTTCTCTCTTCCTCTTATTATTCTCTCTGCTCTAAAAGTTCTTTTCAATTTCCAATTCTATTTTGTATTTGAACTATAGTTTTCTCACTGAAAACTCATAGCCAACTATCTTAATACATACTATTTCCCTCCATTGATACTGTTTTATCATTTCATCCATTGTTATAGTTGCTTACATTACATTAAGCTAGCACATGAGAAAAATGTACACATCTACGTTATCTTTCTGTACGTATATCTAATTAATTAATTTGCTTCTTAATTAACAATACAGAGAAAGAACACAAATAAATCAGCAACGTGTTAACAAAATAATGTATTATAGTAAAATAATGGTATCTGCGTAAATAAAACAATAATCTAGTATCACTAAATCCCTAATTCCAAATTAAGCATGATTATGAATTTCATAACCAAAGATCCAATCCGTTATTACAATGCTTGTGAACAATCTTCACATGTCCGGTTAACTGATTTACAGTCACATCACAGTCAACGTTAATTCTAATCTTCCACGTTTTAATGTGTCCCAATTTGATTTTCACTGGTGCTCTCAGCTTCAAACTTAACGGCACGATCCGTTTCGCTACGGCATTCACCAACCCTCTTTGATCGGATCTCCTAAGTTCCACGTTGTTACCTTTCAAGACCGTTTGAAAAACTGTCACATTATTTGACGGTTGATAAAACGTCGGCATCATGTCGTTACTTAGCAAGGCGTCTCGATAAAATATTTCAACGGTGATATCATTTTCATAGTAGATTCCTATTTTGTCGTTATCGTTATTAGCCTTAATAGTGAGGTTAAACTCCGGTGAAATCGTAGACGACGATGAAGTGAGGTTCATTCCCTTGACATAAATCTGATCAATTGCATAATGAGGTGATTCCGGATGGAAAATCAAGTAGAAAACGCCGGCAGCAATGCCAAGGAACACAATCAGAGTGAGTAGGATGCTAATGAGCCAATAGGGACAACAACTCCGGCTCCGGCGACTTTTCTGGCGAGTGTAGTTGGCGTAACATTGATCATTCTTCGGTGGTGGACACTGATAGATATGGTCCTTTGGAACATGGATGACATAGGTTCCTGGCGGTGGGAAAGGGTTGAAAGGGTCGCGTTTCTCAGACGACATCGTTTGAGATTTCAATGCAGATATCTCAGACGATGTCGTTTGAGAGTTGCGTGAGCCTGGTAAGGTGTTTTGGTGAACTCGATCATCCATTGATTTGGTGTTTGGTTGAACTTGATCAGCCATTGGTTTGGAGAGTGCAGTGGCTTGCATTGCACACTTCCTTCGTTAAATAGGGAATGAGAAAGAAACTGTATGGAAAATCAATGCTCACACGACTACTTATATATGTTCCTACTTTTAATTTTTACAGAGTATATTTCTTTTAATTTTGTTTTCTTTCTAAAGATTTATTTTTAAAATATATTATTTTTAAACAAAAGATTTTGATTTTGTGGAGAGGACAAATCTAAAAGATATAATAAGAAAATAAATATAAAAGATGCATATATAATAAGAAAATATATGAATAAAAAATATATTAGAAAAATCATATCTTTATGAATATCAAATCATAATTTATAATCTAAAAAGATTGATGATGATAGAAATCATATCTTTGTGAAATATATTGAATCATAATTTATCACTTTTTTAACATAGCACAAATTTTTACCGGCATTTGACAATGATTACCATTTGAAATTAATTAATCTCTCTTGGAAACTTGTAGGAGACACAATATGAATTCTCCTCTTGCAAACTCGAATTCAAACTCAAATTATTGCGATCAATTTGTCCTAAAGAAAGAGTATTCATTAATCACTTAAGTTCAATTACTTGCTTAATATTAACTAGACATTTTTTGTTTGGGGCTTTCACCACACACTAGTTTAATCTGGTTCGGATGTCAGTTGTTGTATCAAGTGATTCCAGCCCCTTCCGATTACAGTTGTAGGGGATCAAACTGTGGTCCTCCCTATTAAATTCACCGTCATCACCACTAAACTTAACCAACTAACAATCGGTAATATTAACTAGACTTTATACATGAACAAAATCAACCGGTATCTCAAAATATCATATGGCATTTAATGAGGATTACAGATAGTAGAAACATATAGAAAACCCCACTAAGCCTACATATATGGGGGTGGGAAAAACACTTCCCTTATTTATCAACAAAACTTAAGGTCCACTAGAGTGCAGAAGTGGTAGTAGATGATACATAACCACGACAAAAATCAAAACCATACCAAATACCATTAGGGATATAAGTGTTGTAGTAAAATGTAGCAGGTTGGTAGTTATAGGTATATACTGTCACACTCTCTGGTATCCAACCATCGTATCCTGTCCTGTATAAATACAGGTAGCATATTGGGTATGTACATGGTCCGTATACATCAAATGTGTCTGTAGAGCACCGTTCAAATGTCCCTGAATATGGATCATCTAATCTTGGAACATAAACCTGTTTCATTATCCAACATATTCATTAAAAAAAAATTGATATCAAAATTCAATCAATAACAATTTTATAGTGTAACATTTAGTCAAAATTGTGTAACATTTTTTTCCTTGTAATATATCCTAGTATCTTAATGCTGAGCATGCGTAGGAAGGAAGAATCACGAACTCGAATCCGTATCAATGTCTTTGTAACTATGACAAGCTAGCCTTTTTACGGGTGATTCAATGAATCCCTTGAACTTTTTTATAGCATTTCATTAATAATCAATTATTGAATACATGTAGCTACATCAATGATCACATTGGAGCTAGTTTTCGATGTGGCTATCCTTGTAAGTGCATGAGCGACCTCTCCCTTGAATTTAAAATGCAAATATAACCTTATATATTTTGCATTTTTAACCCTTTTTTTTTTTATTTTTGCACCACTAACCCAATTAAACTAGGGTCCGGCCTCACACGGGAATAAAGTGTAACATCTTTTTTTTTTTGTTTATAGACGAAATGACAGAAACCACTAAACTCTTACACGAGGTCCCAAGTTCAAATTCTAAGATAAAAGTGTCCAGCCTAACAATTTTGACTTTTTTTGCCACGTAAGCTAGGGCTTCTGAATCACTGTCTATCCGGACCAGATCCTATACTATAATGTCATGTCTCTACCAACTGAGTTACATGATAAACTTTCTAATTTCTCATAACAATAAAATCAAAACATTTTTTAATAATGTAAATTGACTAACTTGGTTAATTTAATTTTGGCAGAAATAAAATATTGATAGTATGTGTTGAAATAGAACCTGATAGCCATAAGCATCACCAAATGAAAGACTGATACGATCTCCAGTATATGAAGGAGAATTGCAGCTTGTCTTTATGACCACCGTGTAAGAACAAGAGCTACTACCAGCACCAGCAGTCTGCAACAACATGCATATTTACTTTCAGATTTTACAATAACAAGATCTGAAAATGCTTCAGTAGTAGAAATTAATCATTGTAATTGAAGGGTATTTCAACTTGATATTGCTATATTTGGTTAATTAAAATTTAAAAAAGTAATTAAAAAGTAAAAGGGCTATAAATGGAAATAATGGTACATATTATATACCTGATGTTGGGTTTGGTTGGGTTTGAAAGATTGATTAGGTTGAGGTTGATGAGTGGTTATTGGTATTGTTTGTGAGAAGACAGTGATTATGTAACATGAGAAGAAGAACAAGAGGATTGACCCAACACTTTTCATGTTGGTGATTATGAAAAATATGAGACTGATTCACTATCACTACTACTATCACTCACTGCTTTGGTTTAGTTTTGGTTGGTTTTATTGTAGCCACGGACAAAGGTGGGTAGGTAGGTAGGTCAATTTTAAAGACTTTGTTTAACTGAATAATTTACCTTCTAACTAGGTAGGGTCAGTATCATTTATAAGTTCTCTTTGGAAAAACAGATTAACTAAAAGCTTAGTATAAGCAAACACTCGGATATATTCTAGAATTTAATTGGGTATCAATAATTATAGATTAAATTTGTTATATTAATTTTATTAAAATAAAATATAAAGTGAATCACGTGTTGAGAAAGTTCCTTTTCCTATTGATGAAAATATATTATTTAATTGCACCTCGCTAAACTCGTGTGTGTTAAACAGCCCTCCTTGCAATTCACATTTTTTTACAGTTTGGTTTTTGTCAGTCCGTACCAAAAAGTTAAAAACTTGACTTAGATGTTGCCACTTGTTGCTTTGTTTTTACAATGGATCCATGTTCAATAGTATCCCTTCATCAAGATCACAACTTTTTTTCTTTCTATAGCAAGCACACATGTTGACATCTGATACAAGCATCGTCATAGGAACAAAAAGGATCTCATCCAATCCAACAAACATATAAAAACATATAGAATAAAATCCTCAATATAGATGTTACAACATAAAAACAATGGTTAATTTGAGAATGTTAATACAAAGTATTTAGTGGCCAGCTAAAATCCTCGCCGGCATAGTATAGAGAATAAAATATCTGCCTGGCTTTGGTTACATGCCATTCTAAGTCACAAGATGCTCACCACACGACTCAAATTGCTGATTCTATAACGATTGCCTCGGAATTTCTCATTCAGAACTCGGTAGGAGGCTTCAACCTTATCAATCTCTTGATTCTATCTTTTTCCGTATTTTCCAAATATCCCTTCAAAAGATATACAGGGAAAATGTAAGCACAACATCAAGAAGAAATTCCTCTTTGCAACAATGTAACACAGAAGTACATAAGATGCAAAAAAAACAAAGATCGGATAAGTGGTGTTTGTAGTGAACAGAGACAAACATTGTGAGCTTTGCATAAAAAGATGAGGAAACCTGTCATTGTTATGTTGCTTCCGTTCACATTTATTCTAATAAGATGGAGTATCATAGCAGAATATAATCATAATGTGATGGTCTCATGCAAAATAATTAACATCAAATAACAAAATTTATAGTAACTACATAGATACATATGATGGCATACACAATGTGAATGTCACAAAATGATGTGTCTCTAAGGTAAGTAGAATGAATGAGTCTCTAAGTCTAAGGTAAGCAAAATGAATGAGTTAACCGAGAAAAGTTTCAAAAGTTAATTAGCTGTGATCTTTTACTAAACAGTATTTGGCATGTCTTCTCACCTTCCACACAATTTCATCCAAACACAAGCAAATTCTTCCATACTTATCAAGGAAACGGCGCTCAGTTGGGGGCTTCCCACATACATCCTTTACAGCTGAGGTTATTGTAAAGATCACCTCCGACACTGGAAAAAAACAAAACATTTGGAAATTAGTATTGTCAATGTTAAGTTACTAAAGTACTTGACAGTTTCAAACACATCCAAATTCCAACCCTTGGTTATTGATGCTCGAGTCACTTGGCACAGTTATGAATGCCAATGCAATCAAATGTCACTATGAATAAAAAGAACGTTTTTTTTTACTATATATTTATATTTTTCTTTCATTGGAAAGTCGGACAAAATTGTTCACTAAGTTTAGTTTCTAAATCCCTTCTAGTTCACTTGATTGTTAGCTTTTTACAATACTTAATTATTTAAAATGAAGTGCCATACTTCTGACACCACAAGAGTATCCTTTAATAGCTAGTATATCTTCTATTAATATAGAGAGAATATGGGGGAAGGTTTCCATCTTCTATAAATAGCTTCGTTTTTTAGAGAGTGTTTCATGGCTAAATGAGAATGGTGGAGCGGATTGAAAGGACACTGCGGAGAGACGCTTGCAAAAAATTCAGACAATAGAAAGAAAAGGAAATGGAACAATGGTTATGGATGGAGACTAGTGTTAGAAATATAGAGGCTATGATACAAGAAATATTGTGCAGAGTGGATGAGATTCTTGGGAACTCAATTGACATGAGAAGAGGCAAAGCGTGGGTGCAAAACACGACAGTAACAGAGAAGAATCGGCCTTGATTGATAAGCCAAGAAAATAATCAACACATTAGGAGGTTGAATAATTGATTTCTCGGAGATGAGATACAAGAATCAGAACTGCAGACAAGGACACAAACAATGAAGAACCCTATGAATGAGGTGGGATAAAAATAATATTCCACTGTTGATGCAGCTACTGAGATAAAAAAGACAGCAACTGATAGATATCAGAGGACATTATTATCTTTAAATGTATGTTGGTGGACCCTAGCGGAATTATATTCTAGCAACCGCAAGCCGATAACCTCGAGGACAACGTTGGAAAAGGGGGAACATTGCTAGATGTATGTAAGAACTAAGGATTGTTGCTGCAAGGGTTATTTAGTTGGGTTCAGATCATTAGAAAAAAATAAAGCATGTTGCCTGTAAATAAGAGGAGGGGTAGAGAGGGAGTGATATCTTGTTATCTAATAAAGAATTCGGGACTTTCGGTATAAACAGATGCCTATTTCTTTCTAATAAGATATTGGGTTGTTATAAAACTTCAATCTAAAAAGGTGAGCATATCCACTTTCAAGCATCAACAACTTAGATGATCCATTTCAATGTTTTACTTTACTATCAGGAAGTATGAAATATTGCTGCAGTTTCATATTAAAGATTGGTTCATAGAATACGTACAAGCAAGTTCATCGTACTCGTCCTTCCCCACAACGTATATACTGACATCTCCAAGTATTGTGTATACAATATAAACTGACCTGATAAAGATAAGAAGTAGAAGTAAAATACTAAATCACCATGTACTAAAAGGAAAACCGTAACATCACATATGTATGAGACATGACATGATTTTCAAAAATGAAGGATTACAAATGAGCAATAATTAGCAGTGAAGCAATTTTTTTGTTGAGAATCTTGAATCTATTCCTGATTTTGATGAGACATGTTCACACTTCAGTTGATTAGCTTCCACTTCCATAGCTCATTTAAAAAAAAAAATCTCTGATGTTTGCGCTATCTGATCGTAGCAAGCAACTAATATTATTCACTTTGTTGCATAAGAAAAAATAGAAAATCAAAATTGTGCAAAGTCTAACACTGTCATAGTACTTAATCAATAATGATTCAAATAAACATATTTGTTAAGAGCCCCACATTTAATGAAAGATGGCCTGAACATATGTTTATAAGTGGGGGCAATCCTCACCTTACAAGCCGGTTTTGTAAGGTTGAGTTCAGAATCAGATAAAGTTACAGAATACTCTTAGATAAGGTATTTATCCTGGTAAGATATACATTCACACATTACATATACAAGAGCTCAGAGAAGTATACTCACTTGTGGCAAGCAACTAGAAGTTCTTCATTTTTTACACCCTTAAGATTATCAGCTCCTAGTTTGACCAAGAAAGAGCGCCAGTGTAGGCGTTCCTCCGCAGGAACTCCATGAAACCTGCAACCATAAATCCACTTAAGTTCTCACAATCAAAAATTAGGAATCAAATGTATTTTTCAAAATTTGATTAACAAACATTGTTTAAGTATATCAAAATTTGAATAAACAAACTGCTAATTTTCAAGATCTGATTAACAAACACTGTTAAGTATATGATCTAGTAATTCGTTAATTGCTACAACATTAAAAGGTTAAATCAAGGTAAACAACTATCAAAATTTCTAAGAGCATATAGATCAACAATCTGCAGAAAATTATAACGAGATAAGAAAATTGAGGAAATTGGTAAGAAGAATATATAGATCAGAAACAGAGAGAGAGAGTACCGTTCGATGAGGATATTGCCTTCAGCGTTCGCAAAGAGCACCGCAAGTATCATGATTTTGATCGTTCTGATAACAAACACCACCTCCGGGTGAGTCGTTATATTCCCGTGTCCCAAATTACTTACCTACCCTTATACACAAAAAAAAATTTCAAAAACAATGTCGGAAACTTTTTTTTAGAAAAATTGAAAACTTTCTTTTCGGAAAAATCGAGAAGTTTTTTCTGAAAAAAAATCAAATTTTTTTTTCAGAAAAATCGAGAATATTTTTTCGAAAAAAATATTGAAAATTTTTATTGATAAAACATTAAAAATAATATTAAATATCAATAAAAACCGATTCATAAATTCAAACTAGTTCTGAATCAGTTATAAACTGAATTGTAACTGTTTTTTAAAAGTGGTTCAGTTCAAAATTGAATTAAATAGTTCAGTTTAAAATATGGTTCAGTGCAGTTCGAATTACAGTTTGGTTCAGTTAACTAAATTTTTGAGCACCCTTAATTATTTCTTTGTTTGAACATTATGTAGTCAAATAGTCCAAGTTGAAGTTGTGAGATTGGAATTGAAATGAGACGTTACTAAATCGAATATACATTTAAGATTAGTCGTTAGTCTATGAAAAATTAGAAATTAGAAATATGTATAGTGTTTTAATTTCATGTCCTTATGATGATACTAAGATCTTATAATTTGTGTATTTTTTTTGTGATTGAAACATCAAACTCATTTTATGTTCATATGCATATTACTTCATTTTCTATATTCCTCTATTATCAGACCTAATCATGGTAAAATAAAAAAATAAATACACGTATATATATTATTAAAAGTCCAGACATTTTTATTTTATATATATATATATATATATATATATATTGATTGATAGATACATACATGGGGGAGGGGAAGCAAATTAGCACACATATTATATAGTAACTATTATAAATTAAATAAAGCATACAGTAAGTATAAGATTACTGAGCATGAATGGACTTGGAGATCTTTTTCCTACGGGGCGGCTGGTAGTAGGGGGCGGCAGCAGCAGCAAACATCTGCTTGATCTTGTTTCCGATGCAGATGATATCATTCCCGTTGCATGGGCAGAAGATCCAACAGTCAAGATGGGCAACACCACCGTCACCAGCACAGCAGCAAACATCTGCTTGATCTTGTTTCCGATGCAGATGATATCGTTCCCGTTGCATGGGCTGAAGATCCAACAGTCAAGATGGGCAACACCACCGTCACCAGCTTCAGTCAATAGTTGTCTTCCATAAGCGGAAGCAAATAGGGCAGCTGGGAGTAGGGCGACGACAGCAAAAATCTCCATGACGGTGTTTATGTAGCAAAAATCTACATGGAAAGGGAGGGGAACCAAGCACACATATATTAATTATTGTAATTGTTATTTAAATAAAATATATAGTAAGATTACCGGGCCAAAGGGGAGTGACTGGACTTTTAAAATAATTATTTAATTTATTTATTTTAATACACGGACGCACGCACGCACACATGAGTGCACGTACACACGCATGCACACACATATACACAATAAGTAATAAAAAAATTTGGTGCTCCTAAAATGTTGATGCCTTATGCGGTCTGTTATAGTATCAAAATAAGTATTTTTGTTATCGTCTCCACAGGGACTGATGCGATATCGATGCCGTTCAACAATTAATATAATTTTAAGTATAGAAAAAGAGAGTTTTGTTTGTAAACACTAGCGGGCCGACACGCTTGCCTGTGTCTAACTTATGTAAAAAAAAAGACATGTCTTATATTATTGTGAGTTTGTTAATAAAAAAAAATTGCATCAAAATGCAGTTATGTTTTTTTACTGTTATAGTTGAATGAAAATTTTCTAACGGACAGATTTGAAAATATGAAAAATCTACACCAAAACCAATGTATCATTTTTATATATAGTATAGAAGTATATAAGTATAGATTTTACGGGAAAAAAGTAAATCAACTTTGGCAGTTATGTTACATGTGTTTATTTGCAATATATTTAAGATTAAAAAAAAGAAGGAAGTTTTAAAGGGCAAACTTGGAATAAAGAAAAGTCTACACCAAAAAAAAGTATATCTTTTTTATATATGTATAGATTATTAAAAGTCCAGACATTTTTATTTTATATATATATATATATATATATATATATATATATATATATATTGATTGATAGATAGATACACACATGGGGGAGGGGAAGGAAATTATAGCACACATATTATATAGTAACTATTATAAATTAAATAAAGCATACAGTAAGTATAAGATTACTGAGCATGAATGGACTAGGAGATCTTTTTCCTACGGGGCGGCTGGTAGTAGGGGGCAGCGGCAGCAGCAAACATCTGCTTGATCTTGTTTCCGATGCAGATGATATCGTTCCCGTTGCATGGGTAGAAGATCCAACAGTCAAGATGGGCAACACCACCGTCACCAGCGCAGCAGCAAACATCTGCTTGATCTTGTTTCCGATGCAGATGATATTGTTCCCGTTGCATGGACAGAAGATCCAACAGTCAAGATGGGCAACACCACCGTCACCAGCTTCAGTCAATAGCTGTCTTCCATAAGCGGAAGCAAATAGGGCAGCTGGGAGTAGGGCGACGACAACAAAAATCTCCATGACGGTGTTTATGTAGCAAAAATCTACACGGAAAGGGAGGGGAACCAAGCACACATATATTAATTATTGTAATTGTTATTTAAATAAAATATATAGTAAGATTACCGGGCCAAAGGGGAGTGACTGGACTTTTAAAATAATTATTTAATTTATTTATTTTAATACATGGACGCACGCACACATGAGTGCACGTACGCACGCATGCACACACATATACACACTAAGTAATAAAAAAATTTGGTGCTCCTAAAATGTTGATGCCCTATGCGGTTTGTTATAGTATCAAAATAAGTATTTTTGTTATCGTCTCCACAGGGACTGATGCGATATCGATGTCGTTCAACAATTAATATAATTTTAAGTATAGAAAAAGAGAGTTTTGTTTATAAACACTAGCGGGCCAGGCAGGCGCGACGCGCCTGCCTGTGTCTAACTTATGTAAAAAAAAGACATGTCTTATATTATTGTGAGTTTGTTAATAAAAAAATTTGCATCAAAATGCAGTTATGTTTTTTTATTGTTAGTTGAATGAAAATTTTCTAACGGACAGATTTGAAAATATGAAAAATCTACACCAAAACTAATGTATCATTTTTATATATAGTATAGAAGTATAGATTTTACGGGAAAAAAGTAAATCAACTTTGGCAGTTATGTTACATGTGTTTATTTGCAATATATTTAAGATTAAAAAAAAGAAGGAAGTTTTAAAGGGCAAACTTGGAATAAAGAAAAGTCTACACCAAAAAAAAGTGTATCCTTTTTATATATGTATAGATTCAAACTTACAACGCAAATAAATTTAGGAAGAAATAACAGGGAGACAAAGTTACTGGGATTAGATATAGTTAACTACTCTTCTAATGCAACCTCTTAATCGATTATATATTTTCCAAATTTCAATTATATTTTCACCTATCGCTCATCGTACGTCTCCGTCCCCAGATAACGACGAGAGATCTAGTGTACCTATCAACCCTCGATCCCCGAGCGGCTAATCAATATATTAGCATTACGATCCAATAGTATACGTGAATGTGAACCTAACACTATCTCTAGCAATTAGCATTCACAGATGAATTTATTTCAGTTCCTTTAAACAAAAAGTCTATGTCTAGAAATTTCTGAGTCAAATAATCAATTTCGGAGTTTTACGTCGGAAAAGCATTAAGCACGGAAATAAACCATCAACATAATGAAAATAAAGATTATATATAACCAGCCAGATCGAGAGTTTACATGAGAATTATAATTAACTGAACCTAATCCCAATAACAGAGAATTAGTTATACATGATAACCTTACAATACATCGCTAGAGGAGATGGAAAGATGATAAACATGACTCCACCGCTCCTCTTAAATCACTCTCTGCCTCATGACAATTTTCTGCTCCTTCTCCCTCTGTTTTGTGACTTGTGCGTGTTGCCAGAATGAATGAATGAAAAGTTTCACAAGTTAGCCTTTTATAGGCTTTCAAAACTTCACTCTTAAGCTATCAAAGTGTGTGTGATCATGTCTACTTGCAAAGTATCTGCATAGTTAAGGAAAGGTTATAAAAGACATAAAACTAAACGGTCCAATCAAAATCTTGGTTAGTGGTGGTTTTAACATGCTGCTCAAAACTTCTAATGGATTTAATTTTAATTTCTAATATTTTAAAATAAGAAAATGTGTATAAATTATTCTTTTTAGCTCTTTTACCATTAAGCTCATAAAAATCTACAAAAGTGATAGAAAATAAATGAAAATAGCTAAAATAATTAATTCCTTTTAAAAACTAATATTTACAAATAGTTGGAATTTTAGTTCATATAACTTCATAAAACAAGTCAATAAATACTTAAAATGTATAGGTAAAATCATTAATATTTAGCACTTATCACGGTCGCTCCTCTTAAATACTCTCTAGAGCCCTCCTGCTGATTTCCGTCACAATGATAAAAAAAGACAACAATCTACAGGTCTGGCTTCACCATCGCCTTGACTCACGAGTTCTCTTCCAAAAGCTGAAGTTGCAAGTAAGAGGACTAGGAGGAGCATGATGATGAGGTTCACTTTCCTTAATTTTTTTTGTGTGTTTGCTTTTATAGCCGCCAACCCAACTATTCCAACAACCATCGCTAATTAATTACACACCACTCACTAATCCCCTAAGCAGAGAATCCAAATCCTTCTTTCTATATCCATCTATTCAAAATCAATCTTTAAATGTGCAAGTAATATTTTTTTTGGTTGATCACTCCCGTACGCAGTCAAAAATATTTCAAAATATAAAATGTTGTAATAAGGTAGTTAACCTTGGTCGTCTCACAAGGACATCTGATTTTATAATTAGTAAAAATAAGAACGATGAATAATATGATTAGTTGCGGGGTTTTGGGTTTGTTTAGATCGAAAGAGTATTATTAGAAATTCAATTGATAAAAAGACAATCAATCCATTGGTTGTTAGAAAAACTTCGTTATGATTCTATCATCGGTTCACAGAAAATAATGTTCATATGTTCACGCCTTGATTGGCTTATAAAACTGATTATACAAGCGATATACAATTTTATACGAATTCATTCGATTAAGCAAAGAATGTGTTCAACTAACCATGGTAGTGAACAAGCGTCACCTAAAACACGGGTGTATCATGACATAATTCAACCAATCCCTTTTTGCTAAGCGCGAAAAACCCATATCAATTCCTATTCGAACTAGTCATACAAGCGATGAATTAATCCGAAAAGTCTCACAAATATAACTCGAAACAGAGATTAAGCATCGCTATATTCGAGTTTCATAAATAAATAAAGAGCATGAATTGATAGAGAAGACAATAAACAAATAAACTTAATTACTATTAAGAACTGAACCTCAAGAAGTCATGAACGATGTTTCCGTACACCAATGGATCAATAGTGATTTTTAGTTCTCCATGGCAAAAGCTTCCATAGGGTTTCTGTTTTCAAGAATGACAGAATACCTAACCCTAGGCTGCGTTTTGGTTTAAATAATACGGGCTCCAAAAGTTACGGGCCGAAAACATAAGTTTGGGTCGAAAATAAATTAAGTTATCACGTCTGGAACATAAATGCAATTATTTGACATATTTGCGCTCCGAGCTGGGTTCTTTCCTCAACATGAAAGTTGTAGCTCTTTCTCTTAGCTTTCCAACGCATCTTCCTGCGCCTCAATCCGATATTCGTAGCTCCAGTTATGATCTGCAGACTGAGAAGGTGTCAAATATTATTTATTCAGAAAATAAGTAGCGAAAATAAAATAAAAGCAAAACTAAGCTAAACATAAGAAACACATTTAAAACACTAAAAATGATGGGAGAAATTATATAATTGTTGTAGCATAAGATAGAAGAAAGTACATTAGAAATACACTGATCATTGGTTATTTAGGATAATAAAATAAATGAATTTTGTTTGACTAAAATTTTTAGTATTTCCTTATTAACCATGTAATTTGACGCGTGCATGTGGGACCGGCATACACACATCCTCCTTCTTCCCATTTTATAAGGGATGTGGATCCTTTCCAATTTTCTTTGATGTTTTTTCTCTTTTTTCTTAATCTAAGGGTCGAGAAATTACAAAGAATAAAAATGAGAGAAAATCAACCCTTGAATTAAGAAAAAGGGGAGAAATACATGAGGCAAAATTGGAGAGGATCCAATCCCTTTTATAATACATACTTTGACTAAATGCATTATTTATATATTTTATTTTGACTATTTTTCTAAAAGTATATAAATTAAATATTATTATATAAGATATTGTGTGATTTGTTTCGACGAATATTTTCAAAATATCAAATTTCTATAATTTTTATTAATAAACAATTAAAAATATTAATTTTATCAAAATTATACATTGGCTACGTACAATGATCAATGATTTCTTATATTTTGGGACGGGGTGAGTATTGATCTTGTTATATTAATATATTTCTGTAATGGACTTTCCACAATAAAATGTACTTTGCATTAATTTAATAGATAAAAATAAAACTCTGTCAAAGAAAAACTTTTTGAAGATAACTAGCATAATATCCATACGTATACACGGGTCACAGCGTTGTCGTAGAAATTACTTCCATAATAAATATACTATTAGATTTAGGTCATGAAGGAAGTTTAAGGATCATCCAAAGTGCACCAAAATAGTGACTACATAAATGATATAAAACGCCACATATTTCACCCAAAATTTTAAAATATTAAATTTATAGATCTTATGGTTTATAAGTTGTTTAATCTTCATTCATCAATGTAATTTAAGACTTCTAACTCATACTTAGACCCGGATATACTTTTCACTCCCTCCTACGAATTCATTCATTAGCTTCAAATAATTAAATTGCTACATATATGTATCTATATATCTATATCTTGGACACAATCATATGGAGAACAGCTCATAGTTCATATACATCACAATGAATTAATATGACAAACCAACTAGCTATGAATTATTAACTGCTTTAACGTGTTTACAGTCCCCACATGAAATCAATTTTAAGCTTTCACATTCTTGTTAGAAACACAAAAGCCCTGGCCTAAAGAACCTATAAATCTCTACCATTGAGGTTTGTTACCACCAAAACTCATTAATTTTCATTCATGAATGGAATATTTTGGTATTACATTCTTTATAGAATAAAATGATTTCATTTTCCATTTCCCTTTTCTAAACATCCTAACGTCATTGATCATCCCATATATTCAATGTGTGTGACAAAGTTCAATAAAGTTGAAAAATGTGGGAACTATATTGCCTTGTTTATATTAAGATCAATATGGCTATGCACCAACAACGTGTGGTCTAGGCATGTCATGGTCATTGAAATTATCACATGCTCACTTAAAATAATAATAAGAATAATAAATAGAGTATAAATAAAATCAACAAGAAAACCAATGTTTTTTAGTTTATGCCATATAATCCACATGCCTCATGCTTAATAAAAGAATAGTTATTTGATAGATTTGATAGAGAATGTAGCTTTTATAATTTGATTTTCCGTCAAACACTTTTTTTCATGCATGTGATTTAGATACTATAAAGTGGCCATATAATGATTTAAATGTACATGTATCATGATGTATAAGTCATGAATTATATTATAAGAATTTTATTAAATTTGATTGAAAATTTATATCATTTAGATAATCATAATATGTTGTTGAGATCTATCACAATTAACGGTATTCAATAAAGTAAATTGAGATTTTGAAGTAACATTTTGGCATGCATACTTATGTCATGCGCAAAATTAACCCAAACAATGAAAAAGTTAAAGTAAATTGAAATAGTGAATGTAACTAATCTAAGTGTTCCTAATCAAGTATTATTTGCTCACAAAAATCAAATGAGTAGTTTTGTAACAAACCGATTCACCTCCACAGCATAATAGAGTGAAGAACAAAAATTCCATATCATTATAGAAACCTAAATGATAATTTCTAACATGCTTACATCTATAATGAAGTCATAAAACCTTCTTTGTCGTCTTGCTACTTTTACCATATCTATATGCAAAGATATGTTAGCAAAATGTTCACACCCATGGTATGTTGGGGAAAGTAAATAAACCTCTAAGTTTAAATACTAAAATCCAATATATACACAATACTCTCTTAATTGTGTTTGTGCCAAAAAATGGTACCTTCTTCAATTTTTTTTTTTCTTAACAGACCAAAAAATGGTACTCTCTTATAATGCATACTACTCCAAACCAGTGGCGGAGCTAGACGAAAAACCCGGGGAGGGCCGCTATAGATATAAATCCAATATTAAAAAAAATTATTAAAAAAAAATGCATAGGCATATCATCACATAATTTCAATTATTTGTATTTATGATTGTAATATTATATGAATCTCTATTACAAAAATTTATAATTTTTTAACAAAAAAATAGAGTAAATTAAAATTCACTAAAATTCTATTTTAAATAAAAATTTAAGTACCTTTACTAAAAAAATTGAATGCTTTGAAAAAATAATTTAATTAATTAGTTTCATATGAACGTGTGAATAAATATATCGATACATAATCCAAGCTTGGTGGTTGGTGTGATTGTATGTAGCAGACCATGGTTCAATCCAAGCTGTTGGCAATATTAGTATGCATTTTATATATAAAAAAAAAATAGACAAATAAAAGCGAAAATGCAAAAAGTGGGAGTTGAACACATACCAATCCCTTAAAGAAACACGGCCAATACCACTAGGCCAGATTACCATCTTCTTAATATTTGCATATGTTAATATATATATTATAACATATAACTGAAAAATATCTCTCTATATACCTATAAAAAATGAAAAAATAATAAGTTGGGGCGGGCCATGGCCCTGTCCAGCCCATTAGTGGCTCCGCCCCTGCTCCAAACCCCTCTGTACTACTAAATCAAATCTAGTGGTTTACCCTCTTTCAATTTTCTATCCAACTTTAATTATTTAAATCGTACCCTTTAATTAATACTACTTGCATGATACACTAATATACATGATAAAAGTACTTTAGTAAAATATTATTTTCTCTATTTTATATATACAATTTTTTAATTTGTTTGAATTGGTCAATTATTTTAGGATAGAGGGAGTAGTAAGTGTTGGAGCAACTAGTTAAACCAAAAGAGAAATAATGAATAAACGCAAACAATGAACATGCAATGTTTGATAACGGAGTCTCCAAAATTGTGGGTACATCTCCGACCGTAGAGTCGCTACAGTTCGTTTTATATTAGATTGAATGAATTAGATTTTCGGTGTTAGAAGTAATATTTAATAATGATACTTCGTTCAAGATAACAACAGTAATACACTAAATTGTACAGCAGGGCTAGCGCCCCCGCACCCCTTCGCTTCGCTAGCTCAACTCCTGAGTGGCCCCCAACCCTCTTCTTGATGCATATGAGTCATACTCAATAGTAAGTAACACAAATACACAACTAATATATTTTCTAGTTTTAAGTGAGGCAATGTTAGATGACTTTATGCCTCATTTGTTGTTAGATGACTTTATGCCTCATTTGTTGTTAGATGAGTGCTCAAGCATATTATACCCCCTCTTTTTGGTAGGTCTTAATTTCTTATTGGTTTTTATAGGAGCTTTAGAGTCCATATTCTAGAAAATACCTTATTTTTTAGAAATTCAGAATTAGTTTAAGGACCGATTAGTCCAAGACATTAGTTTAGGGATTGTTAATGTGAGCTGAACCAATATTAAACATTAGAAAGAGGCTTACAAAGCCAAATCACTTTATTCATAATATTTTTTCCTCTTCATAAAATTTTAACTATATGGTATAGGCAGTTACACATGTGGTGAACAGTAAACCAGAAGAACATCATCATAACACACTCCTACTTAGGACAAAACAAATAAACAAACAAAAAGACAACATCATGGGACTTCAAATTAAACTCCTTCAATCAGCCAGCCCCACACATGAAACTGAAAGGACCAAGATACACTGCTATTAAAGCAGCACGCAAGCTTACATAATTTTTAATCACAGCCATTCATTTTTAATCGGACGGTTCATATTACATATTAATAAAAACAACTATAACCAATCTTAGCCGTCAATTTTAGATCGGACGGCTATGACGAGTAACTGCGTTAATCCAATTCTAAACCGAAGGCATAGAGCTTAGTTTCTATTGAGAAGTTCTTCTATCATCTGCAAAGCAATTTTCTGTTCTTCATCCAAACCATTTTTACTTAATTCCTCTGACTTTACTTTCTCTGCCTTTGATGAAAATTCTGAATCAGAAGCACTTTTTTTCCTTTCCAACTCAACCATCATAATCCAATTTGATTCAGAACGAGGACCGGCACCTTTCTGCCACACACCAATGTGTGAATTCTCTGCATCAAGCCTTAGACAAGTGAGTGAAGGTGAAGGAAACTTGCAACACTTCCTTAACTTTGCATTAAGAACTGCAGAAAATGCTTTGGAAGAAGAAGTTGAAATAGAATTGATTTTATTTTCCACATTAATTGGAAAATTAGTTTTTGCATTTCTTCCACTCATCAAAATTGCTGCTTCATCATATGCTTTAGCTGCTTCTTCAGCTGTTTCAAATGTTCCTAACCACACCCTCCTTTTCCTATTCATACCACCATATAAAATATTATAACTCAACTAACCCATCAAAAAATATAAATGAAAATTTACACACATAACCAAAAGTTACATTTAAAAATTTAATAAAATTATAGTACATGTTCATATTAACGGTGAATTTAACAGAATCATGGTGTATCAAATAATTATACTAGTGGATATTTAGATTGACAATGAATTTAACAGAATCATGATGTACGATTGTGCTATTATCAAATTCATCATGTATTGAAACATGCACTAATATAATATTTTTTCTAAAGTTTGTGGAGAAGGAAAATAAATTAAGAAATAAATACATGAAATTATGAAAGTGTGATGAGGTTAATACAATAATGGATGACGAATCTCAGAGACCCAAGATCCCCAATGGCGTTGCCTGACACCTCTGAACTTCTTTGATTGTACCATGTTAGTTAGAATTATCTTCTCTTTCTAGCTAGGTGTGTGAGGGAGAGAGAAAGAGAGTTGTGAGTTGAAATGTGGAAATGATGGAACAATTTAAGGGTATTTCATGATGTACATGTTGTTGTGATACTATGATAAAGTGACCACATAGTAAATACAAACCAAAATGACCAAATTATATGTTACCTTCTATGTACTTTAGATGTTGACATCCAATGAAATGGCTTTAACATATATAGTAGAGTTAGCTCAAAGGCAGATACAAATTTGGATTTGAGTAGTAACTGCATTACGCCGATACTCGTTCTGACCATTTGATCTTTAATTGACGTTCCAGATTATTTATAGTTGATTTTGTTTATGTAATAATCTGGATCATCTAATTTAAAATTTAAAGATTGAAATTTGACACAGCGTGTTATTGTGTGATCTATCTACAACAGAGAATCTACATGTGTATGGATTATACATAATCCTTAGACTATCTTATAACAATTTTAGATACAATGAACTTACAACCTCAACTATATAGGCTTATTTAAAATGTTTTTAAATACATAAAGTCAGAGATTTATTTGAGAGTGTCTTACAAAATCAAGAACAAAATAACTAACATATGATTATTTCTTAGCTTGAATTAGTAACTTTACAAAATTCATGAATTGAGTGCAATTTGATTTATAGTAGTCTCATTACTAGTTAAATAATTAACAACTATATTTTCTTTTTACCATGTTATGAGTATGAAATTATAATCGCTGTATTGTGGTAACTAATCTCCGTCAAATTATAATTCATTAGACTATTTAGATCAGTTTTAAGTCAGAATCAAACCTATAGTCATTTGCTTAAGGAAGCTCAAATATGTGTATCAAGTCATTGTTGCTACACTCTTTTGTTAGCAAAAAGAATAATAACTTCACCCTTAAAAACCATAATGCAATATAGGAAGAAGAATAGAGATCATGATCATGGTGGAATAATTGACAAAGACAATAAAATTAATAAAATAAAATAAATGGAAAATGAGATAATTGGTATCAGGAATGGTGATAATTGTCATTTTCTATGATTTGAAGACTGATTGGGAATGTTAGTCAATTATACAAAGGAGGCAGCCGTTAGCTTCCAAATATGAAAGACGTTTTGTTCTGTACACTGTATTAGAAATCAAATAAATATTCCCCCTCATGCAAATTTATTAACAAAAAAAACCCTTCTGTAATTTTAAATAATGTAATTTGTACTTTATCATTCCCAGGAATATGAAGTGTTTAATAACAAATCTCATCTGATAAATAATAAATCTTGCAAATAATCAGTTAAGCATTCATTGATAAAGACTAAAATTTAAGACTATGGAGTTCTGTGTACAGCTCACTGACTAGCTTCATGTCCATTACTAATTTTATAAACTGAAAGTCGACATGTTGCAGAGGCCCTTGGACAGGAAGATAATTTGATTTCTATCTCCTCGTGTTGTTCCTCGACACTCCATATTGTCATGGTTTGTAAAAATCCAGCATTATTTAGAATATATCTTGCTAACACAATGCCGTCTTGAAGTGCAAAGTCCCGAATAGTGCATGTTAGAAGATATGATGAAAGGCATTCTGGAGCGGATTTTGGGACCACCCAACTTCCTTGTTCTCCGTTATCAGACTCACTTTGTGTCTTCTGTTAATAAGACCACAAAACAAAATTAATCATAAAGGTCTTATGTTAAGAAAAGATAAACAAACTAAATACAATTATGATATTCTTGCTATGTATTATGACCGTTTTACCTGATAAAGGTCAAGATGTTGAAGTTTAGGACAGTGGTGGAGCACTTGTACTACCAAATCCGAAATATTATTGATCACCAGATGAGTCAAATTATGGAAGGTGGGGAAATCATCATAATTAGTATACATCTGAAAAAATTAAAATTAAAATCAGAAATCACGCCACGACTAGAAGTCTAGAACAGAAAATCATATAATATCATATTAGTAGTAATAAAAGAACCTGCGGCGATAGTTGTATCCTTAGAAACTGGAGATTAAGAAGTGGTTTGATCGGAAAAGAAAAGAAACAGTTAGTAATATCTACTCTAATCAAGAAAGTAAAGTTTAAGCTTACAAATACAAACACTTGAGGGTCCTTGGGCTTCTTCTCCTCGAAGGATATATATTGGCTGTCTTGAATTCCTCAAGAACCGGACATCCAGCAAGAAGTTGGGTAAATAGTGAGTGGGTTTCAAAGTAAATGTCTTCCAAATGAAGGGTTTTGAGTTGGGGAAATTCAACTATTTTAGTAAAAGGAAAACATTTAATGGAAACGCAGTGAAACTTGAGAACTAATAGGTTTTTGCAACGATAGACAGAACTGGGCACATGGGGAAGATGATCACAAGGATTACCGGCAGCATTAAGAAAATTGAAAAGAAGATGAAGAAACTTAATTCTGGGGTGAATATCAGCACATCTGAGCCATTTGTTGATAATAGGGGGCATGATATTAGAGATGATATCGATAGGGTCGGCTGCATATTGAATGTCCATGTAGAAACAACCGTCGATGGGGTTGTCTTCGGAATTAGCTACGCGTGTAAACAGCATACGGGAAAGGAAGCTAGTGAATTTCTTGTCTTCGGAATTACGGGAAAGGGAATTAATGAATTTCTTGTCTTCGGAATTAGTGAGGCTTATAAACAGCATATCAGAAAGGAAGGTAGTGAATTTCTTTATAGAGGATTTGTCTTCCAAACAGATGTTGGTGAAGTCGAGATTAGTATTACAACGCCATAGACCAGACCATCTCTTTCAAAGTACTTCTGTTCTAACTGCATCTTTGGTCGGATTCAAAGAGATAATGCAAAGCAAAATATCATCCGGTAAACTGCTTAATCTATCCTCCGCCATTGTTTTGTTTTTTAGGGTTTGTACAAGGATATTGTATTAAGGAAGGACAATTTCTGATTCCTGATCCATGATGGCTAGGTGGTGGTGCCTCTTTATATGGAGCGACATCTTTTAAATTTAAATCTTCAAAAGGTGTCGGCTCTTCACTCCAGCCCTGAAGTATTCTGCGAGCTCCTTCTATTTAAGTGGGCCCTTGGTCAATAAAAAAAACAGCAGTGCTACACAGCACGACGGATTTATTCGTCTATTTGCACGACTATTTAATTTGTCTAAGCCTTTGTTACTTAATTATAATTAAGTCCATGCCACTTTTTAATTAATTAAAATAAAAGGAAATTAAATAAATCAAATGGTTAAATTATATTGCTACCAATAAAAAAAATGGTTAAATTATATTTTTGTACTTAGTTAATTACAAAAACATTTTACTATTAAACCATTATGTTTGGTCTAATCGTCATAAATTTAAGTAGTATATACACATGATATTTTAAGTATAATTCTGATTAACTTTAATGTAACAAAAAAGAAAGTAATACTATACGGTACGACTGCCATGTCGTTGAGATTGCATGGCTACTGTTTCCGATAACTAGTTTTAAGTCTTTTCACCATCAAACAAAAGTTTATTCAACAAAAATTAAAAAACTAAAATGTAATTAGTAGTAATTTAGGACTTTGTATCTAATTTGATTTATCAAAAAAATATTTTCACCAGTTCTTCTTATAAAAAAAATATATTTTTAGGTTTATAGAATGTTTGATGTGTCACTATGATACATGTACGAAATTTCTATTGCCGTTAGCGGTTACTAATCTCTATCTCTAGTTCTTATTATGGATCATATACATCAAATATTCTATGAACATGAAAAATTATTTCTCTTGCAATAAGAAATGAATTATTTGTAAATTTTGAACAAATCGAATTTAAGTTGAAAAAAAATTTGTGTCAAACTCAAACCGAATTTTGAGTTGACTAATTTTTATTGAATCGAATCGAGCTCATAAGAGTTTGACTCGACTCATTTTCGGTCTATTTAAAATTTAACAAAAACATAATACTCAACAAATATTTTTGTTTTGGACACAATACTCTATAAATCATTCATATATAGTGCTAGATGTAAAAAAATAGAAAAAAACAATATAAAAGAAACTTAAATAAAAAAATGTAAAACAGCTGCTTGGAGTATGTCGTGCGGTTGAGACGACAATTTGTGTCGTACAACAAAGCATTTTCCTAAAAAAAAAATATCTACTTAATAATTTTTCAAATCTTCGATTTTCCTGAAATGTAATTTTACCTTTAAAAATTAATACGTAATCTAATAATAGGAACCAAATCTAATAACTCAAATAAGTTATTATTCTATAAAATAAAAAAGGCATCAAAGAATATTATGCCAACAATAAAAAGATTAATATCTGCTTAATATTATTTTTGTACCGAATAAAATTATGCATAAAAATAGAAATAAAAAATAAAAAAATAGAAACAGAAACGAAGATGAAGATACTCATATACATAGGAACCCAATCTATCTAATATATAACATTTTTTAATAAAAAATAAAAAGAAAATCAAAGAAGATTATGCCAAAATTAAAAGGTTAATATGAAAGGGAAAAAAAACATTAAAGAAGATTATGCCAACTTATATATATAAAAAAAAAAAAGGAAAAAAAAAGAAGATTATACCTACAATAAAAGATTAATATGTGGACCATAAAAATAGGAACTGGAACGACGATGAAAGACCCGTGGTAGTTGTGGTTTATTGTCCAAGAGATTCTCCTCTCGCAACTTTGCAAGATTGATTGCCTGTGTGAAGGAAATCCGCTGAAATGCTTGCACCCCACAACAAATGTTGGGTTTGAGACCGGAGATGAAGACTAAGGCAAACAGGCACGGGAAGACCCACAATGTTGTTAGCCAACATTTCAAATTGATTATTGTATTCTTTTGAAAAAATAGAGGTGGTTTGGCCCAATTTGAATAGGACGCCATTTGGATCTTCATACATTGAAGGACGAAATATGTTTTAAGCACATGGAGAAAAGTATTCTAAGAATGAGATTACCATTACGGTGCATTCATTGCAACCAAGTGATAACTTCTCCTTCATTATAAAATGAAGGGATTCACATGTGTTGGTTGCTAATATGTCTTGAATTTAAAAATAAACTATGTGATCCTGACGGTCAAACATTTCTCCTATAGAAGTATCTATAACAAGATATACAAAATAAAATTAAAATTTCAACTAAAGATTACATTGTTACACAATATTTCTCCTCTAGAAGTATTTACAACAAACTTAGTTTCAGTTGTGATATAAAGATACAACACTATAAAACAGTAGCAAAACAAAATCAAATGAGATTACGACTTCCAACCTTAAGAAAATGGTAAAGGAATTATCAAAAAATAAATAAAATAATCGGGCGTCACGAAGCTTGGAGAAAAAAAAACAAGAGCACGAGAATGGTGGAAATGAGAGTTATAACACCGTTTGAAAGCACAACAAATGTAATATGTTGGTTGTTTAAATAAGGATGATATCTCAGTGGTTATTTATAAGTAGATTGAATTAAAAAAAAATGGAATATAATGTGATTTCGTATATTTGAATTCGTATATATTTTAAATCGTGTCTACCGTATGATTCGTCTAACTAAACATAATTCGGTCAGTTCGATCCAAGTCGCAAAAGTATGTTAGCCCAATTCAAAAAAAAAAAAACTTTAAAAAAGGATGCTTGTTAGCAATTTTTTAAAATATAAAAATCCCACATTTTATCTTCAAATTACTTTCATTGATTAGTCAATTTTTTACATTTTTCATATTATAACATCCACGTCATCATGACCAATTGTTGAAAATTTATTCTTCTAGTTACTTGACAGCGCATGTTTTGGATAGAAAATTTCATTCATGATAGTCTTCAGTACACATTTGAAAAAGAGATCCAAAATATTGAAAAAGTATTTTAAAGTATAAATCACCCACTTATCTTTGTCGGCATTTCATTAACAAGAGTAATTGCGGACCCCACTTTGGCAAATAGTGCCGTGTAATTAAATAACCAATGATGGAATGACAACTCACAATCAAAAATTGATGTAGCAAAACATGAATAATTTTAGATAGATTATTCATATATATAAAAATTTATCCATCAAATTTAACAATTTTCAATAAAAACATGATTAGTCAAAAAAATCAATTCCACACATTAGTTTTTTAGTTTAAATAATATGTCTAATAATTTTAAATTTATGTAAAATTATACACAAATAATCTATATGTAAAATTATACAAAAATAGTTTGTATAAATATTCAATTAAATAGTAAATTTTCTAAAATTGATATTGGTTAAATTATTATTGAAGTAACTAAGATTATTAAAATATTACACTATCATTATCATCATCATCATAAATAATTTAAATTTTATACTAAATAGTGCTCCTTGAATATTATTTAAAAAAACAAAATAATAAATTTTTCATTAAAAATAGTATTTTTATATTTTAAAAATATTAATCCATAAAAATTCTAATATAATTTTGCTATGTTTAATTTTTCAATTTTTGTTTCCACCAGCAGTATCCGACATTCGATCCACTGAACAGTCTAATCTTATTTGGAGGTCATTTCTAACATCAAAGTGATTCTAGTCCACTTCCTAGTACATTTTCTATAATTTAATTATATTTATAACTCATATTTCAATTGACAAATAATACAATATTACTACGTGAATTTCATTTCAGTAATACTTGTCTTCTACTGCCAAAAACCATTTTACAAAAAAAAAATCATTTAATTACGCAATAATTTACCTGACATAACACCTTCCCCCTTTCGGAAAGCAATAAATATATCTTGTTTCTATTCATTTTCCGTTTCATTCACTCATTTTCATCTCTCAACTCAAGTTAGTCTCTTTTATCATCTTCTTCTTCGTCGATCTTCACTTCATCACTTTGTTAGATCCATTTCAATTCTAATGATCTTCTATTAATTAATTAACTAACTAACTATATTTCTACTTTGTAGGTCATTAATTCATGGCGCAAATTCTGCTTCACGGAACTCTTCATGCTACAATTTATGAAGTCGATAAACTCAAAAATATCGGCGGTGGTAACGTTTTTAGCAAGGTGCGCTTCTTATTTTCTCCATTTTTTTTTCAAAACTATAGTCAACTGATTTTTACTTAGCTTAGATGTTAGATTGATTTCTGTTATTTGTTAGTTGAACGGTTAGATTTTTGTTGAAGTAATTTGTTACATGATGGAACTAATTGATTAGATCTGTGAATCACTAACACCTGACACGACACTGAGACGTCGCCACTGATTAACCGAATGTAATCACATGTGTCAGTGTTGTGTCGGACATGGAACATGCATTCGATCAGAATGATTAGATTGTATAATTGCACAAAATTATTGTACTAGCTGGTTGTTAATTTAATCTCACTAATTGTGAATCAATAATTGAATTCTCTGTTGTAGATTCTGAGATCTTGTTAGTTTAGTGTTAATTAATTGTGATTTGTAGTAGAGTTTTGCTACTGTTTTTTTGGCTTAATCCCTAACCTTCAAATCTATGATCTGCTTGATGAGATTTGTTATTTCAAAAATGAAGATTGAATTTTCTGTGGTATCTTGACTTGTAGTTGTAACTTGTTGACTTTCTCACGCGTTATCAGAAACACTTGAACTGATAAAATCATAATAAATGTTTGAATGGTAGTGATGGACTAGTTAGTAGTAGTTACTAGTTGGAAAGATAAAGGATTATTTTTTATTTCATAGATTGGATTATTATTATTTATTTATTTGTGAAAAAGAAAAAGAATTGATTATCAAAATGAAAAAAATTGGAAACTTTATGGGGAGGGTGGTTGGGGTTGGTCCATGGATAAGACAGAAGTTCATCAGGGCAATAATATGCTTCTTATGAATCACATTTAATATTCTTTATACTATTACAACTCAGAATCTTAATTGATATTGTTCTCCATGGTGGTGAAATAATTATCAGAAGGAAAAGATAAGCTAAAAAAGTACTAAATCACTTTAGGCTTTTACTCCTTTAGAATATTTTGGGCAAATGATTCATCAGCTTGACTTTTTCTAATATAGTCAATTGTATGGCATGGCTTCTAATCTTTTAATATTGTTATTATTGTTGTTATTAATTCTAATTGGATTGTAGAGCTTTGGTTAATATTTTAGACATAGGCTTATATATTCATTTAGATTATTGGTAAGCACATAATACTTTGCTACTTCAGATACTGAATGTTTGTTAATTAGTTCATATGAATCAATTTGTAGCCTGTCGTCCTGCGACTAAAATGATCTTTTGTTCATTAAGCTGGTCTTTAACCTCAATAACTTCAAAAAATTTCATGCTTATCCTTTATCCTGCATAAGCTATATTTTATATTAAGCATAGCTTTGTTGGATTTGTGTCAGTAGCTAGACTTCATCATTATCAAAGCTTCTGATGGGATATTTTTAAAATGGGTTCAAATGCTTTCTTAACAATTTATTCTTTTGGTAATTAGCCGTGTTTATTTTAGGGTAGACCTTTGCCTGGATCTCCCTTCATTTTCGCATCAATGCATGCATATCTTTACTGAAAGATTATTCACTCATGTTTACATGCACAAGTACTTGATGAAAACCTGATTGTTTCACTTTTCTACCTTTATTGCATGATGGAATGCCAATTGGTTCACTTTTGTACTTTTATTCATGCACATCGTTGTTGATTGTTGATTCTTGTGTTGCTAATTACATTCACTTATTCTTTTAAAGATAAAACAAAACTTTGAGGAGACAGTTGGATTTGGAAAAGGAGTTACCAAACTTTATGCAACCATTGATTTAGAGAAAGCACGAGTGGGAAGGACCAGAATCATTGAAAAGGAACATACTAATCCTCAATGGAATGAGTCTTTTCACATTTACTGTGCCCACTTGGCATCCGATATCATCTTCACTGTGAAAGATGACAATCCTATTGGAGCAACCTTAATTGGAAGAGCATATGTTCCAGTTGAGGAGGTGTTGGGTGGTGAGGAAATAGATAGATGGCTTGAAATATTGGATACGCATAAAAATCCAATTCATGGAAATTCAAAGATCCATGTGAAGTTGCAATTTTTCGATATTACAAAAGACCGAAACTGGGCTCTAGGAATTAGAAGTCCTAAATTTCCTGGAGTTCCTTATGCTTATTTCACACAAAGACAAGGATGTAAGGTTTCTCTGTACCAAGATTCTCATGTCCCAGACAATTTTGTCCCCAATATACAACTTGCAGGAGGCCAGACTTACCAGCCTCATAGATGTTGGGAGGATGTTTTTGATGCAATCACAAAAGCAAGGCACTTAATATACATTACAGGATGGTCTGTTTATACTGAGATTTCCTTGGTAAGGGATTCAAGGAGGCCAAAGCCAGGAGGAGACGTAACACTTGGTGAGCTTCTCAAGAAAAAAGCACAAGAAGGCGTTAGGGTATTAATGCTTGTTTGGGATGATAGAACATCAGTTGGTTTGTTAAAGAAAGATGGGTTGATGGCTACTCATGATCAAGAAACTGCGGAATTCTTCCAAGGCTCTGAAGTGCACTGTGTTTTATGCCCTCGCAATCCGGATGATGGTGGAAGCATTGTTCAGAATATTGAAATTGGCACCATGTTTACTCATCATCAGAAAATTTTGGTGGTGGACAGTGAGTTGCCAAATGAAGCAGGGTTGAACAAGCGAAGAATTGTTAGTTTCGTAGGAGGCATTGATCTCTGTGATGGAAGATATGATACTCAGTTTCATTCACTTTTCCGAACCCTGGATACAGCACATCATGATGATTTTCATCAGCCTAACTTTCCTGGTGCTTCAATACAAAAAGGTGGTCCTAGGGAACCATGGCATGATATTCACTCAAGGCTTGAAGGTCCCATTGCGTGGGATGTTTTGTTTAACTTCGAACAGAGATGGAGGAAGCAAGGTGGAAAGGACTTGCTTGTTCCTCTGAGAGAGCTTGAAGATGTCATTATTACTCCATCCCCGGTAACATTCCCTGATGATCAAGAGACGTGGAACGTTCAGTTATTTAGATCTATTGATGGTGGAGCAGCTTTTGGGTTCCCAGAAACTCCTGAAGATGCTACTAAAGCTGGGCTTATTAGTGGGAAGGATAACATAATAGATCGCAGTATTCAAGATGCTTATATCAATGCTATTCGACGTGCGAAGAATTTCATCTATATTGAAAATCAATATTTCCTTGGAAGTTGTTATGCTTGGAGTGCGGATGGTATTAAGCCTGAAGACATTGGTGCCTTGCATCTGATCCCAAAGGAGCTTTCACTTAAGATTGTTAGCAAAATTGAAGCTGGGGAAAGGTTCACTGTGTATGTTGTGGTTCCCATGTGGCCTGAGGGTGTCCCAGAAAGTGCATCAGTTCAGGCAATATTAGACTGGCAGAGGAGAACAATGGATATGATGTACAAAGATGTTATTGAAGCACTCAATGCCAAGGGAATTGAGGAAGATCCTCGGAACTATTTGACATTCTTCTGCCTTGGCAACCGAGAGGTTGTAAAACAAGGAGAGTACGAGCCTTCTGAAAAACCAGAACCTGATTCAGATTACCAGCGAGCCCAAGAAGCAAGGCGTTTCATGATTTATGTTCATGCCAAGATGATGATAGGTAAGTAAAAATATTAGGCTCCATATTTTGTATTAACATTCCTTCTAACATTTTCTTTCCAATACTCTTTTTATGAGTGGGTAAAGTTCACATGGGTCTCCTTTCCATTTTCAAAATCATTAGACCCGCACAATTTTTGCCCAAACCTCACTCGCTCATAATATAGTAGTCAAGAGAGTCGTGTGTGGATAGCAAGCAATCCTGCAAGCTGCACAAATCTCACTCAGAATTTTGATTTTAAATTAATTCTAGGAATACTTTATTTTATTCTAACTATTCATTTAGATAAGTTGGTCAATATAAAAAAAAAATCGTGCGAAGATTTCTGACTCTTACAACAAATTTGAGATTAATAAAACAAAGCTGATAAGTATTACAATATCCCTTTTAAATTTTAATTCATCAAGAAAATATTCTTTGATGATAGAAGTTCATAGTGTGGTAGAACTAATTTTTTTGTTTGCAGTTGATGATGAATACATAATCGTCGGATCTGCCAACATCAACCAAAGATCAATGGATGGTGCTAGAGACTCTGAAATAGCAATGGGAGCTTATCAACCCTATCATTTAGCTAATAGGCAGCCTGCAAGGGGTCAGATTCATGGTTTCCGCATGTCGCTGTGGTATGAGCACCTTGGCATGCTTCAGGAATCCTTCCTTCACCCAGAAAGTGAGGAATGCATTAGGAAGGTGAACCAGGTTGCTGACAAGTATTGGGATCTCTATTCTAGTGAGTCACTTGAGCGTGACCTCCCCGGTCACCTTCTCCGCTATCCCATTGGGGTTTCCGGGGAAGGAAATGTGACAGAGCTGCCAGGATTTGAATTCTTCCCTGACACCAAGGCTCGTGTTCTTGGCGGAAAAGTTGATTACCTGCCACCCATACTTACTACTTAGTTTCATATGTTCACTAAATATAGTATTTGTGGTGTTAGTGTGAGCAATGACTGTAATGGTACAATGGTCCTGCGAAACTGTTTTTCTTTTCAAAAATGCTAATAAGCTTGAGATGATTGAGGACTTTGCTGTTGATTTGTAATTTTAGTATTTTTCTGCTCTTTCGGTGTTTAACTATGATAAATTTTAGTAGGAGGCCTTGACATGTATTCTACAATATTTGTTGTAATTTGAGAATTGTTTTGAAGTTTTTACATTTTTTAAAATTAAAAAAAATGCCCCATCTTTCTTGAGCTAAAATATAACTATTGTCTAGTGAAAATGTGAAACTGTTGAGCTCATTCTGTTGGATACCGTAAGTGGATATCATCTTCAATGATAGTGGTAGCGGTAGATACTCGAATTTTTAACTATATTTGTTTAATCACATCACCTCCTCTCTCCATCACCACCGCCTCTTCCTCCTCCTCCACCTCTTTCTTACCGCACCACTGTGAACTGCACCAGATCACTTCTACATAAATTACTCTCCAAAATGGTAACAAGAACTTGAAACATGAGACTGAGAGAAACACATCGAAAATGGTTTGAGGAATTGGTTTTGGGACTTCCAATAGGTTGTTGAGAATGAGAGTGAGATGCTATGTTGATGGAAAGAAAATTTGTCCCCCTATCTCTTTTCTACCCCATGAATTTTCAATTTTGCTCTTATAAAACACTTCGGTTTTTTTTACCTTGAATTTTTTTTCGGTTTATACGAACTGAAATTCCTCTGAATTTGCACTACAAAAAAATTCAGTTTTTCGAACCGAAATTTCTGTAGGGGCAAAATTGGAATATTGGGGGTAGAAAAGAGATAGGGGGTTGCTTGAGAAATTTTCTGATGGAAATACTTCTCTTCAAATGCGAACAAGTCATATTTATGACAAAAATTCAAAGCGATCAGTAGCTACAAAACTAATAACCCATTTTGAAGAAAAATGACGTATCATTGAGGCAAGAAAAGTAATGGACGAAGAAGATGAAAAAATAGAAACAAAAATTAGTTGGTGATGGTGCATTTTTAAATCCAGTGGACATACAAAATTTAATGGTTTCTTTTTTTTTTCTTTTCAAAAAAATTCAATCGTTAAGATTAAAATATGTATTGATGCATATAGTGAACCAATGTTGATCCACCTAATATATTTGGAGTTAATAACGAAATATATATATCTTTAAGGAGCCAAACAAAAAATTTATTCAATAAAGGAGAAATGTGAAACAATTTTTTTTTAAGGGATCAAAATAAAGGATTTAATAGATACATTTGATTTTAAAAAGCTAATTAGTAGAATAATACTCCAAAATACAACTAACTAGCAACATATTCCAACACTTTCCAACTTCTTCTCAAAATACCAAAGCAAAAGCCAAACTAAACACATAAACATCAATATGCACCGACCCACCCACCTCTCAAATCTCTTATTCTCCTTTTCATTCCATAATCTATCCATCACCATCAGACAAATCTAGAAACTCACACATAAACATTAAACCACCAATTAGCTACTGCCATTCTTTTTCTTCTATTTCTACCACACTCCACATTTTATTATTTTATACAATTTCTTAATCCATTTTTTTCTCTTTTTTCATTATTATTTTATACAATTTCACATTACAATCTCGTTCTTCTTCTTATCTAGTCAAGTCAAACCCAATCCTTCTTTTTCTTCAAAATACAAATGACTTCTTTTTCAAAGAGTCTTGTTTTCACCACAACTATGCTTGTTTCAACCACCGTCATTTATCTAGTTTTTTCAAGAAAAAATATCACCCCAACAATTCAAATTCATGGAAAGCTTCGTTCTTGTTTGTATACAGGTAAATCACCACCACCCCTTTTCTTTATTCATCTTATTTTCTCAAACTTTTATTGTGTCAATATTTCTGTGTGTTTGTGTTCGTGCTTTATAGATTCTGGTTCTTTCTATATGGTGATTTTTTTTTGTTATTTTAGAGGAAATTAAGAGGGAGAGGAAGATGAACCCAATGAAGAATAAAAAGAAAGTTAGATTTGAAGAAGATGTGAAAGAAATGAGAGAAGAGAGTGAAGTGATGATGAAAGAAAAACAGAGGAAGCAAAACAGAGTAAGTAGCACCTGTAGAAACGAAAAGCAGAAAAATCATGGAATGCCAGCGAATAGAATCAGTTTGTACAATGGGATTTTGAGGGACCGTATGAATAGGATTGAAAGTTGTCACTGATTTTTCGATGGATGAAGATTGGAACAGAGGAAATCTCTTATATTATAAGCTTGTTCCGTTTTGCTATTTTTAACCCTAATTTTTTTCCCGCTCTTTTTCCCTCTCATTTTACCCTAAATAAAATAGTTAAAATAAAATGTTAAAAAAAAGCCTCACCAAGAATCGAACCTGCAACATTTAAGATTTATTTTGTGTTTTTTGCCACTACACTACATCAATAAATTTGTTATTATTTTGCAATCAATATCTAATAAATATGGAATCTCTCACCATGTTAAATATTTATTATTATTATTATTATTAGCTTTCTATTATTATATATAATAATAATAATAATAATAATAATAATAATAATAATACTTGAATACGGGTAATATGTCTAATGTCTAAGGAAAAAAAAAACTTTTGAAATATATCTCATATTATTATTATTAATATATTTTATTATATATATACAACATAACAAACTTTCAAAAATTTACGATCACTTATTTGATATACATACACGATAGAACCAACTCTTTTGAAATATATACCATATTATTATATTATATATACAACATAACAAACTCTCAAAAATTTACGATCACTTAATATACATACACAACATAACCAAGTCTCCAAAATTTAGGCACACCACTCTAAGTTTACGATCACTTAATATACATACACAACATAACCAACTCTCCAAAATTTACGATCACTTAATATACATACACAACATAACCAACATATATATACACACACTCCACTCTAAGTTTCAATTGAAAATCCGATTGATTGCGGTATATATAGAAGAAATATTCAAATTGAAAGTGTAATTTTTAACGGGTTTTTTGTTCAAAGATTGAGTTTTTATTCAATTTGTAACATGTTTTTTATCTGTTTTTTTTTAGGTGTTGAACTTTGAAGTGAAATTTAATTGGAGGTGAAAATTGAAAGTTGGACTAATGAGTACATATAGTTAAGGTTAGTATGTTTTATTTCCTTTCAATAATATGTTTTGTCTCTTGACTGATCTTCCTTTTGTTCCTTCATTCTATTTATTTATTGACAGTCGAATAGCAGGATTCAATTGGATGTCTCCTTATTTTGACAAGAAATCAAGTAGTTGGAAGAGTCTTATGTTTCTTAATTCATTGTTACAAAGATATGATGATGGTTGTTTGAACCTTTAACTTGATATGTATCATTGTGTTCATCGCACCAGTTTTAATTCTTTTGTTATCAAATCTTTATATAATAGTAAGTAACGATAACAATTTATATGGAAAAAAAATAGTATCAACGGGACAACGGCCCAATCATATATAATTCACTTTTTTTCTTCTTCTTTAAATTGCTAATGAATCAAATATATTATTAAGTAAATTAATACAGATTCTTTCTGTTGGTATTCTCTATGCATCCTATTTCCTATATAATTTGAATTTTAGGTTTTTGTTTGTTTGCTTTTAATTTTCGAGCAAATTAATAGTGACTAAATTCTATTGGTGTTCTTTATGAGGCCCACATATCTCAAGTGCATTTTATGTCTTTTATTTTGCTCATTAATCAGGATCTATTGATAATCTATATAAACTACCATATTTGCATATTAATAATCTATATAAATTACCTGGTATTTTTTTTTTACATTTTTTGGTTTGTTATTTTTAAATAGAATTGTGGAGTATAAATTAAAGGAAGTTCTCTTTTATATATGAAAATTTGAAATCGTTACGAAATAAAATTTTCGCCTCAATATTTGATTTATTTGTTTTAAAATGTGGTGTTTGTTAGGCCAATAATTTTTTTATTTTTTTTTGACTAATTGTTAGGCTAATAAGTTGATCGGAAAGATAATATATTTTTAATCTCTTTTTATTTTATTTTGTATAACTAATTTAGCTAATTGTTTGCAATTTATACAAATTTCTTAACCAATTATGTCGTTTTCATGAAGCTAATTGTTTGGAAAGAATACATCTATTTTTAATTTTTGGTAGCCAATCTATATATAATATCTTATTATTTCAATTTCATTAAATTCATATTTTGATTTTTTTTTTTTACTTGCAATTTTTATTATAACAATTTAATTTGTATATCTTACACTCCATAAAACCCGTGCAACGCACGGGTTGGATTCTAGTTATATGAAACCGAATATTTCTCTTGCTCTGTTTTTTGGTTTTGTTTTTGTTTGAGTGGTTCTAATTTTTAGTTTTGTGGTGAGGGTGTTAACACATGCAACTGTCATGTGGCTGTGGAGATATGTTGACCAGTGACCACAACTTAATTTGACCTTGTGATCCAACGCAGCCCTAATTTTTTTTTTAAATTATCTGCATCTTATTTACATACTAGACTCCAACCCGTGCGTTGCACGGGTTTTGTGAAATGCCAGTTATATGATTTAAATTAGTCTAAAATTATAAAAAAATCACAAAAAATAGTCTAAGATTATAAAATAAAATAACAATCGAAAAAATGGGATATATTTAAGACAACTTTTATATTTTATTTGTTATGATTTATTTTTGCGAGACAGAATATTTGTTGTGACAAAACGGGATATATTTAAAAAAGAAAAGTAAATCGAAAAATAAAAAATGTTGCATAATTATCATATAAGCCATAACAACGGGTTCTATTTGTATTTGTAAGACAAGATTTTTATTTTTGCCAATGCAAGATTTTATATTTTTAGTTGGACGTAATTTTGTTGAATAAAAGTAAAATATCAGAATTGATAACCAATATGTTCAGTTTTTTTATAAGAATAACCAATGTTCTATTTGTTGATCGAATATATTAATTTATTTGAAATTTGTTATCCTAAATATAAGAAAGCATAAGAACAATAAATATATTCAAGTCAACATAAGAAGACAATGAATTTCAAATGGCTGGAAACTTTTGCATTTCTTCAAAATCATATTTTTCATTATAATAATCAGATTAATTGAAAAGTTAAAATACAAAAACTAAAAAAATAAAAAAAAAATTGATAAGGTTCCCAAATCAAAAGAACAACATTAACCATAAAGTTTAAGTATTAGGAATGAAGTATGGTTCCGTCATGTAAAAATGAATATCTCTTTCATCTCTTCCATCTCCCAGGATTTACATAAGCACCTGAAAAACATTGATCAACTTCTGTATACAAAAAAAAAAAATTGGAACATTTTACAAAAAAAAAAAAAAACAAATAAAATTAAACATCAGTATACAAAAAACATCAATATACAAATGATACCAACATGCCAGAAGTAACATCAGCAGCTAAACAACATCGATCAACTTCTCTTGATCCGTTGCAGGATTATGATTTAAAGGACCTATTATTGTATGAATAAAAAAAAGTAAGGAAAAATATAAAAATGTAATTATAAAGATAAACAACTAACACTTATAAAAATATTTTCAAACCTCTCGATAAATTTAGAGAAAGATTAGTAAAAGGATTAAGATTAACCATTTTTATTTAAGGGATGAAGGAGATAATAGATGAAATTTGTGAGGAAACAGCAAAAGAGCAAGTTAGACTGCAAACAACGACAATTGCAAACCTGTGAAATATACCGTTAAAAACCAACATTGACATACATAAAAATACAAATATAAAAAAACTTTCAAACAAACATAGACACTTAAGAAACTTTATTTGTAAATAAACCAATTCATAGACACTTTCAAAGATAAAAAACTGAACTTTCTCTCAAACAAACATTGTTTGACTTCTAAAAAAATCAACGTGAATCATCAACGTGTATGTATATCAAATAAGTGATCATAAATTTTTGAGAGTTTGTTATATTGTATATATAATATAATAATATGGGATATATTTCAAAAGAGTTGGTTATGTTGCGTATGTATATCAAATAAGTGATCGTAAATTTTTGAGAATTTGTTATGTTGTATATATATATAATATAATATATTAATAATAATATATGGGATATATTTAAAGTTTTTTTTTCCGTAGACATTAGACATATTACCCGTATTCAAGTATTATATAATAATAATATATTATAATAATAATAATATATAATATAATATATAATAATAATAGTAGAAAGTTAATATAATAATAATAATAATAAATAAATATTTAACATGGTGAGAGATTCCATATTTATTAGATGTTGATTGTAAAATAATAGCATAATAATAATAATAATAATAAATAAATAAATATTTAACATGGTGAGAGATTCCATATTTATTAGATGTTGATTGCAAAATAATAACAACTTGATTGATGTAGTGTAGTGGCAAAAAACGCAAAATAGATCTTAAATGTTGCGGGTTCGATTCTCGGTGAGGCCTTTATTAAACATTTTATTTTAATATTTTAGGGTAAAATGAGAGGAAAAAAGAGCGGGAAAAAAATTAGGGTTAAGAATAGCAAAACGGAACAAGCTTATAATATAAGAGATGTACCGATACTTGTTGAGATAGATAATTTTGTTAGTTACACATTGTTTTTATATTGTTTTATAGATAAACATATTTGAGATTGGATTTGATTCGATTAAATATTTAGATTTATTGTTGTTTTAATGAAAACATTATTAAGGGTTGTTTGTATGGACTTATTTTTGAGCTTATGTAAATTAACTTATGCAAATAAATAATTTTTTATGCATTATTATAAACTTTTTAAGGTAGTTTATGATAAAATAGCTTATAAAAATACAATTTTTGTTGGGGAAAACTTATAAATCAACATAAAACTTTATTTATTTGCATAAGCTGTTTTCATAAGCTAAAAAATAAGTTGAATCAAAACGGGCCGTATTGTTTTAATGTGCTGATGAGTAAAAAATCTTGATAATTTAGGGCCTGTTTGATATTTTTTCAAAAAACAATTTTTTAGTTTTTAAAAATAAAAACCTAAATTGCTAAACCAATTTTATAAAAGTGTTTTTAAAAACTATTTTTTGTTTGGTAATTTCTCTTTTGAAAAATTTATTAACCATTTTATTTCGATCACTTAATTCAGGTAATATTTTTTTTGGTGAATAATAAAAACTCGAGATATTCTCTTATTTTATGATATAAATTTCTCTCTCAATATTTAATTTGAACTTTGATAAATTTCTCTCTTAATATTTCTCAGAGGGATTTCGGTTTTTAAAAACAGAAAAAAAAATTCAATCCAAAAAAAAAACTTCGATTTTTAAAAAACTAAAATTTTTTACAAGGGCAGGATTGAAAATTCAGGGGGTAAAAAAGAAACAAGGAGTCGGTTGAGAAACTTTCACTGCATTGTTTTGGTTGTTTTACACTTCTTGTGTTTGTTTCGAATTTTTTTGGCGCAAGGCCCTTTGTTTAGATATTTTTTTAATGCATATTTTACCTCTACAAAATAAAATTAGTTGAATTATTTATTAAAAAAAAAACTATTGATTATATACAAAAAAAACTATATTGAAAGTGTCCGTTTGGGTGATTTTTTTTTCCATCATAACAAAAGAAATTAGTGTCAACTGTTTAATTTTCGAATAGTTATACGCAATACTAAATTTCGACTTTGTTGACCAATGATCAAAGGATTTAGATTATACATTTGATTACACAATAAAATGATCTTAGCAGCAGAAGTAGGAAATTCAATTCCCTAAGAAGATAACATATGATATGGTCATGAGAACAAACATACAACAATGATGTTAGGGTTATGATCAAATGACACCAAGGTGTCAAATTCAATTTGACACCAAATCTAAACCATTGAATAAATTTAATCTAAAGGCTATGATTTGTTCAACATTTACTCAATTAAGTTGTCACACGTGAGCAACCCTTTATTATAAATTATTTCCTTTTAAGACATATACTCTATCTGTTTAAATCATGCGCTTTTCTTCATCCTGCTTATATACCCCCAAGTAATAATAAACTTAATCGGTCATCAATGGCAGCCATGTGACCATATAAACATACACATACGAAGGGTACTAAATCTATAGAAACTTGCATCAAGTGCACATTTATGGTTTTTGAAAAACTGACTTATTTCCTCTTGCTTTTTTTACTCAATTCTCACAAGTGCAAATTTATGGTTTTTGAAACAATTTTAACAAATGAACACTTTTTATTTAGATTAATTTATTTTATGTAAAAGTAAAAAAAGTTATATCCATTGGAGAATTTTGTTGTCTTATCATATATGAATATTTTGTTACAAAAATAAAATATGCAATTATGTTTTAGGATGTATAGCATGAATGAGAAGGTCCTCGAGATAATGTCTTACATCTCTAATAGTGTGATGGGTGATTTTTCAATAATCAAGAAAATCATGAACTGGTGACAAGAAGGAAGAAAAAACGAGTAAGCTAAATTGTTCAGGAGGAAGAGAGATAAAATCAAATTGGGGAAAATCAAGCGCATTTATTATTGAAAATTATGATCTTTATTGTCATGTGACTATTTAATGAGATAAAATTATAACCATTAGATTAAATGAATTCAATGGTTTAGATTTGATGTCAAATTGAATTTGACACCTTGGTGTCATTTGATCCTAACCCATAATACTAATGCTAATAAATAGAAAACATTAGTAGTTTGTCTTCAAATATAACTTATCTTAAAGTTTAGTAATGAACTATTTAAAATTTTAAAGCTTTACACATTTAAAATAGTGTCAACCACATACTTACTGTCAAGTTCAACTAGCATACGAGCTAAAGTCATACCACCGAGTGAAATGAGTGCCTAAAGCTCTTGCATCACAAGGTTGTCGTGATTCTTGGTACTAAAGATGTCTTTGTAGTCACAAATTTACCATGTTCATTTCTTAAGCATATCTCGATATCATATCGTTCTTGATTTGTAAAAATTGTCGCGTCTACATTGCACTTCATTTCACCTTCATTTCTCACTCACCGAGTCATCTTGCTGCTATTTCGGTTTGTTACTATGACATTTAGCCTCATTCACTGAGTCATGTTGCTGCTATTTCGGTTTGTTACTATGCCAATAGGCATGTTCCTTGTTTCTTTGGACCAACTGTCATTTTAAGATAAAGTCTCGTGCTAGCTTAACAACCACACATGCATGTATTTCAATGTATTCTGGGGCTTGTCATTTTCATATACACCATAAGTCATGGAAAACTTACAAATGTTTTGTTGCGTAAAAATTCTACAAGCTGAAAGAACAAAGTATCTAAATCATGTTGATTACAACTCTACTTATGTGGCAAATGCTTTTTTTTTTTTTACAACAGAGCAGAGGATCGAAGTCATTGAACCAAAGACCTCATACGTACTACCCAAATCTCTTACCACTAGACCAAATATAGTGGCCTTTATTTGGCAAATGCTAACATGTACATTAATAACACAGGATAAATAATTCAATATAACAATAAGGACACACGTTAACAAAACTCTAATTATTTTTTTGAGGTAAGTAAGATTGAACTAGAAACTGATACGGTCCAAGAAGCCTACAAAAACCGGCGGTCATATTGAACCGGTGAAAACCGGTAGATCTTCAGAACCGGTCCGGTTTTGGCTTTTCATTTGTCGTCAGAAACTTCCATTCTTGTATCGGGAAAAAAAAAAAAAAACAAACTTCCATTCTTCAAAAACCAAAAACTCGTCTCCTCTCTCTCCCTCGTGCGATTACCGCCGTCACGCCCTTCCCGTCCGGCCAAGCCACACCCGATCTACTTCGTACGTCCAGGTATGTGTGTTGACTTCTGCTTCGCGATTGTTATCTTATTCTTCCAATGAACCTTACTTTACCTCTTTGCAATTTGTGGTTCTTAGCATCAATCATGATCTTTCTGTTTGTTAATCTGGTTCTTCTGCTTCGTGAATTTTGTGCACTGAAGTCTGTGAACCTTGTCTTAACGAAGTTTGTTAATTTGATTATTCTGTTTGTTTGTGAAATTCCGTTTTTACCTTAACATTTAAGTTTTTTATTCTGCTAATTGTAATTTGAAATTGAAACAAAGAGCTTTCAAAACTGGCTGGCTACAGCCAGGTCCTATACATGTTGCGGACTAAACGGACCGGTCCTTAGGACAAAAGGTTCTTATAAAAATTATGAACAAAATCTACAAAACCATAGAACAACCAATTTGTTACAGTAAGCAAATGATGATGCAAATAAACATTGGAGCATTAGCATGCTCATTTGTTACAGACTTATAGTATCTTGTTTGTTTGTGTAGCGAGAGAGGCGTGTTGTTGGTCTGGAGAATGAAAAGCTGGCCTTGAAACGCTGTGGAGTTGGTTGGTAGCTATAGGAACTAAAGCCGCTGCAAAAAATCTTGTGGCGTTGATGTATGTGTAGCTCCAAGCAAAAAACTTGAAATTGTCTCTGATGGAAAACGGCAATGGCTGTTGCTTCTCTAGTGTATCTTCAATTGCTACCCTTTCAAGTGTCGCTGTTGTTGGCATCTTGATCTTGATTCGTGTCCTTCATGTCATATACTGTAGCGGCAGGCCTTTGAGTAAAAGAGCTTCAAAACCTGTTAGTACGCTTATTATTTTAGGGTCAGGTGGTCATACTGCCGAGATGCTTAATCTATTAGCAGTGTTACAGAAAGATAGGTTTAATCCGAGATACTACATTGCTGCTGCTACTGATAATATGAGTCTTCAAAAAGCTATGTTGTTGGAGAACTCTCTGGCATCTGAGAGTGGAATAGACGTTGCTGATACTGCACAGTTCATGAAGATTTATCGAAGTAGGGAAGTGGGTCAATCATATATAACCTCAGTTTGGACTACTTTAATTGCAACAGTGCATGCGCTATGGCTGATGATTAAAATTAGACCTGAAGTGATACTTTGCAATGGACCTGGAACTTGCATTCCCCTTTGTGTTATTGCATTTATATTTAAGGTATTGGGAATCAGATGGTCATCAATTTTCTACGTTGAGAGTATTGCAAGAGTGCGAAGGCTCTCCTTGAGTGGCTTGCTCCTATACAAGTTGTGGATGGCTGATCAACTTTTTGTTCAATGGCCACAGTTGCAACAACAATATCCTCGAGCTACGTATGTTGGTAGACTCATGTGATCATCGATAAATTTGTATTCTACAATCAACAAATTTCAAATTTTGCTTATGATATTTCTATAAAGCAAGCTATTCAGTGCTTTGTTTTATTGGTTAAGTTCATGCAAGTGAACTTTTTATAGTCTTTTTTCATTTTCAATTTTATACTTCTTTTTGATACTTGTAAGCACAGCAACATTTATCATTTACAAGATTTTGTTGAACTATATAAAAAGAGAGGTGTGTTGTATATGTTTTTTGTTTGGAATGGATGCATGCTTTTATTTTATAATCAAATAAATATCGGCACTTGTGCAATTAGATCAGGAAATTGTATAACAAATAAGCACTTGAAGATGAAAATATAATTAAAGAATGAGGATATATGCATTCTCAAATTCTCAAGTGATTGGATATTTTATCCTGTGATTGTTTTTTTTTCTTCTTCTTTTTGTATTCTTTTGAAGTAGGGAAAGATACCGTAAAAAATAAAGTAAGGAAAAATGTAACCTCTTATTTGTATGTGTTGTGCATTATTATAAATTACTCCTACCTATCAAGATCTGCGCTACTTCATCTTCTTCTCCGTCCCCATTTTTTTTAATAAATAAATAAGCTCATTTATACACAGGTCTCTGCTGAATCCAGGTTTAAGCCATTGTTGCATTAATTCTTAATAATCTCATAAACTTACAGGCATTAAGGATCTACTCATTTCATTGTCATCACTTTTACGATACAAGGTTAGTTAGCTTTTATCTTTGATCTCAATTGAGCTAGTGTATATATAATTTTCAAACTTTTTGTTGTTTCTGTGTGCCACTGTTTCGTTACTTGCATTATTGCATCTTGTTCTTGATCATAGTTCTAATGTGATTGCTAATTGCATGTTTTGTAGACTTAAAAGGAGGGAAGAAAGTGGCGAGTGGTAAATGTTAACGTTAAGATGGTGAGGAAACTGTGAGTTCTGAATCCGTTTGGTATAGTTTACAGAGTGTTCAAAGCTTTTGACATCCCTTTGGTATTTGGTTTCAGTCTGCGCTTTTCAATTTCCATTCATTTCTTACTGTGATACTTTTGGGAATATGCTCATGCACTTACTTCAAGATGCAATTTCCAGCAATTCTTGAACAAAGAACCGGGTATATACTATCGAAATACTCTTATGTCTTATGGTTTCTTCCTTGGTTTACGTTAAATATTTATATTTCCAGTGTTGTCAAATAGCCGCTATAGCGCTAAAGTGTAGCTAGAATTTGAACAAGTCGCTATTGTTCTGCGATACACTGTTTAGTACAAACTGTTATCAAATTGTGCCTGTGATATAGCATTCTAGCGTAACAAAATTTGAACAAACCGCTATTTCCCGTGATCTGTCATTGACAATATTAAATCTTTCTCTTGTTTGGAAGTTTTTCTTTCAAACTGGGTTAAAGACAGTTGAGGAATATCATGTAACCCCTAAAATCACCTCTTTGAACCATCGGATATGTATATTTTGCACTAGTGTTTTCATTTTCTATAACAGATTTTTAGAACAAACAGAATTGATGACATGTGTTTTCCGAACAGATTTCGTGGTTTCTTCTGGAAGGCGGCAAGAATAGGTAGATGTCTCCTATTTGATTTGTTACTGCATCAATTATAATTTTTTTGTCTATTTTAATTTGAACTTTTAAAATTTATTTATGTTTTAATTCAAACTTTGGCAAAAAGATTGGAGTGGAAAGAAGGAGGGGGAGGAGGGTGGTGGGGGGTTGAAAGGAGTCGCAGTCTGGGTCCAGGTTACCGTCAAAAGTTTCTTTTGCTTTCATATGTTCCATGTGATTGATGCCATAATGATTTCTGATGTTTATTTGAGTCAAACAATATAGTTGTATACTTATGTTTACGACCTACACCCCTATTGGCAATTGCAAACCTCGGGCTATATTATGGGTGATGCAAACAGAAAAAGTTGGATTGTGGCCATATCTAAAATAAATTATGTATGAAATCATGATTATTATATTTTAAATCTCAACCTTTACGTTCCTTGTGACTTGTGAGCTTCAAAATGCTGCATTGTGGTGGAATCTGTAAGGTTGTTTGTGATATCGGCTACTAGTTTTCTAGCTTTGAATTGTAGTTTTTGAATTTCGTAGTCTCACATTAAGTGCTGCACCAGCATTTCAGGATTCATTGTGGAATAGATTGTCATTGTTTGATATTCTTTTTATTTCTCGATAATAAAAGAAAATGCTACAAAAACTTTATTTGACGAGGTGTGGAATCTGTCAGATATTATCTTGACCATGCTTGTATGGTTACTTACACAGGTGAGCGTTTAAGTCCGTGGGTAGCCGTGGGTCGTTTCATGATGGCTGTTTCAATAATCTTCTTCTAAGCTTCATTTCTGTCTACTCAATAGTAAGTTGTCTCTTTCCTTTATATAATCATACTAGTAAAAATAGCTAATGTTTAGAAGTAAATATGCTTAATTAGTACTTATTTGCCATAAAATATATTAATTTCCAAACCATATATGATTTGTATGAACGAATTCTTCTGTACAGAAGTTCAGAAGCTGAACAGTTTCTAATCTGTAACCGTGATATGGGAAGTTACTGACAGATGCTTCAATGAAATTAAACAATAAACTGGTTAAGTGAAATTGAATCAGTCATGTGAAACATTTTTGGCCATAGCTTAAAAGGAATCCTTGAATGGTTGTGTTGATTTGATGCTTAAATGTTGATTTCCAGGGATGTTTACCTAAAATTATTTCATTGAATCCCTTGAAACTCGATTCATTAGCCCTGTTTCAGTATAGCAGCTCGAATCCGATAAACAGGTTTTGTTCTTGATAACTTAATCGAACTTTTTTAGGCACTATACAATTGTATTTGTTTACCATTTCAATAGGAACTAGTTTGAACTCAAGTCGTGTCCTCAAACGAAGTGCATATAAATGTCCAATATGGTGCATTCTACAAAAGTTGCAGAATGTTGTTCATGTGGTCATTATTATATTATAGCACACATATATTTATGTTAATTGCAAGAAAGCATGGAATGACAACACTCATTGTTCTTTATTTATGTCATCATCAGTATTGAAATGGGTGATCGAGATGACTTTCTAAATTCTATTCTCACTGATAGAGACCTGTTGTTTGTTAGTTTTTCTAGAACGGGTTATTAGTTGCAAAGGAGTAGGACTATACCGACATAAATTAAACTCCATATTGTTCAAGAGAATTAAACTCCTCTTGAAATTTAAATTACTCACTCAATTCTTGAACAATCTTATATTCGTTTTTTAGAGGAGAGTTATGTTGTCAACTCTATTTATGCCTCTTTGGCTATTGAGAGGTTTTGTATTAGCAAAAATATACTAGATGAGAATAGCATCATTTACATTTGAATGAATATACTGACATAAATTAAGAATGTTGACCAAAATGAAACAAGGAAAAAGGGATGAGAATGAGTAAATAGAGAATAAACATAGCAGTAAATAACCAAAAAAGAAGAGGAATTTTAGCAATTAGCATATGGGAACTCACAAATATGAGGGGGACAAAGACAAGACAATGAGAAGACTAGTGAGTGACAAAGGTACGGAGATGATGTCATCTTTAATGATCTCAACAGTTGTTAGTAGTAATAATGCCAAAACCAACTGAGTGAGGATGCAATTGTCTTATCATGCAATCAATCCATCTACCCTTTAACCGTATGATGTTGAGACAGAGATTCTCATTAGTCAACACCTACCGTCCGATTCAAAAATAGATTTTAATAGAAACCTTTGGATGCATTTGATAAAGTAATGTCTTCCAGGTCCCTCCTGTGCTTTCAGGTGCTTCTGTGATCGCCCCTACACCCTCTGCTCCTCTTCTTTCGGCTGGTGCTATAGTAGTAATAATGCTACAATAACTGTTCTTCTCAAATTACTAGTGTAGGTACTTTCTTCTTTATTACTAGTAACTACTGCTACAAATACAAAATTTTGTATACAGCAAAACAGATTTGTCCAGCAAGGAGTTAGCTCTTACTCAGTTACTCATAGTGGTGTTGTGAATGGTTCCGACAAAACCAATGAAATCGTTAAATCAAACAAAAAATTACCTGATCTTGTTTAGTTGGTTCAAAAATTGAACCGAAGAAAATCGAACTAATTCTGCTCTTAGCTTTTAATTTTGAAATTCAATGAACTGATAAACTAAATCAATATACACTAATACTAAATTAGTCCTGGTCTATACAAACTCTCATTCACAAGCTCAAACCAATACATACTCACTCACATCCACAGGTCAAATACAGCACCAAAGTTTGTATTTTAAATTTATTTAAAGTTTGTATTTGAAATTTATTTAGTATGTAAGTGTAATAATGCCCATTAGACCAAAACAAGACTTTAGAGATCAAATATCATTTATAAAGGTATTTACATTTTCATGACATAACTTTTTACCACTTATGCATACATGTTTTCAAAGTTATACCGTATATATGCATGTCGAGTTATACTTCTTTTAATCCTTAATATAAGAGATACACTAAAAATTGATATATCTAATTTATGATAAAGTCTAAATACATCAATATTTTAATGTCTTTAATGTAATTTTTTTTCTTATATTAAGAATTGGAGGAGAGAGTATTATTTGAGCAAACCTTTACCTTTCTACATAAAGTACATACTACAAGAAAAATTGGAGAATGACAGCTATATATGTTGGGAAATTTGATATGGTGATGTGGACACTACACAAGTCTACAGCAGTTTCATATTTGAACACTATACACCTGTTTCTTTATTCGGAAAAAGAGATTATTGTTGTTTCCAATAAGTTGTTGATTTTCTTTTGGATTAATTTGTTCAGACACAGTTCAAAAGAAGCTATAGTATATGAAGCTTATTATGTATGGGGGTAAAAAGTGAAGGCAAATGGTAAAAAGTGAAATCGAATTTAACCCTCACTCGATTGATGCTTCTTTCTCCAGTTCTTCTATATAATGCCAAATTTAATCTGTCTCAAACCTGAAAAGCTTCTCCTGTTAGAATCATCAGTGAATCTCTCTACTCTCTGCCACTATAGAAGGACATTGCATTAGCAAATTACTGTTAGGTTAGTTAAGCACTGCAATTGCATACTAATACTACAGTTTTGTTTTAATGGAAAGTAGAAATATTTATAAAAAATTAATCAAAATAAAGTAGTATAGTGAATGTCCCGCGAGTTTAGTTCAATTGGCAGAACATTGCATTATATATGTAGGTGATCTAGGTTCGAACTCCGGTCATCTCACTTATCCATTTTAATGGTTCGAAAAAAATACATGAGAAAAATAGAAGCACCCAACATATGAGAGCAACGGCGGGAACCATGAGACCACCCAGTCCTAACACAACAACGATTCAATTGTGCCTACCACTCAAACCTCTATCGGCACCAACATAGAACTGACTCCTGTACTCACTCAATGGGTACAAGGGTTACCAAAATTCAACTATGTCCACCGTTTGTTCAACATCTACTGTTTTCTTGGAAATTAAGGATCAAATCATCACGGATTTTTTAAATGAACCACAAAATCGAATGTCGGGTCCAAAATTGATTAAATCTTGACTTCTAATTTGGTCAATCTTACCATTAATTTTCTGAGTTGGTGCAATTAATCAAAGGGTAGCAAGGTAATTTTGAAGATTAACAGAAAACAAAATGATCTTCCCAAAGGTAGGGTAGATTTCCTTTCACACACACGCACTGGCCAATAGCAATGTCAGTCAATCACTATTCACTAACAATCCAAAGTCAGTTTAACAATTTCCCAAAAATAAGCAAACAACACACATTTACACTGTGTGAATCCTATTTTCATTGATGAATAAGCCATAGAACCAGATAATTGTCTCTCCCAAAGGAAACATCCCTCAACTTTATCTAACACATTTATTTCAAACTCTTGTTTTATTTTTCACATCAAATAATTTCAACCACCATATGCATGCTAGCTCACCATTCTCCCATTCCTCTCTCAAACACAAACTCCTTCATCATGTCTGTATTCAAAGTTGCAATCACTGTCTCTTTCATTCTTTCTCTCATTGTTCTACTCCCCAAATCAGGTATAAAAAAAGAGAAGAAAAACACACTCATTGTTTTGTTCTTGATAACTTTTTAGTACATATTTTGATTACCAGTGAGTCTGATGAAATCACTGTGCTAAACTCAGATACTTCTAAACTCATTGTCAATCAAAAAACATATATTTAGTACTTCATTTGATCTTTTTTATAAAAATAACTCATTTTTTAAATTCATTAAATAACTGATTTATTTGAAAGTTCAGATACATCAATTATTCAATGAACCTAAAAAGTTATTTGTTTCTTATAAAAAAGACTGGAGATAGTATTAAATATCAAGACATGTATTTAGGGTTGAATATAAATTATTGGTTTTTTTGTTTGTAATGTTTATCATTGTTTGTTGTGTGTTTGAGCATGCAGGTGGAAGTGTGTTGTGTGATAAGAATGATTTGGAGGAAAGGAAAGTGGTGATAGGGTCAAAGCCACCAGTATGTGTAAACAAGTGCAAGAAGTGTAGGCCATGCATGGCTACTGTGGTTGTTAATGATCATGATCATCAAAGGCAAAAGAAGAAGGATTTCAAATTTGTGTCCTCTAATCATGAGGAAGATAGCTATTATCTCCTTTCATGGAAATGCAGATGTGGTAATAAGTTTTTTCAACCATGATTTAAATTTCATCCAAACTATATAGTTGGATCATGATCTATTTGTCAATTTCTATAATTTCTTTCTCAGTTATGGAAGGGGGATTAAATTGTACTCTATGATATGATGTAGATATACATGTTAATTAGGTTAATTAGCTTATAATATGCCAGTCTTATTGCCATTTTTTTATAAAGTTATTGTCATTATTATTATTATTATTATAATCTTTTTAATATTGCTATCTTATTAAATTAATTACGTGCTTCTAGTATTTTTTTTTACAGAATTAATGTACTTCTAGCTAGTTAATTATTTTCAAGTTACTCCAATTTATCTTTGAAGTTGCATTTTTTTTTTGTTTCTCTAGCCAATTTTGGTCATAAATATGTAGAGAAATTTTTTCCACCCAAGATCACTTCATAAATGTGTATAATTTTTGTATCTCTAAAAGTACATTTATGGATAGAAAAGGTTACTACTCTACAAAAGTATATAATTTTAGTGTCTCCAAAAGCACAATTATGGATACAAAAGGTTACTCTCCAATACAAAAATATATAATTTTTGTATACTTTCAAAACTAGGTGTGATTTTAAAAAAAATGTTACTCTCCAATATTATGAATAAAACAAATTTAATGAAATTAACCTTATTAGGATGATTTAATTTGAATATAAGTATTTGATGCACATGCCCACAAATGTTAGCATGAGATCGACATAGTTGGGCAAAGTACACATGACTCATGAGTTGTGTCCGTAATAAAAAAAGTGGGGTCCGGGGGTTCATAGATAGGAGACCAAAATGTTTGGAACTCAAGAGAAGAAGATTTTACTTGATTTGACTGCAAACCAATTTTTTTCCAATGCTATGAAAACAGTTTCACCCAAATGTCAGCTTCTAACCAGCTAACCATAGGTAGGTACAACATTATTTATCTCGCTTCCAAAATATAAACAAAAATTTGGTCAATAAAAATAAATATATTTAATCCAAATCTTTAACTAGATAGTACATCAAGTTTCTTTGACTCATTTTTGCTTATATTTTGGGATAGAAGGAGTATTTGCATATAGAAGTAGTTTCTATTTTTTTATTAACTCTCTAGTTTATAGAAAAGAAATCCAGAGTTCAGTCACGACGTAAGTAAAATCTTATTAAAAATTATTTTTATCATAAATCAAACTCGGAGTCTAATAGATAGTTTATATTTGTTTGTAATTATAATCCTTATAAAGCTATGTTCTTTTAAGTGGGTGTGGATTACCTGCAGTTGAATTCAACCGTAAATTCATCGAGTATAACAAAAATATATATTATTATTAAATAAATTATAAAACAAATAAAGACACCTACAACATTATATAACAATGATAATCTCATACAATGTTTTATTAATTTTTTTTAAACTTTTGTATATGATCTTTGTGATTTTTGTATATATAACAAATCGGTAAGGTTTTATTTAAGGGTTAAATATGTTTTTGGTCCCTATAGTTTTCCAGAATTTATTTTTTAGTCCCTGAAGTTTTATCAATCAGTGTTTTTAGTCCCTACTTTTAATCAAACTCTTGTATATTTTCACATTTTTGAATGATTTTTTGTATTCAAGTTTATAATATTATAAGAACATCTCCAATAAAAATTTAGAATTTTTTGACATAAGATGAATTATTTATGAATTTTTAGGTGCAAAAAACTAAAAAATTCATATTTAATTCATCTCTTGTTAAAATAATTTAAAATTTTGTAAAAGAGATTCATATAATATACTAAACATGACCGTGGAAAAAAAATTAAAATTTCGAATGATATGCACAAGTTTAATGAAAAGTATGGACTAAAAACATTGACTGATAAAACTTCAGGGACTAAAAAGTGTGAAAACAATCTTTAGGGACTAAAAATGAAATTCTGAAAAACTATAGGGACTAAAAACATATTTAACCCTTTATTTAATTATCTTTAGATTAAAAAATGTTAAACTTTTGCATATGATCTTTGTGATTTTTGCTTCTTCTACCCCATGACTCCCCGAAAGAAACCTCCACCCATTTCTTGTGCAAGATTTGCTTCATCATCATTGTCTTGCACTTGCTCTTTCCCTTGACAAACTAGAAATCTTTGGCATAATGATCCCATTTTTCATAGTTGTAACATTGAATTTTCTTGTCTTGACTCTTCTTATGATCTTTTTGATTTGCTAACCCTCCATTTTATTAGAGGATTCAAGTTTCTCCTCATTTTGGATTTCTATAAATTGGGCCAGTTGCCTTTCTTGCATTCGAATATATCATTTGCACCAATTTCTTAAATATTTAAGCTTGCAATGTCTATGGTGTTGGGAAATAACCGGCATAGAGAAAATTAAAAAATGCAATCGTAACATAATGAAAATTCTAGAACTGGAGAAAAAATCACGGTTATTGTCTAAACCGACAACCAAAGAATACCACTATGTGAAAATTGTTACTCCGTACAACACATAGACTACCCTCAACCTTCCAACCTTCTCACGGCCCCCCAGTACACCTACAATCTCCAAAACAAATGCCTAACTACATCTCACCACACTCTAAAACAAGAGTACAAGAGAAAAACTAAAAAGTCAGATATAAACTTAAAGTGTTTCCGACTGGTGCATTTAAAAACAAAGAATCTAGGTCCAATATATAGTCTTGGTATCCCCTTGCTTCACCAAACTATGAAACTTCTCCAATATCTAATTTTTAACCTCCTTTATTTAAGAAACTGAACGATGTGGGACTTGACAATCAACTCCAACAAATAGAATCTTGATCTCATTTTTTACCAACAAGCCTCAACTCACGAGCTTCCGAGGATCCTTGAAGATGTTCAATCTTTAATAAAGGAAAATCACTAGTATGCTCAATCGCCATCACTATGTGATCAAATTGAGGGTTCATTGTATGCATGAGCTTCTCAATGATAATCTGATTAGGAATAGTTTCACCACATATCTTCATTGAATGCACCAATGTCTAAACCCCGTAGACTAAGCTTCACCACATGTTTTCAATGAATGCACCAACGTTGTACGCTGAACTTCTATTGGATTGACACTCAGTTCTTGAACGTTACATTGAGACCACTTCAAGAACATCTTGAAAGCCAAACAATGTTTTAATTAGAATTCGTCATAATTCTTGCCATCAACTTTTTCCTTTTTATTTAATATTTTTTATATCATTTTAATGTATTAGTTCTTCATAATTATCAATTTTATAGAGATATTATTTGATACAAGTATAAATAATTTGTACATCAACACTAAATATCAATTAAACTCGAATTTTAGATAAATATACCCCCCTTTTATTAAACTTACACATATAAATATATTTTTTCTAATAATTTATCAATTAAATAATAATTTTTCATTGATAATATTTTTACAAAAATAATATAAATGTATTTTTATCAATTAAATAATGGACTAATGAGTCAGCCCAAAGTCTGATTGCATTTTGGGCTACGTTTTTTGGCCCGACCCATCAGCCCGACCGATTTTTTACAGCTCTAACCAAAAGTGAGAGGAGAATGTGAAAATTTTATCCAAATGATTGAGGTTATCAATACGACTCCAAGTATTTTTTTTATAATGACTCCAAGTATTTAATTTCATCAATCCTTACATGTTACTTGTTGCACAAGTTAACTAACTAACAACTATGAGTTAAAAAAAAAAAACTAACTAACAACTAATTGATCTCTACTTACTAACTAAGGTTGAATTATATACTCCAACAGAGCTTATCTTCCATACAGGACTGGCCCAATCAAATAGATCATTAAAATTCTTGCTTTAGGACTCTTAAAATAATAAAACTCCATAATATTGATGATAACCTTTTTAAAAAAGTTTATCACATTAACAAAAAAATTCAACTTAAAGCCTCTAATAGTATTACTGAATATAATTTTTAAAAAGGTAGCTCATATTAGAAAAATTGTTCAACTTAACACTCTCATATTTAAAGGAATAAAATTTATCTTAGCATTTGTTTTTGAGAAATGTTACTTTGGTATTGACTTGTGGACTATGAAGCATATACACGGACATCGACACGTCGACACAAATAATAATTTGAAAAATGACATAATTTAGTGTAATCATAAGTGTCGGTGAACACGTGTCCGACACGGATACGCCTAATCTAAGAAGTGTCCGTACTCCCATAGCTTGTGGATGAGACCTCCTTTGGCCGTAGACACATGAGAAAATGCCCAGTCGTTTGGGTCTTGGGCCGGTTACAATGAATAGGTATTCACTTGTTGATGAGATTTTGTTATGTGACACACTTTCAAATAACTACTACCCACTTTTAAAAACAACCATTCATTTACAAAAGATAATTTCTCTTCGGACTCCGTGATTTTTTTAACTCCATTATTTCAATTTTGTCCTTGTAGAAAAATTCGATTTGCAGAAACTAAATTTTTTCTAGTGCAAATTCAGAGAAATTTTTTATTTTCACATACTCCATCTATTTTTTTTTAATTGTCGTTTTTGTTAAAGAATTGCATTCCTATTATTTTCGGCTTTCAAAATTCAATGTAATGACACTAAAATTGAATAGAAAATAATTATTTTACTCCGAAAATTAAAACATAATCCTTAAGTTAAGAATGTAAAAATGACTTTTGACCAAAAAAAAAAGTATGTACAAATGACACATATGATAAAATGGAGGGTGTAATAATCAATCTTGAGTTACACCTTCTAGAATGAACCTAACTTATTACTAGTAGATTAATACATTATCTTATGTATGTATGACTTTGAAGTGATATTTTCACAAAGACTTGTGAAGGGGATGTTATCTACCGTCCATTCTCATTGGTATCAATTATTATGAGCAATTACTGAATGCGACATTTTTGTTGTTTATCAACTGTACACACCTTTGGGTCACAACAACTCACTATAGTAGTAAAAGCAACAAATTATGTTTTCTTGAACTTTTTCTGATTTAGAATGTAGAGTTAAGACTAATTTTTTTATCCTTTTAAAAGATCAAGTGTTGATAAACAAATATTTTAACTCAGTGAGAATCGAACCTAAAATTATTATAAGTCAATCTGATTCCCACGAAAGAATACTCAATTGGGTCAAATGGTGTTAGTTTCTTAGTGAACTAGAGTCATCATACAAATCAACGATGTTCACATTTTTCTTGATTTCGGTTCTTCTCACCATAATATTTTTTTTTCATCTCTAATTAGCTAGAGAGATGCTATGCCACAGTTGAACCATCTATTTCATGCCATGTTTCTACGTTTCCTTTGTTAATTGATTAATGAGAGTTTTGATATATCATATGTAGAAACTAGAAAGAGATAAGCAAAAGTTATTAAAAAAGAAATCAAGAAATATTATGATGATATAATGAAAAAATTAAGAGGATAAGAAGGTGATAGATAAATGAGTCCAAAACTCCAAGTTTAATTTTATCCAAAAAAGAAAACCTTAGGGATCATGAGACAAAATTTGTACAAGTAACATTATTTAAGTAGTATACAAGTGGATTGTTTAATTTCACGCCTAGCTAGTGAATAGTACCAAGATATCAATAAGATTTACGCATATCTTGACTCAAAATTATCTTATGATAAGTGATAATATTGAACTACTTCACTTCACCCATATCTTGACTTAAAATATCTATCAGAAGTGTAATAAACTAATAAATGGATTTGGATTCCCTAAAGTCACATTTTCCTATATTTTCTATATTTAGGTAAAATTTAAAGGTATTATTGTCTTTACAATAAACATAAATGCACTTGGAAATACAATATTTTATCTTTCCTAGTTATTTTTTGCTTGATTATAGGTGAATTTAGGAAGAACAACTTTACAGAATCCAAATCCCTAATAAACCCTAGTGACTAAAGTTGTGTTATAAAATGACCAATCATAAGGCAACACCGTATAGCAACAAATTATGTTATTATTTCACCCAAACAAGTGTTGACGAATGGTTAACCTCTATTGGCAAATGCTATAGATAGTGATGTCACATGAAAAATAAATTCAAGCGGTTCAATTTTGCAGCTAATAGAATATAGAAACATAGGTAGAGCTATGAAGCGGGTGGAAAAATGCGCGAGCGTAAGATGCTCGCTAGACAGTAAAGTCGCCACCGAACTTTATTTATTCCCGGAGGAAAAGGAAAATATCGATAAAACCTTAAAAGCAATGGAAAGAGGGTAATCACAACCATTTCCAGGTTCGGGAGTCGATTATGTGAGGGGAAGGTATTAGCACCCCTCACATAACCTTCTCGTTAATTTTAGGGTTAAAAAGGTATTTAATTTACTTGCATGCTTTTAATTATTTATTATATGTACAAGGGGGGAAAATTTAGTTTTTTATTAGTGTGCTTGACAGGATGTATGAATCCCGCTCCTACGTATTCCCGAAAAAAACGCTGCTATACCGAATCCCCCGCAGGCCATCGGGGACCGAGTGGTAAGGCCATGATCCGCAGGGGAACGGATCACTCATTCTTCCATTGGGGACAGGTGCACGAACGACAACTCCAAACGTCACACATCCGTCGCCTACTTACCGTTTAGGTGTGGGAAATTCAAAGCTACACGCAGTTCTGGGTAGAAAATAATTGTTGATTGGTTGATTTTATTTGTGAAAAAAAGTTTCAGTCGCACTATGGCGAAAAAGGTTGATTGATTGAGAAATAAACGCACGGGGCGCAAAAATAGTAAGGTTTGATGTGTTGAGGTTGATTTTAATATTTAGAATGACAATTACCCCAGTCACGAGCCATACGTCAAGAACACGGGTAATCGGGAGAAGGAGTGATATACATCAAACCATCTCTTTTTCATCCATTTATTGTTTATTTTAAAAAAAGATGTTTTATTTTTTAGAATGACGGTTATCTGGACCACAAGTCATACGCCAAGTATCCAGATAACCGGGGAGAGAGAGGGCCATACGTCCAACCACTCCTTTTTCATTCGAGTTTACTATAAGAAAATATTTGATGTAAAGTGCTTTAAGAGAAAGAATTAGAATTGATGTTTTTATTGTTTTATTTAATCACGTGGGAATGCATATGCATACAGTAAAACACCCCACTGCCCATTTAATAAATTAAATAAAACTAACATAATATAATATATAAAAACAAAAAAAATGAAATAAACAAGGAGGGAGACATAAAACCAGTACGTGTCCACCTTCTTCTTCATTCATTCATGCGTTCCTCTCTCTCCGTCGTGCCTCCATCACCGGTGACGGCGGCTCAGACGCTTGCCACCGCTGTCGCCAGTCGTTACTCGCTCTCACATCCTCTCTCAGTCGCTGCAGCGGTGACGGTGGTGTGTATGTTTTGTCGCGACGGCAACTGTAATGGCGGTGGCGGCGAATTTGGCGGTGGTTTCTTTCTTTTTCCTTTTTCGATCTCTCTCTTCCGATCTCTTGTTCATTTTCTGTTTGTTTCTTTTAACTTTGTTGTTGTTCTTGGTTGTTAACGGTGAAGGTTGGTTTATGGGAAGAAACTTTTGGAGGTTGTTGGTGGTTTTTTGAGAAGGTTTGGTTTATGGTGATGATTATGTTGTTTGTGTCATGATAATATGTGGTGGAAGATGGTGAAATAAAGAGTGGAGTATGTGTGGTTGTGTTGTTGTTTGGAGATTGTTATTGTTTGATATTGAGGGTGAAGATTGAAGGTGGTTTATTATGTGGTTATGGAGGATTAAGAAGAATGAGCATGGTGGTGGAAGGTGGTGATAAGTGGTTGTCTATGAGAAAAGACGGTGTTTTTTGGTTATAATAACAATGGTTATGGTTGTAATAACAATGATTTACAAATATGAATTTTTTGTGTTCTTCCCCCCCCTTTGTTTGAAAATCTATTTGTTATTTATAATGAAGAAAATTAGGTTTAACTTGCAATGGAATGAAATTATATGAATTGAATGTAGTTTATGACTGAATGAGGAATTTCTCCATTGAGACAGATTTGCCATGATTGCAAGATTCTTCCTTTTTATTTATGTTGACTTTTCTTGAATTTTTTTTTATGATTTTTTTTTAATTTCTTTTGATAAAAAGTAAAAAAAATAATGAATAAAGTTTTCTAAAAAAAATGCCTAAAATAAAAAAACGAAAATTAAAATTAAAATTGTATTTTTGTGATTTTTGAATAAAATATAAGTAAAGTAAGAAAAATAAAAAGATGGAAAAAGTGGGACTTGAACACATGACAGTAGACACAAAACTCCTTGAACATTCTCTTTATTACCAAATAGGCTAGCTCAAATACTTGAAACTAAATGCGACAAAAACCTATATGATAAAAAGTATGGGCAAAATTTGGGGTATGACAAGCTATCAAATGGGGGCGGACAAAATAAATGGGCCAGTCCGGCCCAGCCCGATTATTATTGGGCTACCATTTATCAAGTTTAGATCCGGCCCTTGTAGGTTTTGTGGGCTAATGGACTAGTCCAGCCCATTTTATTTTATTTTTTTCCTTTTTTTTAATATTTTTTATATTATTTTGATGTATTAGTTTTTTATAATATCAATTTTATAGAGATATTATTTGATGCAAGTGTAAATAATTTTTACATCAACACTAAATATCAATTAAACTCTAGTTTTAGGTAAATATACCGTTTTAATTAAGCTTACACATTTAAATATATTTTTTATAATAATTTATCATTGATAATATTTTTACAAAAATAACATAAATGTATTTTTATCAAATAAATGATGTGCTAATGGGCCAGCCAAAAGTCCGATAGGCTAGCCCAGCCCAGCCCGATTTCTATATGGGCTAAATGGGCTTGGCCCGAAATGTCCGATAGCATTTTGGGCTACGTTTTTTAAGGCTCGGCCCATCCAAGACCGTGGGCTTATGGTCCGACCCATTAGTCCGGTCCATTTTGACAGCTCTAAACATAGGTATGGCATGGATCCCTCAACCCATACACTAATGTCACCAACGTGTCTATGAATAAGAAGCTCATTAGGAATATGAAATGGGTGGGGTTTATGCCCACAAAATTACAATGTAACTAGGATAAAAAATGGAGCAAATATCTGCATTAAAAAGGGTATGTTATGAAGTGATACGGATCGGTAGAATTTAAGACATCCCTATACATTATGTCAAACTTTTTTTTTTCTTCACCACCACTAATCTTAATCTTACCTGATCAGAGTCGACCAACTGCGATGGTGTCAAGGGTGTTTGTTCTTTGCTCAACTCCGATGGAGTCGCAAAGGGTTGTGTACCTGCATGTAGCTCCGACGCTCAAGTCAGTGAGATGAAACAAATGTTTTCTCTGATATATATATATACACGTACCTTGTGAAGTTGTGGAAATGATCTATATATTGCACTCAGCGCGGGACCAAAGTCGTTGATGAGCAGTAATGACCATCATTTCGCTGTCGAGCGTTACACTTCGTAGGGGAAGTGGCGCACTTGACTGTTGGTCATGTATCCGTTGGACTGTTCTTCATATGGGCCTTGCTCGATGGTCCAACAGGCTTACTCAGCGTATTGGGCCTTAGGCTCACTCCAGAACAGATATTTATAGATATAGAGATAAGATGAAGATATTGTTAAATATTTTAGTAAGATTTACATTTTTTATTTCGTGTAATATAATCAAAACAACTTATACTACCTCCGATCACTATTATAAGCAAATTTGACTTTTTTTATACATTGGAAAAGTGATGTATTTGGTTCACAATATGAACTACATACATCACTTTTCCAATGTACCAAAAAAGTAAAATTTACTTATAATAGTGACCGATGAAAGTAAGTTGGTATAGAGAAAATATATTATAGTATTTACTAAAATTTGACTATTTCTAAAATTTATTAATCATTTCAAGTATCACTCGAGATTAAGTCATAGCGAAACACTCTGAGTTGAATCTGCATCACTGGGTGTTGTACTGCTGGACAGATTTATCCCATTTAGTATATAGTTAGGAGGACTTCAATATAACTATAATACCATCATTCCCCTTACCTCTTGTCTGTATTCTCTAAGATTCACAAAGGAATGAAATACATGAATGCAGTATGATAGAATTCCTTGAACATTGTCACTCCTTGTAATTGCTTCCTCAAGTTTATCCAATCTCCTGCATTCAATAGCAGTTCCCATAGCTTGTTGGTGTTTTCCATCCACTATACACCTGGATCGAGGAAACCAATGCACAATTATTGATACTTTACCATTTATACTTACTAAAGTTAAATCATTAATTAAATATATTTTCTCTTTCTGGATAAAGTAAGGGTAAAAAAGACTTAACTTATCAACCTTTATCATTTCATAATCTCCGTGCAAAACTCTAAAAGAACTAAAGTTGTGGGACGGAGGGAGTATATGTTACCAAGTAACTTTTGCTCTTTTTTGAAAAATCTTATTTTCACTTCTAGATTTCAGATAGCTTCTAAGAGTTAAAAAATGTAAGTCAAACTGACCCTAAATCGAGGTAACAATGAATCTTTTGTTTCGTATAAGTTGCTTTCTCTATCTCATTATAACTAAGGTGTTGTTTGATGACTTTTTTTAGCTTTTTATTCAAAAGTTGGACCAAACACATTTTTAATAATTAACCGTAAAAAACAGATTTTTTTTAATGTGCAAAATTGGATTAAATGAGCTTCTAGGAAAAGAGGTTGAAATATACTTTTGAAAAAAATTTGGAGTTTTTTGCAATGATATCACGCTTTGATTCCTGTTGAATACTCTTTTTATTATTTTTTTCATTTTAAAGTTTGTTTTCATTTAAATATTATTAGTTGTTATTATCTTTTTTTAAATTTGTTTTGTTTCTTTTGGCACAAATCTTTTTTTTAAAAATATATTTTACCAAACAATTTTTGTTCTTTTTTTTAAAGCTCTTATTTTCATTTCTATATTTCAAATAGCTTCTAAGAGCTAAAAAAAAGTTAGGTCAAACGTACCCTAAATATCATTGATGATTAAAAGAAACTCTGAGTTGTCTCTCTTCTTGGTACGAAGTGCCTCAACTAACACTTGAGAGTCACTTTCAAATTGGACATGTTCAAAGCCTTGAAGCTTAGCTTCATTCATGGCTTGCAATAATGTCCATGTTTCACCCTCCTCTGTTGATAAAACCATATACTGCCATCGTGTGAATCCAGCAGTAAATTCACCGGAGCTATTACGAAAACAAGCACCCATTGTTGTCTACAAAAAAAGCTGCATCAAAATTGTATTTTAACCATTCTAGACGCGGCTTTTTCCACTGTTTTGTGCTTAAAGGCGGGAAGTAATGATCATAAGTACTCTGCATGTTATGAACCGCAAACCACTCACTCCAATGATCAAAAGCAACCCGTCCAATCTGACTTGGAGTTCATTCCATATTTTATCATTTCGGTTGTGCCATATACTCCAAAAAAACATACAAATTCCGATCGTTCAACCCCATCTATTTTTTTTAAGTGTGTTTTTTTTTAAAGAATTGCATTCCTGTTTATTTTCAGCTTTCAAAGTTCAATGCAATGACACTAAAACTAAATAGAAAGAAAATTATTTTACTTTGAAAATTAACACATAACCTCTAAGTATGTACAAATGACACTTATGATAAAACAGAGGGTGTAATAATGAATCTTGAGTTACGCCTTTATAGAACGAACCTAATTAACTTATTACTAGTAGATTAGAGATTAGACATTATAGCTTATGTATGATTTTGAAGTGATATTCTCACAAAGACTCATAAGTTAATACTAGTATTGGTGATGGGAGTGACTAAATAGGAAGGGAATGTTACCTCATTGGCATCAATTATCAATAGAGTGAACTTAGATTAATCATATAAGATATCACCGTTAATTTTATTTATTTATTTCAGTTTTTCTTGGCGGAATTGTTTTTTTTTCATCTCTAATTAGCTAGTGGGATGCAAAAGCTATTAAAAAAGAAAGAAATTAAGAAATGTTATGAATAATATAATGAAAAATTAAGAGGATAAGGGTGATATATAAAGAATTACATGAGTCCAAAGTTTAATTAATTTTATCCAAAAAACAAAACCTTAGTGATCATGAGACAAAATTTGTACATGTAACATTATTTAAGTAGTATACAAGTGATTATTTAATTTCACGCCTAGCTAGTGAATAGTGCCAAGATTTCAATAAGATTTATGCATATCTTGACTCAAATTATCTTATGATAAGTGATAACATTATTCTACTTCATCCATATCTTGACTTAAAATATCTATGAAAAGTGTAATAAACTAATAGCAATAGTGACTATAGTTTTGTGTTATAAAATGACCAATTATAAGGCAACGCCGTATAGCAACAAATTATGTGATTATTTGAACCCAAACAAGTGTTGACGAATGGTTAACCTCTATTGGCAAATGCTATAGATAGTGATGTCACATGCAAAATAAATTCTAAGCCGTTCAAATTTGCAACTAATAGAATACAGAAACATAAGCATGGTATGGGTCCCTTAACCCATACAATAATGTCACCAACGTGTCTATGAATAAGAAGCTCGTTAGGAATATTAAATGGGTGAGGGGTTTATGCCCACAAAATTACAATGTAACTAGGATAAAAAATGGAGCAGATATCTGCATTAAAAAGGGTATGTTATGAAGTGAGACCGATCGATAGAATTTAAGACATATCCATTATGTCAAACTTCTTCCTTTTTATAAATAGATATAGAGATAAGATTAAGACATTTTAAAACATTTTGGTAATATTAACTACATTTTTTTAATTTGTGTAATAGGGTCAAAATGACTTATAATTTAGTATAGAGAAAATATATCATAGTATTAACTAAAGTTTTACTATAACTAAAATTCATTAATCATTTGAAGTATCAATCGAGATTGAGTCATAGTGAAACGAGTATTTCACCACAGTGTGATGAATTAATGAACAAATCTTGAATGATCAGTCTAAATTTCCTACAATGAAAAAAAACGCGATTACACTTTTTTTATTGTTAAGAATCATGGAATCATAGGAGTGAAGATCATACTCATAAGAAAGGTAGAGAGCATAGAGTACTCATGAGGAAGATACCAATAGGAATTCATATTGAATTAATATTGATTGAAAAAGAATAAATAAAATGTACAAATGAGTAGCTTATTTATAGGACTATTTGGAGTAACTAACGTTCTAACCTATCAACTAACTCTAGTTGATTAACTAACAAACTATATTCTTTAACATTTCTCAAACATAAAAATATAACAATATCGGTTTAAAACTTATGGTCCGTAATTTGAGATAGTTTAGATTGAAAAGTGCATGATGTTATTATTGTAGTTGTAGTAAATCCAAATGATGAGTGAGAAAGGTATCTATAGAATTTCTCATATGTCTTAATCTTGAACTTGTATTTTCATGATCATGTACTAAATAATGCCGCCATATATACACCGCTTCATGAATAAAAAACAATATTCACTCACTCACTCACTCTATAATCTATATCACTCACTTTTTCTCATGTCTTTCTATTCTATAACCTTTCATTCTTAGTGCTTCAACACTTTTTTTTTATTCCCTAGCTACCACTTCTTTCAAGTTTTATTCAAATTAACTTCAACAAAAAAATCATGTTACTAAGAAGCTATAGTGCACCAATTCCAAGTTCTTTTCTTCCTCATTCAATGGAATCTTCTTCTGATCAAGAACTCAATCGCCAACCTAGAACACTTGCTAGTCCAAGACATAAAAAATCTGTACCATGTAGTAACCTTGTTAAGAATCATCATCAACATCATAGTATAGTGGAACAAGAAACAGAACAAAAGAAAAAACCAACAACTTCTATTAGAGAAATGTTTTCAAGGTCTAGTTTAGATAATAAGCAAGTATTGGATCATGAAGATGTTGGTAAGAAAGTTGGAAAGTTGCAAACTTTAGTAATGGGTGGTGGTGATATGGGATGTGATGGTGGAAGAATTAATGGTGGTGGAAGAAATGGAAATGGGTGGGAAAGTGATTATGATGGTAGAGATGAAACTGATGCTTATTATCAGAACATGATTGAAGCAAACCCAAATAATTCTCTTTTACTTGGAAATTATGCCAAGTTTTTGAAAGAGGTAATTAATTAATTTAGTTTATTTGAGTGGTTACACTTGGGCTTGATCGTGTTAATCCCCGCAGTCACGCGGTCGGCACATTTGTGATCGTTAGATTCGAGATTAGACGCTCCAGGTTTCAATACAAATTTTGATATTTTTTATAAACTAAAATATTGAACTTGAAATTTAGACCGATTGATCTCGATTTAATGGTCACACTGATGTGCTGGCGAAAGGTAGTATATTGTAATTGAATCAGAAACATAAAAAATTTCTTCCTATGAATATATTTAAAACCGAATTATATCTCATACAGTATCCAAATCCATTAGTATGGAACATTTTCTTTTTCAAGTGAAATCTCATATTCCCTCTGGTCTTTATATATCATTATATTGTAACTGATGAATTTAGTCTATAGACCAAATAGATCAGTTATAAAAATAAATATAAAATGTAAAAATATTGTTTATATACGAGAATGAAAAATCAAATGAAAAGAGTAATGTGTATGTTATTAAAATATATGGTTGTGACATGAAATTTGATGTTTTTGTGATATATTAAATTTTGATCAAAGTAGGTACGTGGAGATTATGGTAAAGCAGAGGAGTATGTTGAAAGAGCAATTTTGGTTAATCCTGGTTATGGTGATGCTTTATCACTATATGCTGATTTAATATGGCAAACAGAAAAGAATGCTGATAGAGCTGAAGCCTATTTTGATCGAGCTGTTAAAAGTGATCCAAATGATTGGTAAGATTAATCTTAAATAATTCAATTATTATGCAGATTATGTCTTTTTTTGTTTATTTTTTCGAAAAAAAAATAAAAAAATAGATTGCAGGCTGTGGGGTTCGAACCCACGCGCACTCAGTGCAGTAGGTCTTAAGTCTACCCCCTTAGACCACTCGGGCAAGCCTGCTTTGGTGTTAGAATCTTGTTTTGTGTTATATATATTCGCTTAAATGTATCTCATATAAAAACTAAATTAATATCCTCTTAATATTATTATGACATCAGCTATGTCCTGGCTTCATATGCAAAATTTCTATGGGATGCTGAAGAAGATGATAAAGATAATGATTGCCAACATAAAACCGATAAGAGCCATACATATTCACCTGATCTCTTTCAAGGAGCTAATGGTCGTTCTCATGTTACTGCAGCCTCTAAAATCTAACCTCTTTCTGATTTAGCAGATATCACTTTTTAGTTGTAAATAGTTTGTGATATGGCCATAAATAAGAGAAGAGAAAATGATGTTTTGACGCACAATTTGACAATAAAGTTCCACAATGATTTAAATGATTTTTCCCAGCAACACATTAACCATCCCATTCAACACAATTAACAACAATTTCCAAGTATATATTTGAACTTAAGTTTTGGTTAATTAATATCATGTATATTTCAACATTTAAAAATCATGCATATTTTAAACACAATTTGGATGGTTAAAAGTAATGGTTAATGAAATTCAAAATTGTGGTTAATTATATTTCATGGATGGTTCATGAGTTGCAATACCTTGTGATCTTACCTGATCAGAAAGATGTGGTTGATGTTGAGCACGTCGCGTCTATGCAATTGTCGCTTAAGTCAACAAGATGTGTGACGTGAGAGGTAAAAGTTGTAGGATATCCCCCCAACTTCAACTACAATTGCATAGATGTGACATGCTCGATGACGGCCACATATTTTATATCAGGTAACTAGGTAAGATATCACCTTGTTATATTATATTCATTGAGAATTTGCCGAATGTAATTGACCATTTAAGTTTTTGTCAAATTAAGAGAATGCAGTATAATGTGTTAGTGAGGATTTCACTGCTATATCATTTGGTAATACTTAATAAATCTAGACTTGTTATGAATATTATTAGTGGATGTCCACATTGGCCCATTATGTGTACCTATATATAGAGACTATGTATCAATATATTATAACCCTAATCCTAGTGATGAATAACACATATTCTATTGTTCTTCTCTCATTCATCTCTATTCTTCCTCATATTTAGAAATAGTTTATAACACGTTATCAGCACGAATGATCTCACCAGCTGAGATATGTAATTCTTCTTAATCTATTTATTAATATGTATCAATTTTAATTTTTGTATCGATGATTATAGGCTATACTGTTAGAATTCTATCAATTGGAATCAGTGCCTTATAGCTACATTTTATACTCTCCTAACATATTACTTTTTGATAATTGGTTTGTTCATATGATATTTTTTTGCTTTGAAATTTTATTGGTTTTGTTTTTATGATAATAATTATAATTAAAATTAAATAAATAAATAAACATCATGTCTTTATGTATTGGAGTGTTCGATGTTGTTTGCGCTTCGTGACTGACATTTGTATGGTGAAGCAAAACACTTTGATCATTCATATTACATAAAAATGTTGATCGATTATTTATTTATGATACATATTTGGATGTTCGATATTGTTTGAGTTTCGTGACCGACATATGTATGGTGAAACATCGACACTTCGATTATCCAAAAGAACATAAACATGTTTATTTTTATTTATATGATATGGTGTGAATTATATCCGTATAAACTTATAAAGATCGAACATCATAAAGATTTTGGATATTGATTCGCAACCTATGGTATAGAAGCACCATAGTGAATTTTTTTTTAAACATGAATCATGAAGTTCAAAGCCTACGATCTAGAAGCATCGTGGTGGAATTTTGAAATATGAATCCTGAAGATTCATAGCGTGACGAAATATGTAAAAGATTAATTAAGAAGATTTATAACATATGTATCTAAAAGTACGATCTTTTTAAAATATGAATCCCGAAGATTCATAACCCTATCTTTCTAAGAGTGGGGTAATATATGAATCCTGAAGATTCGTTGTTATAACTTATAAGTAAAATGAATTTATTTTTATTTCTTGTGTTAATCTTTTATGTATTATTTTTGTTTCCTCCTAGAATCCAATACTCATGCATCCTTCAAGGATTGCACAAATGATTGTTACTATATCATAAAAATGTGTTCTTGAAGAACTAAAAAAAAAAAACTCAAACTCTACTTTTCATGAATTTCAGAAGAATTCAATATACATGTATCCCTTATCCCCGGAGGATAACCTTATTTTTTTGTAGAGTTTTGACTATTTGTAATTTTGATTGAGATTGATCCTTTTTTATAGAGGAGATTGATTCTTTTTATAATTTCCGTGCAATATATTGTTTCCGTGAAGAATATACATATGCTAAAATAAAACTAACGTTGAAATAATATTAAAAAAAAAACGGAAGTACTGATATGTGTTTATGTCAAAACGTTTTTTTTTTTTGGAGCAAATGTCAAAACGTTATTAATAATGGATTTTAATTCATGAGATTATGGTAATTGGTCAATTGTCTACAATAATTTTGTTTCCAATTTTAATAACGAAATTTAATAGAGAAAGTTAATAATGAAGATTTTATGGCAAAATTATAATCTTTATCATGTTTATTTTTTTCGTTTGGCAAGAATTTTTTTGTTTGTATTATTATTATTAATCCATGATCACGTTCTTTCTTATAATTTTATTTATATTTTCATATGTTAATTATATTAAATTAATTTTGATGAATTCTAGAAGAATTCAACAAGCATTCTGGAATGATTGCTCAAATATCCATTTTTGTGTATAGAGAGATCAATCGTGATATAGTTTCCGAAGAACTAAAGATGATAAAAGAATATTCTAAGATTAAAGCATCCTTGAAGGATTGCTGGAAAAAGAAAAATGATTCTCGTTTTGAAGATGATTTTTACGACAGTTCTTGAAGAACTATTTTTTATAAAAATCAATAGTAATATAGTTCCCGAAGAACTAAATATGATAAAAGAAAATTCTAAGATTGAAACATCCCTTAAGAATTGCTGGAAAAAAAATGGTTCTCCTTTTGAAGATGATTTTTGAGACAGTTCTTGAAGAACTATTTTTTATAAAAATCAATAGTAATATATAGTTCCTGAAGAACTAAAGAAAAAAAAAACTTCAATATGGAAGTATCTTTAAAGGATTACTCAAAGAATAAAACATTCTATTATTGCTTGGAAGATTTGAGACATATATAGTTCCTGCAGAACTATAAATTTAATATTAAAGAATCATGTTTGTGAAAATAATAATCTTAATAGATCAATTACAATTGTGATTGCATGAAATAAAATTGTTTGATGGAGACAATTATTTATTTATTTTTTTTGGTTTGTAGATGGTGACAATTATCATAAAGGCAATTATTATACATGTACGCCAATTTTTGAATCAGTAGTAATGCCAATTTTTTTTAGTACACTACTAATATCATTCATATGTTAATATTGGCCAATTAATCTCTCATTGAAAACAATTGAATGCCTTTTATTTCTTTCTCTTATTGTTTTCAATTTATTACATGATCCGTTAAGGAATACTAACTATTATTACTGATTCATTTATTGACTCTTATAATCCCTTTGAGCAAGTTTTCAAAGGATTTTAATTTTCACATTTAATTTTTGACTATTTATTTTCTAAGATAATATGGATTAATGAAAAAAAAAGAGTTATCGTGTCTTTCATAGCCTACAATGTTTTCTAAGTTATGAACATTCGCAACTTTAAATTGATTTCAATATCAATGCTATTATATAATAATTGTCGAATTATCGTGTCTTTCATAACTTTTCTTTTAGAAAAATAAAAGACTATGATTAAATCATCTTAATTAGTTAATGTGTCAGTTATATTTTTACTACCATTTCACGTTATTGCTTATCTTTTATACATGATATGAAATGGTTCCTTGTTTCAATGCTACATATTGGGTGGTTCACCGCAACGTTGCCGGAGCTCTAAAATATATATATATATATATATATATATATATATATCACGAAAAAAAAAATGAGGTAAGTAATAAATTTTGATTATGATATTTTGAAGTACATTATTTGGTGAGCATGACTCTTAGTTGAATTTCTACAAATTTTCGATTTGTTATTTATATGATACGATTTATCTATATAAGTATGATCTGCATGAAATGTCACCAATATTTCTGGCACTACAAAAGTTATCCAAAGCTCCACAAGAGCTGGTGTATTGTTACATTAAAGAACAAAGCACAATGTTAATATATATATTCTGGTAAGTCCTATAGAAATTTATTAAGTTTCAAAAATATGTTGGTGTAAATGAATATTGAAACAAGAAATGAAGAGATGTCGAATATCTCCATATATTATGAAACGTGTTTTGGATAAATTAAGTGTAATGAAAAAGTTATAAACCAGAAGTTTATACTACACTTTTATATATAATAGTGCAATTGAATCACAAATTATTGTAAACCAAAAGTTTACATATTATATCGTTGGCAAGACCGGTTGGGTCATCCCGGGCTTTTTATGATGCGAAAAATAAAAAAATTCTATAGATATGTATTGAAGGGCCGGAAGCTCCTTCATTCTAATAATTTTATGTGTTACTAGTTCCCAAAAGAAATTGTTATTTTGAGTATGGACCACTTAGACATTTTGTGACTTGAATTGATGCATCAACTAAGTTGGTCACATGCATGTTTGTTGTTAACTCACAACCTGAAGTTTGTGAGATTGTTTTCTCAAATAGTTTTGTTAATATCTCATTTTCTAAATTCTTAGAAAATATTTGATAAGTATCGTATGTCAGTTGAAATTGATATCGAATAGAATATGATCATACAAGAAAAAAAAAATGGACTTGAAGATCCATTCTTTAGACTCTAAAGTAATCACATGACTGATACTTATAATTTATAATTTGGGAACATTCAAACATGTATGTTGACATATTGATTCTCATCAAGCCAACAAATTATTATATGTAAGTCTTCCCCTAATTTATTTGAATTTTGGTTTATAAACCTAATGTCCCATATAAGCATTTTTTGATGTGTTGTATATATTTCAATTGCTCTAATATAATGCACTGAGATGAAATCTTAAAGAATATTGGGAAAATATATTTGATATGAATCTCCATTTTATTATAAATTATCTTGAGCCAAAATTGGAGAAATTATTTATAGCCCTGTAGGCTGATTATCAAGTGATGAATTAATTTTCCCAATATTAGGGGGAGAGAATAAGCAGCTAAAAATGTGAACCAGAAGATCACATGAATCACTTGAAATAAATTATTATTTTTATCTTGTCTGGATCCTCTTACAAATTAGTATGAACCTGAAGTTCTAAAGATAATTCATTTGCATAATCTATGAAATTAATCAACAGCTGCTAATGCTCCAATCAAAATGGATGTCCCTATTGGACAAGCAAATGAAATCTAACCACCCTGAAGCGTGGTAGCCAATCGGTTCCAAAGATGAAAATCCTCAAATAAGAAAAGGAGCTAAATCGGATGATGACCCAAGTGAGGATATGAATAATTGATTTTTCGAGTTCTAGAAGAACTTATCAGGTACCTGAAAGATATGAAAATAAAGAAATCTCAATAAATTATGTCATGGATAAAATACGATGGAACCGAGATGAAGTCAACGTTGACAATATTTTTGCATATAATATAGCGCTATATATGATTGATGATAATGAGGATCATAAATTCAAGTCTCTTAAAGATTATAGAAAAAGAAAATATCTGCAGATGAAAGACACAATTCTAGCGAAATCAAACTCGGTTTGTAAAGCTGAACAATTTGGACTTGTCGTCCGCACACTTGAAGATGTGAAGTTTATATGATTTATCGCGCGAAAGAAAATTACATTGATAAAATACATAGAGTTTGATATATTCATCGGAAGTGAATGTTAAATGTCTACATTTTATTTTTAAGAGACATATTCACCTGAAGTGAATACAAGAACTTTTTCTTGCTTGGTTAAGTTTAGTAGCACATAAAAGGCTCAATTTTTATGAAAGATGTTTTGCAATATATTTGTATGACTCACGTAATAGTGACAGCTATATGAAACTCTCTGAAGAAGTTAATTTTCGTGAGATATTGAAGAATTGACATCATATGTCCATTTTAAGGATTTTGAAATGAATTTGTTATAATCGATTTTATGATGATGACATGAATATTATTAGAACTCCCGAAGAGATTCTAAAATCTATTGATTATAGAAATATTTGAAATTAAATACGTGGCATGCGCAAAGTTTGTTTGGATTTGCAAATTTATTATTTAAATGAGTTTTTGTACGTCAAGAAAATTATATAGAAAATTCGATATGAACAAATCTAGTTGATTGTGTACTAGAATGATTGTGATGCCACTTAATGTTAGCATAATGATATCATGTCCTCAAGAAAATGATGAACAACTTGAATTGGTCCTGAAGTACCATGTATTAGTTCAAACTAGAAAATTAATGTATTTTGTTAATTATATATATCGTGGTATTTTGTTTTTGTCAACATTAGTAAATGCAGATGTCAGAACAAAGTCAAGCATATGTTTTGTATCTTAATTAGAGAAACAACACAATCAAGGAAGTGGATAATGCTCTTTTAAAATGGACATTATGAGATTACACACACAAGAAACTCTTGATTTTCTCATTATATAAGGAGGCTCTTTCAACAACTCAATCTGAAGATAATATCTCAAGCACTTCTAATTTGAAGAAGAGTATGGAGATAAACCTGATCTTTCTCCAAAGTCACCACCAAGTAAACCATTTGAGTAACAAGTATAAAAGATTATTTGACATTCTTCGTCTCATATATAATTGTCTTTATGAGGGGGAGAAATAAATGTGTTCTGCACTCTTTTTCCCTTAACCACGGTTTTGTCCCATTGGGTTTTCCTGGTAAGGTTTTTAACGAGGCAGATTATCACACAAAAGGATGTAGTACTCTTTTTCCTTCACTAGAATTTTTTCCCGTTGGGTTTTTCTCTAGTAAAGGTTTTAATGAGGCATATCCTTCATGGACATCCAAGGGGGAGTGTTATGAATATTATTAGTGGATGTCCATATAAGTCATTGGCCCATATAATTGGCCCATTATGTGTACCTATATATAGAGACTCACTACAAGAAATCCCTCATTTATAGACAGAATTTAAAATCACTTATTGGCAGAAAATTCCGCCACAAAGTTATTGGCAGAAAAATCCGCCAAAAAGTATCAAAATTCCGCCAGTAACTTTATCAAGAAATAAAAAATTAAAAAAAATAATATCATATACTTACTGGCGGAATTATCCGCCAGAAAATATAAATAAAAAATAAATAAAAAATATGGAAAAGTTAGTGGCGGATGAATCCGTCAGTAAGTTTCAATATTAAAAGAAAATAATAAAAGAAAAAGTTAGTAGTGTATGAACAATAAAATAAAAGAAAAATCACCCCCACTTGTATGCTATAGAAACTCGTCCACCCCACCCCTTCACACTTAATGCTTTGTCTCTACCTCCATGAAACAACACAAAGAGAAAGAAAAAAAAAATTCCAGTTTCCACTATTCTCCAAAGTAACAACATTTTTCGTTATTCCCTCTTCTCCGATCAACACAAACACAAAGGGATAACACTTTCATCTCTCTTCTTGGATCGATTTGTTAAAAAATACGGGTCACTGACGAGACGACGCCCAAAACATAACAGGACGGTGCCGGAAACGACGCCGGAGACGAAGAGTGGTGGAGATGAACTCATGTATCTGGATCTATCCCTTTCTCCATTTTCCAGATCTGCTATTTTTTTCTATTTTTGTAAATATATTTCTTCTAATTTTTCTCCATTTTCTGGATCTTGTACTATGGAGTGCTTTTTATTATATTTTGTTTGCTGATAAAGAACAAATTGTACTACTCATAGTTATCTGCTTCTTTAATTTTGAAATTAACAAATGTCAAAACTCATATCTTAAATTAATTTATTAAATTATTTTGCCAACATATATAGTGTTAAGGAAAATCAAAGGGGTCTAAAATTTCAGTCTCAGTCTACGTAACATAATTGGTGATGCTTGTTATGAAGAAGAGATGATGAATGAATAAATTGTGATGAAGAAAAAAAAAAAGAAGAGATGAATGAATAAATTGTGATGAAGAAAAAAAGTGGTAATCTCAGTTTTCAAGAGTGAGAGATGAGAAATTGTGACACAAATAATAATAATAATAATATGGGACAGTGCATGCGTAAAAAGAAATAATAAATAACTTACTGGCGGATTTTTCCGCCAATAAGTTGCTTTTACTGACATATCACTTTCTGGCGGAATATTGCCACTTTTTGAGGGAAAATTCCGCCAGTAAATTTACTGGCGCATGATTTATTGGCAGATCTATTCCGCCAGTAAATTTTCATTTAGTGGCGGAAAAAAACACTTAGTGAGGGATATTTTCTGTCAGTAAATCCAGTTTTTCTTGTAGTGACTATGTATCAATATATTATAACCCTAATCCTAGTGATGAATAATACATATTCTATTGTTCTTCTCTCATTCATCTCTATTCTTCCTCATATTTAGAAATAGTTTATAACAAGACTAAAAATATGTGATTTTTATTTAGATTCTAAATTCTAATTACATATATAAATATACCAAAATTGATATCAATGGTAAATTGTGCTTCTTTTTATTGTTTTACATCACCTACATCAATGCTAAAGTGGCAACACTGATAATAATTTCAGAAAATTGGATAATTCAATGTAATCATATGTTAATATCGAGACATGTCTAATCTTAGGAATGTCTGTACTTCATAGTTCACGAGATTATGAAAAACCTTTTTCGTTCTAACATTAATAAACAAACAAACAACATCAAATAGTAGTGTTAATTTAGTAAAAATCAAGTCTTGATGTAAGATAAAAAAGACTTACGTGGTTGTGGAGTGATGTCGATGACAGCAAAATCATGATAACGAGGAGTTGAATGGAGGAAACAACAATTGTTTCCATAGGTGCAATGTTTGTTGAATGAGAACTTTCTGCAGAGTCTTAGTGCTAGCTTCTCTGATTTTAGAGTAGGCATGTGTACATAGTTACATTTGGACCCAAATATCTACCACTTGTGTCATACTATGTTGGTAGGTACACATTAAGATTTATTATCATGTGATTATATTTTACGGTATAAATATATTTGCATTGATTTAGTCAAATATATATATATATATATATATATATATATATATATATATATATATATATATATATATATATATATATATATATATATATATATATATTATTTATGACCCATTGTGGTTGTTGTAAGTACCGAAGTTTTAAATTGTGGTCATCATGGTGTAAATAAATATTGCACAAATTTTATTAAAATTATTTGTATTGTCATTCTTACGTTATCTCTATTTTTTACTTGCCCAAATGCCACTTACTTGCTTTTTTATTTCTTTTTTTAAAGGGAAAAATAGTTTATTACATTTCCAATATACTTTTTAGTTGCTATACTGTATTTTCTATTATTTTTTAGTTGCCAAATTTAGTAAAACCAATTGGAGAATGAGAATAATTATTTGCTTTGAGATGAAAACATAGGAAAAGTTACTAACTATAGATAAAGGGGGTCTCAAAAAATTGAGAACTTGAACTATGATAAACCAGGAACAAGTGTGTCAATGAGCCATTCTCAATTTAACCATTGTTTTTATGTTGTAACGGTGAAACAAAGTGGTACTTTCTCAATTTCCGATGCATGTTGAAATGCATAAGTGATTGTTAGTCTAACTTGTAAAATTGAGCTATGAAATTGAGAAAATTAAAATTATTTGGTGAAAATCGGTAGTATAAGTTGAAACTTAATAATCATTCCATAGGTAATTAGTTTATGTGAAAGAAATAGATAGAATGTAATAAGTGTAAAGAATATTTTTATTGTTGTATAAACAAATCCCCGCATTTGTGTACGTACACGTCTAATGGAGTACATGGTTAATAAAAGTCAAAGAAACAGATAGAAGTAATTAGTGTAGTGGAATATATATATATATTTTTAATGGCAAAATAAATATATAAATCAAGAGAGAAAGAATATATCAAAGAGAGTCCACAAAAGGGGTATAAGAAGTACAAAGAGTGTAGTGGAATACATTAAAGGTAAATAGGGTTTTACCCCCTGCAAAATATACGAATTTTTTATTTTGGATAACCCCCTGCAATATGAAGATTCCTTCAATTATCCCCTATATTGACAACTAGGACATGAAATATTAATTTTTACTTATGTGGCATGTCAAGGTGTCTTTTATTTTATTTTTTATTAATTTAATTATTGACATATTGCCATATAATAATTGTATTTAAAAAAAATTAAATTGACATTTATTATTAAAAAATTATAAAAATTAAATAGTTAAAAAAAATTAATTTTTTTTTCTGGTTTCAAATTTTTGATTTTTTTTTAAAAAATATCAATTTAAATTCAATTATTTAAAAAAAATTCTGATTTTTTAAAAAAAAATCAATTACATAAAAAAATGTCAATTTTAAATTTTTATCTGATGTTTTTTTTTTTAAAAAATTGACTATCCTTTTTTTAAATAATTGAATTCAAAAAAAATTAAGTTAACACTTTTTAAAAAAAAAAAATCATAAACAAATTGAATTAAATTGACATTCTTTTTAAAAAATCAGAAAAACTTTAAAATTGACATTTTTTTAAAAATAATTGAATTTTAAAATTAAATAAATTGACATTTTTTGTCAATTTATTTTATTTTAAAATTCAATTATTTTTAAAAAAATGTCAATTTAATTCTATTTTTTTTAAAAAAAGTGTCAATTTAATTTTTTGATCGATTAAATAAATTGACATTTTTTGACAATTTAATTCAATTTGTTTCTGAGTTTTTTTTTAAAAAAAATGTCAATTTAATTTTTTTAAACTCAATTATTTAAAAAAAGGATAGTCAGTTTAATTTCTTATAAAATTAAATTGTCATTTTTTTATTTAAATAATTGAATTAAAAAAAATCAGAAAATTGACATTCTTTTCAAAAAATCAGAAATAAATTTAAAATTGACATTTTTTATAAGTAATTGAATTTTTTTTTAAATAACAATTTTTTTTTAAATAATTGAATTTAAATTGACATTTTTTAAAAAAATAAAAAATTTGAAACCAGCAAAAAAAATTGAATTTTTTTTTTAATTTTAAAATTTTTTTTTTAAAAATAAATGTTAATTTAATTTTTTTTTTAAATACAAGTATTATGTGGCAATATATTAATGATGGGTAGTTAGATTGACACTATAAAAGCAAGTAAATTGTGTACAAGAAGTGCAAAGAGTGTAGTGGAATATATTAATGATGGGTATTGGGTAGTTAGGTTGACACTATAAAAGCAATTAAGTTGTTAAAGCAAAACCACACAACAAACATAAACACAAACACACAGAAAAAAGTTACAACATAAAAGCTATCAACCTAATCATCATCATGCTTATGCTCCTATTTACTTCCGCTTATGGAAGACAGCTATTGACTGAAGTTGGTGACGGTGGTGAAGCACATCTTGATTGTTGGATCTTCTGTCACTGCAACGGGAACGATTTCATCTACATCGAAAATACTATCAAGCAGTTATTTGCTGTTGTCGCCGCCCCCCCACTCCCAGCTGCCCCGTAGGAAGAAGAACCTCCAAGTCCAGTCATGCTCCTCCCCTTTGGCCATTACAGACAGTAATATAATCTTATACTATATGTGTGCTTTACTTAAATTGGTAGTATAAGTTGAAACTTAATAATCATTCCATAGGTAATCAGTTTAAGTGAAAGAAACAGATAGAATTTAATTAGTGCAAAGAATTTTTTTTTTTGTCAAGTAGCCTAGTGGCTAGAAAATTCACCTTAGAGGTGAATAAGTGGAGTGTCGCGGGTTCAAACCCGAGCTCCTGCACATATAGTGCGATATCCCTACCAACTGAGCTAAACTCACGGAAATGTGCAAATAATATTTTTATTGTTGTATAAACAAATCCTCGTATGTGTGTACGCATTTAATTAATTACATGGTTAATAAAAGGAAATACCATAAACTATAAAAGCAAGTAAATTGTTCAACCAAAATCACCAAAGAAACAGATAGAATGTAATTAATGTAGTGTAATATATTAATGATGGGCAGTTAGATTGACACTATAAAAGCAAGTAAATTGTTCAACCAAAATCACATAACAAACACAAACGCACAAAAATTTCAAAATATCATATTTTACTTTTCTTAATAAGTGTAAAAATTAGTGTAGTATAGTGGAATATATTAATGATGATAGTTTGATTGACGCTATAAAAGCAAGTAAATTGTTAAAGCAAAATCACACAACAATATTTCCTATCATATTCATCTCTTTGACTTGCACATTCAATATTTCCTTATTAATTAGTGACTCAAGGCGAAGGTGAAGCCACGGCCATGTGAGGGAGTTAAGTAAGGTGGTTGTAGTGCAAATCACAATCCATGAATAATTCCATTATAAATCACAATCCATTTGACTTGAGCATAATTTTAGTTTTTGTTTTGTTATTTGAAACGGAAAAGAGTTAATTAATATTTAAAATAAAAATTCAAATTTTAGTCCTCTAGATTTTCTTTTTTAATTTTACTCTCCTTTAAAAACTCACTCACATTCATAGGACTTTAAATTATTGTTAGTTTAATTATTTAATAATTAATCTTTATTAATTCATTTATAATTATAAATTAGAAACGACACAAGTTGCTACTGAAACGACACAAGTGCACGCATGCACATGCAAGTGCACGCACGCACACGCGAATGCACGCACGCACACGTGTTCACATCATAATCAACTTCAACACCATTGAATCAATTACTAGAGTGGGGTGGTGGCGGCAAACATCTTCTCCACGGTCTCTTTGAAGCATTTGGAAGAGCTAGCCTCCATCGCAATGACATAGAAACCAACAATTAAGGTGGCTCTCGTCGCCTCCATGTATAATGGTGTTTCCGTAGCAACTTGTGTCGTTTCGGTCACAATGACAAAACATCCATTATGGAGATATTTGCCGCTGCAGCCCACTCCCAACAGCAGCGTAGGAACTTCTCAAGTCCAGTCACTCCCCTTTCCTTATGGTCCTTCTTACTATATACTCTCTCCGTCCCTAATTATAAGCACTCGTTCAAACATAAAATTTGTCCCTAAATATAAGCTCATTTGCAAATCCCTAGACATATTTATTAATAATTTTCCAAACATAACCCTACTTTACATTGAAATCCGAAAAGTCAACTACAAATACATTTTTTCACCAAGGACAATTTAGTAATTGTAATATCCAAAAAGTACATATTAATTACACTATCAACTTGTCTTAATATGCTTGAAAAACACTGCTTATAATAAGGGACGGAGGAGAAGCACACCATAACGACCGGACTTCAGAGGCCTACGGTGATGGGAGTGGAGCGGGCAGCAAACATCTTCACGGTCTCTCTGAAGCATTCGGCGGAGGGCCCTTCACAATGGCACAAAAACCAACAATATAAGTGGCTGTCGTCGCCGCCCTGAATCAGGTTTCTTCCTGCACATGCCGGTGCAAGAAGGAGGAACATATGATCATCACTGTGGTGGTCGAGTAGTTGGTCATTCTTTAGTTCTTAATTTTTCTATTTCTTTGCTTTTTTAATTCTTGTGTTTTGATTTGAACTGATTTAATCCCTTTTTATAGCCTAAATTGATTACTGTACTAATAAATTAATTAATTAACCCAACGCTCAGTCCAACTACCCCTCCTCCACTAATCTCATTCACACCCAAACAGATCATTGGATTAAAACTTAAAAGAAAAATTAACAAATTTCATTTCAACTTAATTTCAATTACTCAAACTAACTTCATAGTGGTTCTAAGTCCAAACACAGTGCATATATTATAGACATAAAAAACAATGTGCATGCATGATTAATCTACATCTAGTTGTCTCATCTTGGTCCTGATAATTGAACACAAGACAAAGGCACATTACTATAAAAACTAGCTTGTCCTGATGAACTAGCTTCTCCACTACTCATTTTCAAGTAAGCTGAATAGGTACTTGATTGTAACAATGGTGGATCATTCACTTGACACAAACCTTCTAGCATTTGAACAACATTACTCATGGAAGGTCTCAAATTCATATCATCTTGTATACACCAAAGAGCAACTTTAAGAGCCGTCACAACACTTTCATCGTTCTCGTCAATATCTATCTTTTGATCAATAACTTCTCTTATTTTTCCTTCCTCCATCATTCTTGATACATAAGAAGGAAAATGCGCTTTATCCGGTCCTTCCCATTGATCATAGTTTTTCCTTCCACCAATAATCTCAAGCAAAAGCATTCCATAGCTAAACACATCACTCTTCTCTGAAATCGCGTAATTAGTTATCCATTCTGGTGCTAAATAACCTCTTGTTCCCCTAAGAGTTGTGAAAACATGACTTTGTTCTCTGCTCATTAGCTTCGCCAATCCGAAATCCGAAACCTTAGCCATGAAATTATCATCAAGAAGAACATTTTGTGGTTTGATATCACAATGAATGATCCTAACTTCACACTCCTCGTGAAGATAGGCCAATCCTTTTGCAGTACCTATTGCAATGTTGTACCTTGTTTCCCAAGTTAACAACAAAGTGTTTTCGCTGTTTTTGAAGATCCATTTATCCAATGAACCTCTTGCCATATACTCATACACAAGAAGGCGATGAGGACCTTCTGCGCAGAACCCTTTAAGCTTCACAAGATGAACATGGTGAATACTTCCAATTATCGATACTTCTGCTTTGAATTCTTTTGCTCCTTGTCCAACTCCTTCCAATTTTTTCACTGCCAATTGTGTTTCATCTTCAAGTAATCCTAGATACACTGAGCCAAATCCTCCTTCCCCGATTTTCATGGAGAAGTCCTTAGTTGCTCTAGCTAGAGTACTATAAGTAAATCGCGCCGGCATACTAGAGAGACCATCAAAGAAATCATCTTCCTCTAACGTATCTTGAGGATACTTATCAAAGTTCTTGTTCTTCGTCTTATAGTAGCACCAAAATCCAGTTATAAGACCAAAAATAGCCAAAACTGTGAGAATTCCTATGACAGAAACTATCACCATGTCATTTCTTCCTCTATTGTTGCGGACAATGCCACCACTGTCGGTTGAAACCTTCATATATGAAACAAAACCGCCACTGCTCCCTTTAAATCGTTGGAAGCTTCCGGTTTGATCAAAATGAAAGCATCTACCAGTACTGTTTTCATGGAAAAGTACAAGGCACGAACAATTTCTCACACAAGCATCTTTGCATGAATTCAATGTTGATTTTAAAACAGGCGCGTCATACTTTAGCGCAAAATAATCAAGATTTTCACCGACATATAGAAGTTCTGTTGAAGTACTCCTAGGAGAACAAGCTGAGATGTTAGGTGGTTTACAATTGAAACGCGATCGAAGAAGCGTAGGACATTCACACCAATTCTCAAAGAAACAAACATAGTAAGGATCACAAGGCTCAGGAATTCCACAAGGGTCTTGTGGTAATTTAAACACCTCAGGATTAGTAGATTTTCCTTTGTTAAGATCATAAAAAGATATCGCGCCATTTGGATCCAAAATAGCAGCATAGAATGACTTAGGATCCGAATGATCAGAAAATACAATTTTCCAAACCAAAGCACCAACTTTATCATAAAAGTTCCATGAATTAGAAACCAAAGAAGCATAGTGAACCTTATTATTCTTACTTGTTACATTTTTTGAACTTCTATTACTAACTTCTTCCATTAAAGACCAATACAATTGCGGCGTTTCAAAACCTGCATATAGAACCAAATCACCTTCTATATAACTAAAATAATGAAACAAGTTCATTCGATTCGGGAAACTTTTAAGACTCATTCCATCAACAAAGGATTGACCAGGCAAAAGTGTATCAGTAGGATGACTAAAACTTTGCCAAATAACTTTCTTATTTTCACCAAACAAAACCAAATTTCCTGAATCCAACAATTCCATGTCCCTCACTTTTTGTCCTGTTGTATTTGTTTCCCAAACAAAACTGTTTCCACTTTCTAAATAAGCATTTCCACTTTTATCAAACACAAATTTATCAGAATTTCTAACAAGCAAACCTCTATTTGCAGTCCAAACAACTTTGTAGCTACTCAAATGAATGACTACTAAAACAAACAATGAAACATCAAGAGTTGTAAAGAATCCAAAAGCAAATGCTGAGTTGTTGGATAGTAAGAAAAAACCGTTATGGTCGTTCCAATCTAAACGCGATGCACTGAATCCGGGATATATCTGTCGAATGTGTTGATCATTGGCTTGACAGATTCTTAACAGAAAGAGCATCATCAACACATATATAATCAAGATTCCATTTTTCAATAAGCCCATCATTTCATAGCTGCATTTAAACATTTGGTTTTAGTTTAACTACATAATAATTCAAAAAAATACTCGTATGACTTTAGAAAGATCTGTCAAAATGATTAATACGATAATTGTAGTTTCGATTTGGTCTTAAAACCTCTATTCCCTAGAGAAACGATCGTGATAATCCAGAGTTCGACTGATAAGTAAATAAAGTTCGATAAAAATAAATATTCTAAGCTATAATTCAAACATATATAAATGGTATTACCATATTATATTATTGTTTTATTCATTGAAGCAAAAACATATAAAATTATAAATCACAACATGAGAGAACATAAACAGAATAAGATAAGGTAAATGCGTTGCTAAATCATATAGAAATGTTACATACCATTGACAAAGGAAGGATGAGAAGGTTGTGGCTAGCTATAGATCAAGTCATGGAAATTTTGAAGTTTTGTTGAGCTACCACTTTGTGTTTTTATTTATGATGGTAGTTGCATTGTGGTACGGCAACATCAATGTCCCCATTTTTGAGGTAATTGTCACATTATGATATTGAGTTATGAGTGAGTGACTAAGGTTCTTTGCATGGTCTCTTTTCACTTGTAAATTGACACATAATTTTTTTTTTTTTTTACAATAAATTAACACATAATTGTCACATAACTGATAACACTACTAATTTGTTACGTATACTTTGCATAATCTCTAGCAAATAGCAAATTGACACCTGAAACGTAATTAATGACTGCAAAATTTCCAAATGCTTAATTTCCTTTTCTTGTACTAATCCAATTTGATACATGGTACTTGGAAAACACTATTGAATGCTCCTTCGTGTAACACATGAAATCAGCAAAATTTACTATAGAAAATCAGGATCTTGAATGTGAATGCGATCCAAAAGGAAATGAAGGTCAAAATTAGTTTTGTAAGGTGGATGATTTTTGACTTTGTGTGTTTAAATTTAAGATAAGTTCTTTTTGAAAGGAAATGTCATCATAATTTAACATGTGTTATGTGTTATATTTTAAAGTTTCAACAAAATTATTTACCCCTATCAAAAAAATTATATATGGTAATTCACAGTTGGGAAAAAATAATTCATATTTTTTTAACAAAAATAAGTTATCGTTAAACCATACATATATATAATTTTGTCAACTTTTAACTATGTTATTATCTCTCAACCCAAGAGAATTTACATTTCTCAACAAAAATAAATCATCATTTTTGAATAGATTTCTTATTGTTAAATGACAGTAAAATTTTTTATAACTATAACATGATAAATTATAAAAGAAGGATGAATTTGTGAAATGTTGTAAAATAAAAAAAAAAAAAAGAGCCCAAATATCATTGGCTTGGACATTTGTGGCTTGTGGGCTTTAAGATAGTGAGTTTTTCGGTCCCGTTGATGAAAATGGTCCATGTTGCAAGTTGGAGTATATTTATGTTTAGCCAAAAAATAAAAACTAGTCTTTTCTGTTTTTTTTAATACAAAAAGAGTGGTTTTGTTTTAACTTTTTAAAGTTATCTAGGAATGAATAAATTATTTTATTGAAAAATATATTTGTGAGCTTCTAAAATAACCACATTTCAAATCAAAATATTTGGCTCAAGTGGTCAAAAACTTCACTAAATGACACACTAAAGTACGAATTGTTTTAATATTTTTATAACTAACATGTATTGAATATAAACACCTCTCCTTGCAAAACCTACTAGCAGCCGCCCCCTCCCCCAAAGCCTAGTTTATCCTTTTTGATCCAAAATCACCCCTCTAAATTGTTTTTCCTTTTCTTTTCAATTAAATAAGTGATTATCCATATAGATTTGCTCTTCGTTTTTTGTTTTTTAAGTTTGTGGTCGTCTTGTGCGGAGTTTTGTTTGTGGTCGTCTTGTGCGGCGTTTTGTTTGTGGTCGTCTTGTTCGACGTTCGTTGGTTTTTCATTACGGTGTTTCGTTGATTCAAATTGGCATATCTACGTCAACTCATTACAGATCTGATGAAGACTTTGAAGACTTGGACGTCAACATTGCAAATCCGGAAGTATGAATATTCCGGTTACTTTTATGTTGTCATATTTGTAGGCACTTTCATGATGCCGTTGTCTGCTATTAACCTAGGTGCTGCAAGTTTGTTTGTAGATTCACCTTTTTCAGTATTTAGCAATCTTAAATTTGTAATGATATTTGAATGAATGAATCTTATTTTTAGTCCAAAAAAAAAAGTACGAATTGTTTGGGAGAATTGAGTTCGATTTTTCAGTGAAATAATTTCTGAATGGAATAACTTTACCTATCTTGTGATCGGACTCAGAACTACTAGAATCTTCTTCCCCTAAATTTTTTTTTGAACAAGCCAAAATGAGATATATATTATAAACAAGGAGTCTCCTCAGCACAAGGCGTACCAAGAAAACTAAAGTAGAGATACAAATAAGTCACCGTACAAGCCCAAAATGCTAAACAAAATGCTAAACAAGGCCCAAACAAAGCATAGGACTAGACCACCAACTATGGTAGTTTAAAGTTAAAGTACAACTCTTCGCCGTCAACCACCGAAAGGAAAAAGTTTTGATCTTGTCCAACATCTGAAGTGAAGAATTTGCTGAGCCTCTGAACAATCTAAGATTTCGCTCGGTCCACACAACCCACGCAAGCCAGCCATATGAGTTGCATAAAAGAACGATGCGCTCGAGTACCACCTGCTGAACTCGTGAACTGAACAAAGTGATCCGAGAGAGTCTGAGCTGTCACCGGAGCCGAACCAACCCAAAAACTGACAAGAGACCACAGAGATCCGAACATGCTGCAAGAAATGAACACATGATGAGCCGACTCCACCGATCCACAACCAGAAACACAATGGCTATCCCCCAATGATAGAATACCACGAGAGGTCAGGTTTGCTTTGGTAGGTAACCGATCCCGCAAGAGTCTCCATGCGAGAATGGAAACCTTCAAAGGAACCTGAGAATGCCAAATAAGACCTGTCGCTGCCTCTAAAGGAACCACAACCTGATGCGTCAATAACTGATAGGCACTACGAACAGTGTAACCGCGATCCAAATCCGGCTGCCATAACCATCTATCTGAAGTGTGAGCCTGCAATGATATAGTAAAAAGTAAAGTCTGACACTCCCCCAACATCTCCTCCTCCCACACCCTCAACTGCCTCCGCCACACCCAGGTCTCTCCTCCTACACCCCACCCTGACTGGAACATATCAGCTACAGAAACTGATTTATTCGCTGCCAATTCAAAAAGCCTCCCAAACCGCTCACACAACGGGATCCCATCCACCCAGGGATCAGTCCAAAAAAAAGTATTTGACCCATCCCCCACCTTTCGCGAGATATGCCCCCCAAACCACCCTCCCTCAACCTCACCTCCACCATCCCGAATGTGCGCTACCTCCCTCCACCACGCCGGCCCTCTCCTCCCTCCTGCACACAGTCTGCCTCTCTCCACCCCATACCGGGCTGCCAAAAAACGAAACCATAAACCCTCCCTGTCCACTAACAGTCGTCAACACCATTTCCCTAACAGAGCTAAGTTAAACTCCCTCAACTACCTAACCCCCAAACCCTCATACTCCTTTCGTAAGCAAATAGTTTTCCAATCGACCCAAGATATTTTCCTAAAGTCCTCGCAACCCCCCCAAATTTTTTTAATTAAAATAGATTCAATAGAAGAGATAGTACCTGAGGGGGCTTTGAAGAAGGAAATAGCATAGACAGACAGAGAGGTAAACACGGATTTCAACAAAACCAAACGACCACCAAAGGAAAGAAAACGACTCTTCCAACCCGAAAAACGTTTCTTTATACGAGTCAAAACCGGTTCCCAAAAACGCAAACGCCTAGGATCACCCCCAATGGGATGACCCAGATAAAGGAAATGAATCTTTCCCACTCTACAGCCTAGAGTGGACGCCGCCTCACCTAACCAAGACTCAGGGATATTAACTCCCACCAACATACTTTTGTTGAAATTAACCTTTAAACTCGACATAGTCTCGAAAAGCACAAGCACAGCCCTCAGCGCTCGGACATTTGCCCAACTTTTAGTCCCCATCAATAACGTGTCATCAGCGAACTGCAGGTAGGACACCGAGATCGGAGCGCTCGTACCAACCATATACCCAAAAAATAAGCCCTGCGCCTCCATAGCCTCCATCAAAACATGCAAACCCTCAGCGGCCAACAAGAAGAGGAACGGGGATAGATGATCCCCTTGCCTTAAGCCCCTCTCAAAAGGGAATTCGTCAGTTGGGCTTCCATTGACTAAGACAGACACAGTAGCCGTACAAACACATTCCTTAATCCATTTCCTCCAAAGGGTTGGGAAACCCATCCTCCCCATAACAGCATCCAAGTAACCCTAGTCCACCGAGTCATAGGCTTTCTCAAAATCGACCTTAAAAAGCATCAACTCATTCTTGGCCCGACGCGCTTCATCCACAACCTCATTCGCAATAAGAATTCCATCGAGAATTTGCCTATCATGGACGAACGCCGTCTGAGACTCCGAAATCACCCTACCCATTACCAAGCGCAACCGGTTTGCTAAGACCTTAGCCAGAATTTTATAAAGGCTGCCAACTAAGGAGATAGGCCTGAAATCATTCAACCGTTGAGGGCTCTCAACTTTGGGTATCAAAGCAATGAAAGTTGCATTTATACCCTTTGTCAATCTGCCGTTCCTATGAAACTTCGCAATAAAGCGCATTACATCAACCTGCATCTCAGACCAAAAATCTTTGATGAAACCAAAATTAACTCCATCGGGACCCGGACTTTTGAAACTATCACAGTCCCACACAGCTGCCTTAACCTCTTCCAACGAGAAAGGCTTGATCAGACTACCTACCTCAGCCGGGAGCAGCCGTTTAAATGTAAGAGAATCAACCCCCGGTCTAACCACGTTTACGGCCTTGAAGTGAGACGCAAAATGAGAGACAACCGCTTGTCTGATAGGGGCCACACCCTCCACGGTAAAACCACCCACCTCCAAGGACGAAATAGCATTACCCCGCCGTCGATTCGCAAGGACGGAGTGAAAATATTTGGAGTTAGCGTCCCTCTCTTTAAGCCACCTAGACCTAGACTATTGCCAGCAGATGCTGGCATTCGTCCTAGAGAGAGAGTGAATATCCGACGTAATCCCGTGATGCTCGGCGATCTCAACATCAGAAAGGTCTTCCTCCTCCCCCCCTTCACATCAAGTACCGCAATCCGATCTTGCAGAGACTCAATACGACTAGGCAAATTCTGGGTATGAGTTTTATGCCAATCTTTCAAAGCCAACTTAATCATCTTAAACTTTTCTTTAAGCACAAACCCACCCCAGCCATCGACCTTAAAGGAATTCCACTTATCTTTCACAAAAATGTTATAGCCAGGAACATCCTTCCAACATTTAAGCATTCGCGAGGGACGAGGACCCCACTCCTCCTCATTGGCAGCCAAAATCAGAGGACAGTGGTCAGATAACCCTCTCATTCGTGCTACCTGAGTACAATTAGGCCACGTCAAACACCACTCCCCAGAAAGCAAGAACCTATCCAGACGGCTCATCGAAAGACCATCCCCTTTGAACCAAGTGAATTTGCGGTCACTCAGCGGGAGATCAAAAAGATTGTTATCCTCAATAAAGCGATTAAACGAGAGATGGTCAAGGGACGACGGCCAACCACGACCCGACCGACGCTCTTCAATACTTCTCACTGCATTAAAATCCCCGCAGACACACACCCTAGATCTCCCAAGCGCCTGAATCCTCACCGAAAGTGAGTCCCGCAACTGTTGCTTAGCCCCAAGGTCACAGGGCGCATACACATTTGCCACCGAAAACTCCTCGCCAGACTTTAAGAAACGGCCATGGCACCATAAGACAAACTCGTGACTATCAGACGCCCATACATCTACCTCAGAAGAATCCCAGAGAGTTAACAGCCCTCCCGACGCTCCTAACGAGGACCGATAAGAAAAAGCGTATGGTGAATTACCCCAAAGAGATGAGCAGACAACCGGATCAACAAACTGCAGTTTAGTTTCTTGAATACACATCAAAGAAGGGTTATGATTCTCAACCAACTTCCGTACCTCCTGCCTCTTCCCCTAAAAATTGGAATGTTAATAAAAAAAAATCAAATCTTTATATATATATCATTTTTGTCCGTTAAAAAAGTTTTTTATTATATCATTACATTAATTAATTAAAATAGAATAATTTAGCGGAATACATATTTATTATTGAATTACAATGTAAAATTATTTTTAGTGCATACATATCATATTTTCTCATAAACCGTAAATTTTTAAAATAACAACTTTTAATTTTTTAAATTTAGATCACTTTATTTCCTTCAAAGATCCATATCAGACAAGGTCGGTCGACCTTTAGATCATCTCATGTATGTTGGTGTGGGGTACAAAATAAAACAGTATCCACTTATTATTACATAATTATTACGTAAAAGGTAGTACGAGTAAGGTTGGACTCTATATAGATTATTCCATGTGTTCTAAATACAGTAGGTTATATTAAGATTCCATTGTGATTTTATTGATCTTGTCAGACAGCAATTGCAAATTTGCAACATAGAGAAATGGCAATTTTTGTTAATATTTCTAGTTAGTACTCTTTTCATATTTTTACACTCCTTATTGTAAAATTCTTACCAAAATTTTACACCACTAATTATGCTTTTATATGAAAATAATACCGTGAGTTTAGCTCAGTTGGTAGGAATATCACACTATTTGTGCAGGAGTTTGGGTTCGAACCTGAGACATTTCACTTATTCACCTAAAGGTGGATATTCTACCACTAGACTGCTTAACAAAAAAAAAAAGTCATTAGATTTAGAGTTTAACTGTTATGCACCGTCAGTGTAAAGTTTTTTTGCACATACATCTAATGATGTGTTGCCACATCATTTAATGAATGTGACACATATGTATTTTTAATTACCATACATGATGTGTCGATATATTATTGGACGCATGTGTAAAATAATTTTACACTGACAGTGCATATAAATTAAATTCTTAGATTTAGTCTAATGATGAGGGGTTTGGATAGTATGCATGAAGTCGCGGGTTCGACCATATCCTCTATTTTAAACCAACAAAAAAATGCTTTTATGAAAATGCTCCTATTTAAATTATTATTGGACAACATTGTTTTTTCTCTTTTGTATAATATATCATTGATCATATGAGTAACTATGTAAAAAATGTATGCGTGTAACCACTAAAAATATAATTATTTTTAATTTCATAAAAAAAATATTATTTTTAAAGAACCTTTTTTTATATGATTATTACAATTACAAATTTATTACTACAACTAATTATTTTAATAGAAATGTATGAGTGTCCGATAAAAAAATATTAATGTGTGTAGTTGTGTACACTAACACATGGTGTAACATTTTTCTTTCTTCAAATTTAAAATGTATGAGCGCTAATCACTAAAAAGTATAATAACTATTTTTAATTTCATAAAAAAAAATTTAAGAAAAATATTAACATATGTACACTAATACATGGGGCGATACTGTCATTTTTTTCTAATACCCCTTCCGACTGATTTTATAGATATTAAAAAAGTCATCTTAACATGTGTTAGTGTATTTTGTCAAAAAAAAACATGTGTTAGTGTAAGCATTAAAGTTTTTAAACTTAAAACTTTTGTGTTAAATAATAATATAAAAATTGAGAATTCAAATTCTCACTAATGATTGAGGGTTTCACTTTTTATTATGCTACCAACTAAGTTGTAGTTATGCTTTTGAGAATTTATGATAAAATAAAATAAAGTTACGAGTGAATTTATGATTTTGTTGAAAAATAATATTCTTGAAAGATTTCAAAAGATTATGTAAAATTTATTAACCTTTAAGAAAAATGTAAAGACTTTTTATAATCAATTTTTAAAAGAAAAATGCATATCAGAATATCAGATCTTCAAATATATTATATAATATTGGAAGTGACTAGACCACTCACATAAAAGTGCTATTTGATGCATGCAGAATAGATAACCCCAAATTTTATGTTATTTTAAGTTTAGATAAACTCAACTTTAGATATGTGTATTTTTATGAATAAAATAAAATTTACATAGGAAATTGAAAAAGCTTTTCTTCCAATGGCATGAACCATAAAAGAAGGGCGGTGATTCCCTTCGTAAGGGACACTCCAAGGGTTAGTGGGTTAAATTAAACAAATCATACATCCCCATCATAGTTAAGCTTAAGCAATGCAATGTACTTTGATTAACTTCTTAATTAATCTTCTGTAGTAGGGTGTACCGTAGGCTCCATAGTTGCATCATCATCAAGGGAATCATTACCACTAATTTGATCAAGTACAAGAACAAATCCCATTGCAAATGCAGCATCAAAACCAGGCTTAACACAAAGAGTTAACACTTCTTTCCCAAGCATAACACCTGTGGTGGGGTCCACTTTGCGATGAATCTCAGCCACCGTTTCCTTCATCATGTTAAAAACGGTGCAACAACGCTGTGAGAAGCACCCTTCGATGTGGTACTCCTCACTAGAGTTGTTGTACACCTCTACTGTCACTCCTGAATGTGATCGTCCAATCATCGATGATCTTTTTACGCTGAAGGTTGGTTTATCACCGTCTATTCTTTCACCTTTAAAGCCTTCCCACCTTTGATGCAAACTAGGCCTCTACTTCACAAAATGTTAAAGTTTAATTAATTGATAAAAAGAAGGTTAGTTCTATTATGCACAACCGAAATACAATCAAATAAGATACAATGAGACTTATCATTATATGGTAGAAATAAAAGTAGAAATAGTACACCACTATTTTACATGACTACTATAGCTAGAATTGGATCGAAATGAAATCATCATATGACGTGAATCATTCCCTTGCCCAAACACAAAGTACATGTATGTTCGAATTCACATTAAATTTTTAAGAGTCATAGCGAGTTTGATAAAATCACGAAATAAACTTTTGAAAAATTAGTGTGGTTCACTATAATTTCAACAAATTCATCCTAATAACAAATATGCATTTCACATATCAACCGTAGACAAGAGTATCACACTTTATTTCCAACTTAAACTATCTTATATGCAACTTTTATTGCATTCCGAACCAACTATAGACCTATAGTTGTTGGATTTGTTGAATTGAGAACTTCGTTCCGATCTTAGTACAAATTATTTTAAATTACAAATATGTTAATTAAGGCTCATACGCATCAGGAAGAGACCGAGGGCTTGACTTTGGGAGGTTGCGGGGGAGTCCTACCCTACGGTTCAGAACATTACTTCATTGATTTATCTAATAGAAACGTGCTATAGCAAATTCTACAATTACCGCTTGATAAACTCCGTTATGAAATTTCTTATATATTGATATTATTATTTGCTTTATTTCCTTTCTTTACTAATTGTTCCAATAAAATATATTGAATTTAAAATATGAACAGATCTCGATACAACCATCACCATTGTCATGATGCGAACATAAAACAAAATTATGGTCCATCTCATCTCACAGAATCGTACAGCCTGATTTCTGGTTTATTTTAATTAATTTTTTTTTGTTGGTATTTAATATGCATGAAATATAAAAGAAAATTATATAACCAATTTTACTACCAATTACTGCAATCAAACAGTTACTAATAATGTAAATCACTCAGTGAGTGGACTCGGTTTAGAAGAAACAAACGGAAAACGGAAAAAAGGTAGAAGGTGGCGGCGGCGTACCTTCCGGCGAACAGTGAGTAGACAACGGCCATCTGGATCCATGAGAACGAGTTCATCAAGGTTGCGAGAATCAGGTCCATATGAGTCAACTCGGAAAACGAGTTGACCGTGACAATCATAGACGGTGAAACCATCACCGGAGAAGAATAGAGAGGTTTTAAGCACTGTGTAATGGATCTCTTCTTTGAATACATAATTACCATCTTGCACTTCTTTCATTTTTTCTGCGGTAGAATTAGAATCCATATAAAGTGTCATCAAATTGTTGGAATATATGAAAATATTGAAATTGGAAAGTTAGACCTAATTAAGCTTTTAGCATATATAAGAATAAGAATGAATGTGGGTCTCTTGTAATTGGTAATGTTAAGGAAACAAAGTGTTCTCACTAATCTTTTACAATACTATGTGTCTTGCGATTTATATAGTACTTTAATTATTATTTTTGGCAGAATAGTAGTAGTACTTTTAATTATTAATTAGGAGAATTGTTTATTGGTCAAAACTACAGTATCTATAGTTTTTATTATTAAAATAAAATATCTAGAACTAATCGAGTTTGACCTTACTTTTTTAAGACTTAACATATTGTTTGTTTTGATAGATTTATCAAAGAGAGAAATATGTGAGAGAGAAATACAGTATTTCTCTAGTTTGGAAGAGAGAAGAAATGAGAAGAGAGGAAGGTTTTATGGGATGAGACCCACAAAAAAAACCTCTCTCCTAATTAGAAGAGATTTTGCACAGAATGAGTGGTGAGAATCAACTTTCAGAAAGATTTTTTCAATTTAATTATCAATTTTAGGTTAAAATCAGTTTGGTAAAATATTTTTATAACTAACTTATCATAAATTCACTATCATCTAAATTTAAAAGATAAGTATCCTAATAATAACAATTTTAAAAAAGATAATAACAACTTAAAAAAGATAATTATCATAAATTCTTTTTTAAAATTCACACGAATAGTATTTTCTTCATTACAAAAATGATACTTCTTATTTTAAAAATTTTATCAAAATTTTGTTTGATCCTACCTCTTCTTAAAAGAAGTAGAAAATTAGAAATAAGTAGGACCAAACAGACAATAACTTCATGGTACTGGACCGACCTGTCTCGTACCATTTTTAATACGTTGAAATGGGTCTAGTCTAAATGAATCGAACCATTTTTAACACTTAACAAGTATTGTAGACCATTCTCAACGAAGTAGAAAAATTAATTTATAAGATTTTAAAATGTTGAATGTATCATTTTTAAGATAAAATTTCTCTTTTAAACATCTAAAGGTGGGGTATAGAAATTGATACATGCATTTCCCTTATTTATAATGTAGGGTATATAAATTGATACATGCATGGGATGGTATGGCCTATACTTCAAGTGTCGGGAGCCAAAGTATGTGCTATGCGATAGGTATTTTTGCATTAATTAAAGTTTCAATCTATATAATTTATTTTTTTGCATACCGATAATTTGTGTTTTATTTTATTATTTATAAAGAAGAGGGCCTAAACCCAACGAAAAGTTATTACAAAAATACTAAATGAGAGGTAGTAATTCTCATTACATTAACAATCAATAAGTGACTAATATTTGACGGACACGCCGCAAATAATTTATGTTTTAAAGAAACATGTTAAATGATCTAAAAAGGGCAATTTTTAAACTTTTAAGATATTAATGTTTAACATTGAATAAAGTTTATATTACATCCAATTACCATATGATATATTACTCCCTCCGGTTCAATGTATAAGGAATAATTTGGAAAAAACACACAGACCAAGAAACTTTATTTTTTTAATTAAAAATTTTAAATCTTTTTGTTTATTCCAAAAATAACCTTGGTGTATTAATTTATACTTCTCTCTTGTAATTATTTACATACACCACTATGCTTAATTCCAATGTGACTTTTGCTATTCACAAGGATATTTAATTATGGTAAAAATGGAAATATTTAATTAATAAAGTATAAATTTATAAGTTGTTTCTTATATAAAGAACCAAATTTTTTTTCCAAATTGTTCCTTATACATTAGACCGGAAGGAGTATTAATTAAAGAAAAGTAAACATAATTTGTAAGGTGTAATTCACCGACCATGTTTGATCAAAATATAAAACTCAACTAACAATGTCGAAATTATTAAACTTAACATCTTATAGTTATTCATGTTCAAATTTAGAATCTTCTATTTTTATATGACTTTTTAAATTGTATTTCTCATTCCGGCTACTAGAAAAGTTATTTTAAGAGATGTATTATAATTTTGATGGAATGAATTTACTAATTCACAAAGTGTTATTCACTCAATTTTATTATTATAAAAATATTTAAGCCACTAGAAAAAATTGTGGACATTATATATACAACATCCAATCACAGACATATACAAAAATAAAACGTGAACGCCAACACATATATACCTCAAACTCTGTTTTTTCTTTTTTTTGACGTATATAAACTATGTTGATTATACATGCGTGGCTGAGTTCATTGACTTGATTTTATTTTTGTCTAATTCGGTTCCACTTGTTGCTTGTTCTTAATTGCTAGTCACTTCTAGTTTCAAGATAAAACGAGGATGGGAAAAATTCCAATCTAGAAAAATTAAAATTTGTATAATTTCTACTCTTTATTTTCCGCCATAAAATGACAATTAGAAAATTTTATGGCTCATGTTTTATATACTAAAAATGAATTTATTATCATAATTTTATTGATTATAACTATTCATGTTAAATGGGCTAGTCACTAGGCCATAATTTGGAAATTAGGGGCCCACGATCTGCACATGCAGAACCTAAAATTTTACTTGTACTTACCTTATATTTTTGCCCTTTTTACACCTCAATTTCAACTTTTCACCTGCTGTATTTTTGTTACCTACTCTGTGTCTAAACTCTGACACACACTGCATTGTTTTATATGTTTTTCGTTCTTATATTCTTTTTTTTCTTTTTTTTAAAGTGCAAAAACTCATATTAACAATAGTCTCCTCTCTCCACAATAGTTTAAGTCTCATAAGTCTTAGTTCAATTAGTTAAAATGCCGAAATTATTAGATTGAACGTCGTGATACGGGTTCAAACCCGAGATCTCACACTTATATATGTGAGTTTAATATCAATGAATTATCACTTCATGTAAGACAAAAAAAATTGAGAAGTTATCGTAGTGCTACAAAACTTTGCAAGTTAACTTAATTTTAATTAGTGATTAATGAATTTTTCTTAATTAAGAACAATTTTTTTAAAATTAGTTTTAAGGTGAATTCTTAGGTACACATATTACGTGGATGTGTACCGGTACACCAATGATGTGGTTAATAAGTAATATAGTAATTAATGCAGATTTGTCAACAAAAAAAGTAATTAATGAAGATTTTGTATCTTTATTAAGTTTTTTAAATTAAACACTACTTTTTAATATTTGCAAATGTATCATTCCACAATAAATCAAACCATGCCTTATATCTTTCAACTTAATATTTTAATAAAATTTAAATACTACTTTTCACGTTTTTTTCAAAAAATTTAAATATTTTAATATTATTTAAATATTTTATAAATAATATTATTTTAGTATTTTGTATTTTCTTAAAAATTAGAGTATGATTTTAATAACTTTTTAAATTATTCTAACAAAAAAAAAACTTAAAATTGTTTATATGATTGATCTAACTACGATTTTAATATTTCAATATTATTACCTTTCAATATTTTTTTAATATTATTAGTTTATACCGATTAATATTTATTTACCACTTAATCATTAATGCATATAATTATTAAAAAACATTTATTTTTTAGTTAAAAAAACTTAAAATTTTTAATATGTGCATATATTTTATTGTAATATTGTTAATTTTCAATGATTCGTTAATTTTACAGGGTTAAATAAGTTTTTGATCTCGATACAAAATTATTAAATTTAATTTTTCATCTTCATAAGAAAATTTCGTGTTTTGATCCCCACAAAATGTTTATGCATGCAATTTTGGTCGTGTTGTAAAGCCGATGTATATTTATGATGATTTTGCAAATATGTATAACGCATTATAAAAAGTTTGTCCAAAAGTAAGGAGCACAAAATTTAATTTTTAGTTCAAAATATTCGTTTACATTTATCTTGATATTTTGATTTAGAAAATTCATATTTAATTCATCTCATACTAAAGTTTTGTAAATGAACTTTTGATATTGTTCTAGACATGTTTGATTGTCGAAATTTAAATTCATAAGTTATTATTAGTCCAACTAAGTGATATTGAGCGACTTGATTGGGAAAATTAAATTCCTTAATGAAAGTAAGTATACTTAGTTAAGTTTGCATATGATCTATGTTTCAAGTTGAAGGGTTTGATCTAGAAATTTTGATTTCTTTTGACACAATTGACATTATTGGTTGAGACTTAATAGTCATTTAAGTCATAGTTAATCTAACTAGTTAAGGTTGAATTATTTTTTATTTTAGAATTCTTAAGTGTTTCTCATTCCTATTTGGTCAAGTTGAATAGTTAGATTGAGAATGCTTGATCTCCTTAGTCCCTTTCAGTCTACTTGGTTGTGACTTAACAAATCTTTCATAATAACTAGGTTTCTGGTGTAATAATTCGTCCAACAATATGAGATTGCACTGCTAGCTAGATTGTTAAAATTCAACTTTAAATGTTTATCATTCCAATTAGGTCAAGTTGAATAGATTAACTGAGATGAATTGATTCCCTGTGTCACAGTTGAGAAAATTAGTTGAGACTAAAGACTCATAATATTTCATATGAATTACGTTTCTTGAGTCATAATTAATCTAACTAGTTGATGTTGAACTGATACATTGTCGACATTTAAATTCTTATGTGTTTTACATTTCAATTTGGTCAATTTATTCCCTTAGTTATTATCGGTAAAATTGGTAGTAACTTAATAATCCTTTTCTGATAACTAGGTTTTTTGAGTCACAAGTATAATCCAATTAGTTGATATCGAAGTGTTATATTGCTAAAAATTTGAATCTCATATGTGTGGTTCCAATAAGGTAGTATTGAATTGTTTGAGAAAAATTTAAAATCAAACACATATAGTGTAGCTGAAGTTGTCATGTAAAGTTCCTTAAGTTTTAGCAGATGAAACGCACCCTTAGATCAATAATTAATAAATTAATAATTATTTATTAAATAAAAAAATTATTTGCACATTATTGAAAAACATTGAAATTGCATATATGAAATAAAATTATGAACTTTAGCAGAAATTGAAAGAAATGCTTCAGAATGAGTGGTGCTATAAGTATAAAAAATAATAGAAATTGACGAAAAAAACTGTATATACACATAGTAAAACCCTTTTGTGTGTGTGTGTGTAGAGAGAGAGA